>OX579636.1:21746258-22214190 GCA_951230915.1 Antitrichia curtipendula | reverse complement strand
GTAAAGGAATTTTAATTTAATGACCAAAAACTCATAAACAAATTTATACTAACACTCTTCATATCTTGTGATTCTAGTCATTAAATGGCTTAAACTCATCAACAAATCTTCCAAGTCAATTATTCAACAAAGAATGGTCATCATGGTGCATCCATTTAGAAGTTATTGTAACTTGTCATATCAACTACATTAATCATTACTTTTCCCCCCTCTAAGTATGTATTTATGTTGTTGTCATAGGATATTATAGTTTTTTTCTATAAAATTTTGAATATAGCTAAAATAGAAGTCTATTTTATTTTTATCCTATTTGGATTAATTAATTAATATTTACTTAAACTCCATCGACGTAGTCTTATTACATGGTTGCCAATGTGGCATGCATTGCCACATGAGGTTGGCAACTCAATTGCATTGTTGCACAACTAGATTGCCACCACTATGGCTTGTAAATTAAAAGTTGTAATGCATGACTTGTTTACGTTTTGTTTTTTTAAATGTATAATTTACAAAATATTTAGGATCTTCATTTTCAAATAATTTTGTCAATGCACAAAATTACAAAATGCACCAAGCATATGTTTGCATCTTCATCATCGTATACATTTCAAGAATTTCAAATTTAATCATATTCCTAGTCAAACGAAAGTTTGAATCTAATTCTATTTGGAAAAATCGAATTTTAGGTTCCAATTCCATATAAAGTTTCAAATCTATGAAATTATAATTTATTAAGCTTTGAATCTTGAAAGATCCTAAATTTTGTATTCTAAATCTCTTATTCCTCAACGACAAAAAAAGATTAAATAATGAACCTAAATCAAACAATAAAAACAAACTTAGCCCAAATCAAACAATAAAACAAACTTAGCCTAAATCAAACAATTGGGATCAAGAATACTTGAAAATATTTTTAAATTGAAAACAATGTACTACCACAACATAAAAATAAATTGACCTACAACTTTTTTGCAAAATACATCATCCAAATCATGACCTCAATCTTTGGAATTGGTTTCTTGAAAGTGCAATATCTATTCAATCACATCATTATTGTGTATTCATTCACCTTTTGAAGTTTTTAAGGTTTCTGCCTACATCCAAAACAAACCCTTAGAATGAAATAAAAATGATAATTATAATATCAATTAATTCTTCTCATCAAATCTCAGTGAATAAAAGCATATGTCATTAGGTTTGGAAGTTAGAAACAAAAGTATTTTTAGGGTTTGGTATTTCAATTTAATGAAAATATTATAGAAACTAAAGAGACACCTTCCAACCATGGATTAGAGGTTAGGCTTTCTCACAAGCTTTCTTTGTCTCTACTTTGCCCCCACTTTGTTGCAATACTTTTTAGTCAACCAAGACTAACTTGAGGCCCAACATGAGACCCAACATCATTCCAACAAACATAATAAAAAAGATGAAGATGCTATTTAGGATCCTCCATTAGGGCCCTAGAAACTTGACATATTGCAGTAAATGACAATGTACTCTAAACATATCTACCAAAATCATCACTACAAAATCTCCATTGTCTGACATGATTCTTGCAAGAAATACAAAATCTGCTTGATCATTCCTTTCAGAGTCAATTACATGAAATTAGACTCAAAATTGAAAGATGCTACAATACACACAAAGCTCAATAAAAATAATTTAAACCAAAATGTTAAAATCCCTTAGTGCTTGCTATTGCATAGGATTTTCACCATCATTCTACTTAATCTAAAATGATTATAATCAAAAAAAATTCCAAAGTTGTAATTAATTCAAACCACTCTAACCACTTAAGCTTCTAAAGACCTCACCAATGAATACCATCCTTACTCATGCTTTTGGCTCATATGTTTTGTTGCAACACATGGAGAACAAAGAAAAGAGAGATTGAATAATAGATGCCACTTTCTTTTTCTAAAAACAGACTCTAGGATCTTTTGAATCAACTACAACAAATTCTATAATCTTAAGCTCTAGTTGCTAGATGCCATCATTCTATTAGTTAGTGCATTTACAATGTAAAGAGCCAACCTAAGTGTAATATGAAGTCCTATTAATCCCCAAAAGCCCAAGGCCTTTTTGGATTCAAAAACATCATTGCTTTTGAAGTGTTATAGATCTAAATGTCACTAAGGTATAAAAATCTCAACCATACAATTTAATTGATATGAATCAAATTTGAAATCATTTGACCACATAGGTTGCAAGATTACAATGTTTTTGTTGAAAAATGATGCTGAAATTTTCCTAGCAACACATTTGGAGGTGAAATTTGATTTCTAAACCTACTCAAATGAAAAAACTTTAAACTATAAAGTGATTCAAAACCAGCATAAAAATACAATTGTGAAAGAAAATATCATTGAATTGACTCATTGTTTCTACACAATGGCTTTGAAATGTCAAAAAAATAGCAAGAAAAGTGGCAAAAAATACATATGAGGCTCAACCTCCTACCCAAATGCTTCTCAATCACTCATAACTTCTTGGATTGATATGAAATTTTAGCCACACAAACTATACTAGTATGTGCAACTTTTTCAATTAATATTTTTTTGAAATGGACACTATATGAAGAATAACTAAATTGCCAAAGTTCATTGTAATCCAAAAATGTCATGATTTTGAACTTTGCATTGCCCTTAAACATTCAAAACAACTTGGATTGACATGAAAGGCTTACCACAATAACTAGATTGCAAGGGAAACTTATCCAATTTTTATTTATTTTTATTGAAAATGAATACTGGATAAAGGAGACACAAGCCCCCGAAGTTGTAGCTACCAAATGTAGTTTGGTAAACTCAAATTGAACCTCTGGACTTTGATTGGCTTACAAAAAATTAGTACCTTTTAGATTGATCTAAAAATTTTACACATAAACTAGAAGAGACCGCAAATTTTCCAACAAGTTTTATTGAATTCAGACATTGGATGCAAAAGTTACAGTACTTTGAATTGGACTAGAAACTATGTGAGGACACTTTTGGTCCTCCTAACAGTGGGGCTAATCAACTAAACTATCAATTGACTTGGTAATCCAACATAAATCAACTAATTTATATATTCTATGAAAATTTATCATAAAAATAAAATTTGAACAAATTTTAGTATTTTTAATAGTCAAAAAGGACAAAAACATGGATGTGACCTTCATTTTTTAAGCGCAAAAAAATATAAATCTGTGAGTGCACCCTTTAATTAAGTTCAAATCATTTTTTTAGTTTCTAACAAGGTCCAATGTAAATAGTGTAGTTTAATAAATAAATAAAATACCTTAGTTACTCATTTGACTCATAGTAAATATATTTAGATTAAAAGCATTGCAATGCTATCTTCTACACTTAACCTCTTAATCAAATCAATGATGGGCATTTAAGATTTTTAGTAGAGAGTGTCTTTTAGAGGTCAATCATTATACACAATTGAATCAAAGATATTTAAATGGAGTACTTAATAGAACTTTAGTATTGGAACAATATTGACCTACTTCCAGAGTAAATACTTTTCTTTGTTGAACATTGGGCATGAAATTTTTTCTTGGATCCTTTTTTTTTCCTTCTAGATTAGGTCAAAAGAAGAGGAACCTTTGTGTTAGTAGGGGCTACAAGTATAGTGATTGTGAGGAAGTTTTTGGTAGTTCCATACTCAAAAAAGCAAGCTAGTAGTATTGAAACAATGACAATGTCATGTTCACTTGTATAGTAGTTGATGGTTTACTTTAGTGAAATAAGTTAAATGTTTCAAGTTCAACAACAGAGTCTCACTGTGCTTATCACTATGCACAATTGGTTGATGGAACATATAAAATTAGGTGAATATGGACATCAATTCTAGACTTCAAATATTATTTGAAATTCGTTAAAATGAGACAAAATGGTCATTTTGAGACTTCAACCCTAAAACCGTTTTAGTAATTTTATCCTCAAGTCGAAGATAAAATGCGAGTGCAACCTTTGGGCAATCAAAGGTTTTTATATATATTAACATATGAAAGTCTCAAATTACCAAATAGTCTCAAAATTAAATAGTTATAACGATTTATCTTCGAGTCGAAGATAAAATTGAGACTACACTTTGTCTCATTTTAATAAATATGGCCTTATTAACTTAGGCCTCTCCAAACTAAGACAAGGCTTAGTTGCCTTTATATCCAATAGAATGTTGAGTCTACATAGCAAGTCCTTTATAATTATAGGTACTTTAAAGTATAGTCCCATTTTCTTGTTTTTAAATTCATGGTGACAAAAATACTTCTATATTGATCAATGCCATAAAAAGCTCATTCTATAATTACCGGACTTGGAAGCAAGGTGTACTAAGTGTATTTACTACTCCTTCCATACAAAGTATGTGTCTACATTGGAATTTTTTTTCCCAATAGGTTGTATAGTGGCTTTTAGGCTTGATTTTATTTAGGTTGCAATGAATATTTATAATGTTCTTCACTGCTTGTGGTGATAGAGATGTGGACAAAAAAGTCCATTCCTTACTTGGACCTTTTCAATAGAGTCAATTTTCCACTAAATTTAAAACTAACTATATATTCAAGAAGGTAAAAAATAATGAAAAATGTGTTGAAGTTTGAAGTGTAAGCAATTGCCCTACCATCCTACTATCCCCCTACCAAGCATAATATTTGTTACTTATAATTTCCACAATGTATATTGTTCATCAATATCTTGCAACATTATTTTGGCTCTAGATTGCTCTTTAGAACTTAAAAGTACCTCAAATCAAGCATCTTGTAGATTGAGAATGAATAGTTTTAAATTGGTGGTGGATTTATAACAACTCTCGGAGCCTTCTAATTGTGAATTTAATTTATTATTTTTAAATTTTTTTACTATTGCTTCTCTTTGTTTGATACGCCTTAAGAATTGAACACCTTTTGTCTCTCTTTCATAGCTTTCAGAATATGTAATTAGTCAATGTAAAATTTGGTGAAGTGGGGAAGCATCACACTGAGGAATGACTCTTTTTGTCTCGAACTCTATAAAGTTTGGACCCTTCTGAGTTATGCATTTTACAATACGATCAATGAATTTGGTATAAAAAAAACATGATACCACGCATGCTCTTGTTTCAGGATACTGTAGAATTTTGAACACACATGCAATTCCTAATCCCTGAACTCATAGAGGTTTGAACCCATAGAAGTATTCATTTGTGGCATCGTCGATTGAAAATGAAAGTTTGCTACATAAGTACATTGAAAGAGGCTGATCCATTAAAACTACTTTTCTTGCTTGTTATAAGAAAGTAATCCTAGTAGCATGTGATCAGGAGCCCTACAAGTGGAACTAATTCTGGTATATTGCACTCAAAGCCCCATTCAGGACCTTCACTCTCAGAATGTTTGTGAAAGATAAACTGAAAAACTGAAAAAGAATATCCAGGAACATTACTCAACCTATGACTTCAACACTCAAGGTGAAGAACGGGGTATAGAGAACGACGAGCGCACCCCAACTCTGCATGTTCTATTCGTTCTTCCTTCACCTGCAATGAGAAAAAGAATGAGCTACGTGCAACCGATTTTCAAATTCAACAATAAAACCATCAACTGACAGAGAGACACATTCTTCGAAACCAACAGTAGGGATGCCAACCGAAAAATTGATAAGAAACACTCACAAAATTGCAAAGCATCTTGCAAATTAAGGAGTTTGCTTCACCTGCAAGCAGCCTGAAACAAAATGAGTAGAATGAAATGCAAGGTCTAAGATTTGAATATGGAAATAAAAGCATTAATAAACCAGAGCTCAAGTATGCTTTAGATCACGATCCACATTATCATCCAATCCAATGCTTGAATTAGCGTTTGTCACAGAAAGAACTCGAATCAGCAAAAGAAGAATGATGTCTCTCGAGGGACCTTGAGCTCGCCACATCAAATGTTTGGGTCCGAAGTCTACAGTTCTAAATGGTAGCAGCCATTGCGTTCTGATGAGCACCACTACCTTCCCTTCACTGAAACTACCAGTAGACATTCCTTCGAAGGGATGAAACACTCAAGAAATCTACCATAGTCAGCAAATTTCAAAATCCATGAAAACAACACACTTGTAGAGAAAACGCTTCTTAAAGTTCAAACAGACGGATGCAATTCTTCTTTCCGAATGTTCTATCTCTATCTTACTCCACATACTTGCCCCAAAGTGCAGAGAACAAGCGAAAAGAACGTACCAGCAAGTCTATGAGCAAGTACTGATGCTTCATCGAGTAGTCCACGGCAAGTTTCACACGCTGATTGCGGTAACTTAATCGACCTCTTACTGCGGTTGAAAGCCTCCTTGATGACTAAGGTAGGTACACCCAAAACCGCCACTTTTTGCTACTGAGCCTAGTTACTATTATTAGACTGGTCCAATTTTTCATATGTTCTTGTAGGCAAGTGAAAGGAGGTTCCAACGCATCAGTGAATATGGCATTTGGATTTTGTATGCAAAAGTTGTTAACGAACAAAGTTTGGTTCTAAAAGCGTTTCTTCTACATAGGTGCAGAACTGATTTCGGAGATGTACACAACAGTATAGATGGCGGTTTAAGATCAGTGGCACATTTGGGTGTACCTACCTTAAGTCATACAGGTCGTCGTCGTACAAGTCATCGTTCCGCAAACCTGGAACCCCGAAAAAACTAAAAAAAACACTCTCAAATCAAAAACCAAACCAAGAAAGAGCCATGGGAATTATCAAAAGAATTAGGGTTTTGGAGGGGGAAAGACACTCTGACCGTATTTCTTGAGCTCATTGGCTATGGCAGCCTGGTAACAAAGAGAAACCCACTTCCACATGGGCTTCTGGAAGGCGAACTTGGCAGCTATGGCGATTTTAAGAAAATCTACAACATTCGTAGTGTTGAAATGGCATGCCCATATGAGAGTGAAATCTTGATTCTTTTCACCTACTTGATGCAGATTTCGTCTTCAATTACTGGATAATTGAAGGCTAAAATTGTGGAAATGCTCATTTTTTACGCAATCTTATTCTGCACGAGCCTGGAACAATCACCATGGTGTTGGCCACACCTGGGAAAATTTAGTGAACTACACCCTTTTACTTGTATATTTTGCACTTGTTACCTTAAGAGGACATCAGGACAATCTTTGAAGTATATGTTGAATTTGAGAATTTACACAACAGTTACATGACTTCATGTCTGTTTTAGATCATGTACCAAAAGAATTGAATCCTTATCATTTTTGCATACAACATTAAAATAAGGAATGTTTAGTTGCATCAAAATCTCCTTCTAATTCTTGACATTGGTTATTTAAAACTTGCCAATAGTGTAATAACAGGAACAACACTCAATGCTTTATTATGAGTAAGTGACGCAAGGCCACATCTCTTTCTTTCAAAGTGCCATACTCGGATTTCATCGATCAGCAGGCTCATACTTGAATCCCGTTAAGCTCTCACACAACTCAAATTAAAGACAAGCATTCGACGAGTCAGCCTTGCAATTAATTATCGTTCCATTTGCAACTCAAAACAATCGATCTACTCAATACAGAGCGTGTGTCTCTCAAACTTTCTTTTTGCCACAATTGCACTCAGAGAGCAATTACGTGAGCAATAAGACATAATTTTCGATGACGGATTTCTATTGCTGAAACCCTTACACTATAAGACATAATTGAAATTATGAACAGTCCAAGTATAGTATGTGTAATGACTGGGCCTTGAAAGTATCAAAAAAAACATTTGAGGATGGTTTTCATGTTTAGAATATACTTAGATTTTTTGTTCGACCTTGCTGGCTATTAATGAAGGATTCCAACACATCGTTGCATGCATTTTTGGGCCTTTTGAATAAGTAATTTTCTTAGTAAACAACTACGAGAGATTGACATTACCGGTACGCAAGACTCTGAATAATAATGGCAACTAATTGCTGATATTGTCAACTAATGCTTCTCTTCTTTCCTTACCAATGCCCTTTGGGAGGGGTTATTACAAAACAGTGCAAATTGCTCCAGAAATCTTCAGCATGGGAAGATTGCCTGTTCTTAGCAAACGCAAGGCCAGAAAATTGCGGTGCAAGATTGAGATGATTGCAGAGTTACTGCCATGTTCCGAACCTGCAAACTGAGCCTGCCACCTAACAGACATAATTATAAGACTTTATATATAACTCATCATCAGACTTTTAGAAATAGTTTTGCAGCTTTTTTCTTTTTCTTGAAACACACCGGCAATTTTCCATTGA
Organism: Antitrichia curtipendula; assembly: GCA_951230915.1. Classification (NCBI taxonomy): domain Eukaryota; kingdom Viridiplantae; phylum Streptophyta; class Bryopsida; order Hypnales; family Leucodontaceae; genus Antitrichia; species Antitrichia curtipendula. The sequence goes on along the minus strand of OX579636.1, from coordinate 22,205,971 downwards.
TAGAGATACAGTAAGTCCAGTACATCGAACCAGAGGGACCAGAATGTTTTTTTATTGCATTTTCAAAGCAAAGCACCACGACAGCTAAGAGGGGAGAGCAGGCGCCAATCTGGCAAAAGCTCCCATCTCGGGGTGAGACAGTTTCCAGCTCCTCGTAAGATGGGATCTCCACACACACACCCACCAAAAAAACACCCAGATTGTAACCAAGTGTTGTTGGTCAAACCGCTTGAGGAAGATGCCGGTCTTGTCAGGATAGAAGCTCGCAGAGCTTCGTGGACTTGAGCCCCGCGCCCCGCGCATGAACTATGAAGACCTCCCGAAGACCTCGCTCGAGATTTTGAGTAGGTCTACAGGGTGCTGTTGAAGCAAATGGAGTTGCGGTGTAAGAGCATGCCCACCCGTCTTGTAAAATGCAAGCCAATTTGCAAGCCGGTCAATCCAATTTGCAAGCCAAGGATGATGTGTCGCCCCACCCATACCCTCTTAAGAGGCCATCGCCACCCAATCGTCTATGTCCACATTCACGGACCAAGTTCTTGTTTGTTGAAAAAGTGCAAAAGGTGCTTGTCTCATGCAGTTTGCAAGCCGGTTTGCAAGCCGCCCTTTGGCTTGCAAAAGAGCCCAGTTTTGCAAGCCACCCATGGCTTTTGGCTTGGCCTCTTAACAAGTTCATCCATTATGCAAGACGAGTGAGGCAATTTTACAAGCCAGTGGCAACAAATCATTCGTTTTACAAGACGGGTGGACATGCTCTAACCATGAGACCCAAATAAAGAGTATCCGGAGCAAACACGCTGAAACAACACTGTAAAGGTTATGCACTGTTGATCTTCTAATAATGAGGAATGTCCTCCATTGATTTGCTTCACATTGTTGCTTCATTGTGTTGTTGTGGGGCTGCTTTCAAGAAGGACCACTTAGAGGTACCTTTCTTCAAGCGTCGTAGCAACTTGGATCCAAGTATAAGGTAGAAGCACCCATTCCCTGTCACTTTAGGAACTCCTCCTTCATGTACCAGTGGTGCACATTTTCTTTCTACAGTGTACTCCACTAGTACATGATGATGGAATTGGGTGCAGTGGTGGGAATGGGTGCGTCTACTTTACATTGTTGCCATGTTAGAGTTGGCCATCAATCAATAAGAGTCGGAATATCATGAAGGCAAGTAGTTTGCTCTTAAAGCGACCATTTAAAAGTTGATTGCTTTTTTGGAGGAAGCAAAATTCCTTTAAACAATTTTCAGTAAATTTTCATCGGAAGAAAAATGGAATTGGCTTTTAACCCATCATTTCATATTTCTTTGACCTTTGTGGAATTAGTTTCAAATTTTTGGAGTTGAAATGCAGTGGTCATTAAAAGCGACCACCTCCTGAAATGTACATTGCTGGTACATTGAAGAAAAGAAAATGTACCTCCGTGTCATGATTGCTTTTAGAGTATGGGTGCTTTTAAATTTACTACCTTACATAGAATAAGTAGAGCAAAGTTCCAAATGTGCCTTGTTTTCTCATAGTAGTGGAAGCAAGGTGGAACTAGTGCAGAGAGTTGGAATACTCATGACCGCGAGTTGATACCAACGGTGGACCACAATTGCGCAATGGTAAATAGACCAAATAAAACCTACTTCTTTTGGAGAAAATTTGTTTCACATCTTGCACCATCTTGATGTTATGTTTGATGTCATTAATTGTTAACATAAAACAATTGAATCACAATAGATGACACCTAAAATGCGTCATAGAAAATACAATGTTCTTACAATGAATGAAAGTTGATTGATCTGAGTTGATGATGCCTGCCAATAATAGATGCAATCAAAATTGGAGCACCTTAATAATGATTTTATATGCCACTCTAAGAAGACTAATTATCGGTCTTCAATTGCCGAGATCGTCACTTGTCCTTCTTTTGTGTAGAAGTGCAACTGTACCTTGATTCATTCTTTTGGGGAGAGAGCCTTGAAGAATCGACTGGTATATCATTGACGTGAAGTTTGATCTAATTAAGGCTAGTATTTCATGTAGACTCGATGATGAAACCATTAAATTTTGGGCATTTGTTGGCGGCCATTGCCTCCACAACTTGATGCAATTCCACCTCACTATTGGGTTCAAAGAGGGTCTCTTTTGATTCTAGAGGAATATCATCTAGTAGTAGTCAAAGAAATTCCTCCATGGCTACTAAATGATGTGGCATCAAGATTGAACTCTGCAATATACAAGCAGTAGTAGAAAGTTGAATAGACCTGGCTTGATCAACCCAATGTGGTCTTTGATGAGATCACCTTGGTCATTATGGAGGCCTCTAATAGTAGGGATGAGGGTTTCTCAAATAGCTTTGAAAACTTACATAACTATGTCACTGTGGAATTTTTAACGGATGCATGCCCACATGCACTGACCATTTACTTTGCGGATTCAACCTCTTGTAATCAAAGTAGCATCGCTTAACTCTTGTGACTTACAATAATTGAAAGCTTGATGCCGTTTGAAAATTGACTTGAACTTGACAAAAAATATAGGCAAATAGATAAAAGTTATATGATGCACATGTATTTGATCATTGGTCTAATTACATCAAGCCAGCAACTGCTCATCTTCCACCTACGGGTGAGAGTGTTATCAAATCCTATCATAGTTATGATTAAAGAATGATCCAACAAGCCATTATTGTTGCAGATCGTATAGTTGAGCAGTTTGTATTGTGACTATCTTGTTCCATTTTTAAATAAATAAACCCAATCCAAGCGGGCCAAGATTCAGTGACTATTGTTGCACAAATTGTCCTAAGAGTATAGTAGATTGCCTATTGATTGTGAATTATCTTCCACGTGGAGGTGACATTTGAGGTTTTGGGAAAAGAACTAGTTCTAACACTAGAATTAAATGGCCATAAGGATTAGTTTTATCTTGGTGGGATTTGACAATATAAAAGTCACCAAAATTTGTCTACATGAGGTACGTAGCTAACGGATGATATCCCATAGATGGAATTGGGAATGCAAATCTTTTGGAGTTTAAACATTAACAATGCCAACGTTGTCATTTGGGATGCTTAGCTTGTAAGATGTCCATTGGACGCAATTCTCCATGATGGTTTCAACACATGTGACCATGTTTACTAACTTAAAAGCCACCATTGTCATGATGCTACCGTGGCATGTGCCTAGTTTGAGAATGTTCATTAGAAAAAAATTCGGCCCTGTAGAAGGTTGCAAGATTGCATGGCAGTAGTGCAAATATATGGGAAAAAAAATAAAAATCTAATAGGGCGCTACTAGTGCCACGTCAAATTGTTGATTTTAAAAATAAATAAAAAATTAATTTTTTTTTTTACATTTGCACCGCAAGGTTGCCGAAAATGAAGATCAAATGGCCCTTAGCAGGGTTCAGATTTTTTTCTAATGGCTATTGTATCCAATGTTGTTTGTTGTTAACCTTGAAGTTGCATGACTCCGTAAGAGTTTGTCTATGTTGTAGAAATTCTAGTTACACAACTTGAATTGTGTTCTTGAAGGAGAATAATATGAAATTGGGATAGAAGTTGGAAGTAATTATAGATCCTGGAGATGGAGACTTCATCACCAATTAAGCCTGAAACATTGAAGGATAAAAATTGTAACATCATTGACATAAATTGGGATGAAAGGGTCTTAGGGCGTACTCTCGACTTTGTTGTGGAATGGGATGAATCTATAATTCCATCTATCAAGGCATCCAAAGTGGACGTGATGGATAAGTTTAAGGAGACTTGGGATGAAGTGAGCCTAAGCAACGACCCTTGCACTATGACCAGACATGGTCAATTCAACGGCAGAGGGAGTAGGAATGATACCATGCATCTTTGGAGAAGATAGTGGAAGGTGAGGTTCATGATTGAGACATTGTTGATCGATTGTAAGGAGATGGAGCATGCGTTGTCCTAAGCTTCAACTTGATTCACTAATTGGGGAAGCAAGCACTTAGTGTATGGCACATCTTGGGATTATAGGAGACCACTCTATAAAGGCAATGCAAAGGTGATGGCGCAAGGCATCATGGAAGTCTGTTGAATTATCTTGGAGCCCTAGGTCTCCAAAAGGATTGGGGAGAATTGCACGCTTTGTGCATCTTCAAACTCTTCTTCCTCATATAGGAATGGGTTGTACTTTACATTGTGCTAATTAGACTAGACTAATAGGGTTCATAAAACTGAGTTTGGATTATCAAAACTTAAATTTTTGACCATCAATCACATTTTAGGCACACGAATGCAAATGTTAGACAATTCAACTAAGTAATCAGTTAAGTGATGGTATATCCCTATGAAAAATTCAGTACAAAGTTTTATTGCAGCAACACTTTGCTTCTTGTTCTCATCATCCCATTGGCATCTTGTTTTGTCAAATTGTTTGCAAATTTTGTTTGAAAGTTATCACTTGATTATTTCTCAAAATTTCACTTTATATTTAATTTGTCATTAGACTTTTAAAAATTCAATTGCATTTTTCAAATTAAAAAAAATATGGGCTATATTATGCAATGCAACATGTTCATTTTTCAAAAAAATTAAGTCTAAATTCTAATTTTTTATGAAAACTCTACCTCATGGTTCTTCATTGTGATTTCACCTCCACCAAATTTGTGGGGGAGGATTTGGGTACCTCAAATGATTTTGTAAATATTTTCAATTATACAAATTACATTGATTTCAGTTTTTCCAAAAAATCTATAAGTCTAGAATATAAGTCTATATAAGTCTAGAAGTCTAGAATATATATTTTCATCAATGAAAGGATATTTGAATAAATAATTATGGTCAAATTATTAGAATTAGACTTATTATACTATCTCCTAAAAAGATGCAAACGATCCTACCAAACTCACATACACCGCCCTAGAAATCACTAGCCGTCCAATTTGCCAAAAAAATAAACAAAAGTACCACCAATGTCATCCATTTGCCAAAAATCCCACACCATTTGATTTGCCAAAAATCAATGGTAGTTACTTTGGGATACGGATATGATATATAAGACATATGCATATACATAATATGGATACAAATAAAAAATAAAAATATAGATACAAAAACAACAATATATCCCATATTAATTGCAATTCCCAAATCTAGTTTGAAATTACAAATAGGGGTGGTTTGGGTTTGGGCTTGACTTTAGGTTGGGTTGAATTGGGGTTTGGGAATTTTTTTTAAATTGTCCTATTACTAGGTGCTATGTGTACAAGTATATTTAAATTGTCACCTAGTAATGGAATTGTCACCTGTAGTGACTATCCACTCAAAAGACAAGTAGTGACAAATCACATTCAAATCATTATATTTTGCTTGTACAAGAAATAAAATAAAAAATATAATTGAAATTAATGCAAGTGTTGATCATGATCCTTATTATTTTATGCTTCTAAAGTAAGCTACAAATAAGATTTGAAGTCCCAAATGTATTGCATGCAAAAAATAACAACTCCAACCAAATATTGCGAACAAAAAGTCTATTGGAGAACTTTTACTTGTTAGGTCTTTGGATCTTAACATTTAGAGGGGGTGTACAGAAATTTACATATGAAATTAAATTTGACCCCTAGATTACAAATTATGTACTAAAATATAGCAAGATCTACATAATTGGATTTATTATTCAACAATTAACAAATTAAAATTTTAATACAAATAAAATTTTGAATTTTTTTAATATAATTTGTACAAATAGAAATAAATCAAACTATCCATATGTTGGTTAGTTGAACTAAAAAATTAATCTAAAAATACACAAAATTATTGCATTGTTTCTTTTACTTCTATAAATTTAAGTTAAGCATTGAGTGGTTTGATGGTGTGGTTTGAAATATCAATTGGCCTTTGTGTGTTGAAGGATCATTGGGCTCCATCATGGTCTTACTCATAAAAACTTACTCCTACTCATAAGCCATTTTCAACTAATCCAACTTTTTAACCAAGTTGTCTTTCAAGTGCCATATGTTTTTACCAAGCCTTGACCTTTGTAAATCTCTACATGTTTTCAAAGGGGCTAAGAAATTTATGTAAATGCAAGAAAAGCGTACCATTTATGACAACTAAAACTTTAAAACTTTAAATGAAAATAGGACTTAAAAAACAGCATGAAAGAATAGTTTTCAAACATGGCCACAATTTATACTATAATCTATCTATCTCATACATGATACTTACATCCCCTACAAAGCACCCCTTGAATGCATATGTTTGTTACAAAAATACAAATAATGCCCTCCTAAGTACATATTTTTTTCCTAAAATGACAATCTATCAACTAGATCAAAAATATTATATAGAAGTATTCATTGACTCAACCTCCTAAACAGTAATCTAAATTTAAAGGTGGTAATCCTTTAGATCAAAGACAATATTATTGGTAAAGGAATTTTCAATATTTACTTACAAAACATGGAACTTTACCAAATATAAGTGTATACATGGAAGTGAACCGTAAAAAATGGAAATGCATTTAGTGGATTTATGGTATGTCAAACTTGGTGCATTTTGCAATAAATTATGTGTATTACAAAACACATGATTGGATAGTTTGTGCACTATTCTTTGATCTAATCACATTTTTCTAACATCATGACAAACTCATACTCAATTATCTCTTAAATATATCTTGAAATTAAATCAAAGTTAAAAATTGCAATCCATATACAATTTAGAGCATTAGATGATTTTGGGGGGGTCTGGAGGGCCGTTTTGGGCCTGTTCTCGGCGCTGTTCCCCCGGCAGCAAAAGAATGGCCGCTGTCAGAATTAATTTTTTTGAAAAAAAAATAATAATAATAATCTCAAAATGAAAAAACAAGATGAACAATTTTTATTTATTTTTGTATGACACGGCAGTTGCTTGGCTACGTCACGCAGCTGCTGCAGCGCAGTTCCAGACAGTTTCAAAGTCTGGGAACCCTGGGGAACTTGCAGCCCTCCACATGGGCTGAATAACATATACTGTGTAGACTTACACACGCTTCAATATAAATTCATGTATTCAAAAGATCAAAATACCAATCCTAAAAGCAAATACCAACTTTATAACCTTCGAAGGACAAAATTCATGCAAATTACATTGTTAATATGATACTAATATACAATTAATATGCATTATTATATTATTAGCATATCATTGGTGTATATTGTAGTAATTGAAAATACAAAGATTATTGTAAAATTTGATGCATTGCAAGATTTCTAACATTTTTCTAGTTCTTCATTTGCACATTATTCAGATTGTATGCTTTCAGTGACCACTTTTAATTCCTCTAAGATCTACATGATTAATGAGTGGATATATGTACACTGCTCAAGATATTAAAAAATGACTTGGAATTTGAAATGAAAAAAAACTCTTATTTATTTTCTTGTGTATGGCCATTTAGAAGACACCAAGTGACCTGTAGAATATTGAATTACCTTTTTTTATTTTGGAGAAATTTGATTTTCAAGTTTTTTCGATTTGTGCATTTTATAAAAAAAAATTGAAAAAATTGAATTGAAATTTAGGGCAGATGATCATAAATTAGCTACAGATGTAGCATTTCATACATTAGTCCCTAATAGTGAGGGTCGACAACAGTCTCTGATGTTTAATTAAAGTTGGCAAATGCAATTTGATAATTTCTGAAAATAAAAATATTTACTTTATAGAAACAATTTCACAATAATTTTGGCATATATTTTTAGTAATAATTTTGGTCGGTTGTGACAAGGGGTATTAAAAAATAGGAGGCTAATTTTGGAGACCGTGCCTATTTATTATTTAACATTTAATTTCTAATATATTCAATAGTTTAAAAAGCACCGTGATTACCTTCCTCTATTGTTAAATTGTATTAGTATTTTAACCCCTAGAGTCCCATTGTCCCCTCGGGATACTTTTGTGGAGGCTCCTATGGCCTCAATATTTGTCATGATTTTTTGGACTTTTTGTGCAGATGGAAAAACATGGTAGCTTTCCAAAAATATAATTTTTATTTCAATCGGAGCCTAGGAGCAAAAGGTATAGCATAAAAGTCCTTTTTTTTAGTTTGGCGGGCAAAAGAAACCTTCAAAAGAACTTGAAACAAAATTTAAACAAAATTTGTTTTGTATAGGTTCTTTTTATATGTACATTGGAAGCTTTGATTTTTTTCATTTGGATTTGTTACGTGAAAGTTATAGACAATCTTGTTTTGGAGGGAATAAGAGCATCTTCTAGAAAAAATAATTTGTAGGATTCGTTTCTGACCTCAATTTTCACAATTAAAAATAAATAAAAATAAAAAAGTTAAGATATCTTGCTAGAATAATCTCACCATTGAGATTAGTGTATTTCAATTTCATCTTAGAGCTATTAGCAATTTAGATTTTCCTTCAATCTTGAACCTACTTCTAGTTAACAATTTTTTGATGAGTAAAAACTAAATGTTTTTTTTTGTTTTTTTTAATTCTAGACACTCAACTCAAATCTTTATCATATTACAAGTTATGAAGGTTCAAAGCCAAAAATGTAGTTGAACACGGTGCAAAACAACTTGTTTCCTTCACTTTAAACGCAAATATCTTACAATCTACACGGTCAAAGTTTGTGAAATTTCTTCCAGACATTCTTATACTAGTCCAATACAAGCCCCTATGGTTAAATATGGAAAAAAAAAATTTAGTGTTTTGTTTGCTCTTTGCTATAGAAATGGCAATTTTGAGTGGTTTTTGATTGAAAAGAGGCCTTGGGACTTTAGGGGTTAACAATGCAATTGTCTCTTCTATTATGCTAGAAAAAAGACTACATGATAGTGGTTTCTACTAAAATTAGAGCACAGGCCCCCTTGAATTTTATTGTATCCTATTCTTTTGAATCTAACCAAAGGAAGACTTGATCCAAGAACAAAATGTAATGGTGATTTGAATGATAATCTATATATTTCAAATTGAAAAGTAATTGTAAAAAGGCCTATTTATTTATTCAACAATAAAGATTCCCAAATTAGATGAATTGGAAGTCAACTTGTCTTTTCTTGATGAGTGTTAAAGATTAGAGTTAGGAAGTATCAATCTTTCATTATTTTTTATGATCATACCATACACACTAGGGGATAGGTAGAAGTGTGTTTTATTGATTAATGTCATTGGTCCCTACTTGTCCAACTACAATATTCACCATGCCAAAAATTTATTTATTTATTTAAAAAAAAATGATTCTTTGGATTGCCTATAAAAGCATTAAAATATAATTAATGAATCAAGATTTCTAGTAGACCTTTGTTCTAGTAGTATAATCTTGGTATAAGTGACTACCCTTTGTATCAAAGAAAGCTTGTTGTTGGAATTATGATATAGATTTAGAGCATATATGACAAAATAATCTATGGCTTGAGAAAAAGCTAGAAATATGATCTTCATTCTTGCAAGATTTTTTTTTCTCTATTCTCATGTGAACTGATTAAAAATCTTGCACAAAAATCATGAAGAATCTAATGATCAAACTAATCAAATTTTTGAAAAATAGACAAAAATTATTTTTTCAACATACTTGAATGTACTTCATCCATTTTATGACACTTTAGACATTATCCTCTTGAAAACATTCATAATCTACAAATAGGAAATGTCGACTCAAATAGTCGGGTTAATTCTACAACATATTACTGTAGTTAGTCACGAAAATTGACATTAGGATATGCAAAGGTCCGATTCGACACTTGGGTGTGCCAAAATTGAATTTCCACATCATATTTGTAGGGGTCCAAGACACCTCACACCATTCACAAGATGACATGTGACACTTTCTTTTTCTTCCAAAAATGACTTAAACGTATAGACCCAAATTTATAATAGGGTTACCATATTCAATTTTTGTGTGAGGCACGGAGAGCAACGGGAATGGCATGAAAAAATCAGTTGGCGGCACTTCCAGTTAAGTTAATTAGAAGCGGTCCGATTGTTCTGCGAGATCCACCCATTCACTGCCAAGTGTCAGGAAGGTTTCTTTTCTAGACTGCATCTCTTACTAATTAATGCCATCGTGACAGTTTACGAAGCCCACAATCGCAAACTAACTAAGGTACGAGGTCCATAAATTGCCCATTTAAGAGTTGAAACTGAATTTCGGAGAGAGGTGAAGCTTCTTAAAATACTTTTTTCAATACATTTTCCTTGAAAGACAAGTGGAATTGGCATCTAACCCAAGTTGTTTTGTATTTTGGGGAGCTTTGTCGGATCAGTTACAAAATGTTGAAGTTGAAATGACATATTTAGGGCTCTAAAATCGCCCACCTCTTCAAATGTACACTGTTGAAGGCTATGAAAAAGCAACATGTATAAATAGTGTACATTTGAAGAGGTGGGATGCTTTCAGAGCCTCCCACCTTAGTAACCAATACCTATTGTAATTCCTCTCCAATTACCACAGACAGGGGATACCATGATTCACACCTTGCTTAAACCATCATCATCACTTTGTGAACATCTCTGAAATCAATATCAATGTATTTATGTTGAAGAAACAAATTTAGAACATCTACCAAAAAAAAACTTTGATCCTTCGTAATTTTTGCATATTGTATCCAAATGTCATATTTTTTGGTACCTTCGAACTTGCTTTCAATTGCCAATAAGAAAATATGAAAATATGACCAGCCTAATAATAGTAATTAGGACCAATAGCAAAAAGTGGCAGTTTTGAGATACCCACATTAGGTTAATCCCATTTTATAACTAATAAACCAGCATTCAAGAATATTTTTTTAGTTTTAGCAACTAATTTCCTCCAATTCTTAAGTTGATTTTTTTTTAAATATTGAGTTTGTTTTTGTTTTTTTATTTTTATGCAAAATATAACTTTTATAAAAAAAATTCACTAATTTTTTGCCAATCTTTTCAAATTGCAACCCGGGGGGGTTCCCAATTCCAATAGCTAACTTGGAATTGGCCTCCAGTTCTTCCCGAACATAAGATAGGAGGCTCTTAAATCGCAAGGCATTAAGAATTGTCCCTATAAATAGCTGTGAAATGGACATGAAGTGGTTATTAAATTGACCGCTATAGTCATTTGAATGAATCGAGGAAAAAATCATTATTAATTGCAAGAGACAATCATTGTTTTTGTTTTCCCCATCTTTCTTTAGAAGTTGCATGTGAACGATTTATGGAAGACATGGGGTCATCAATAGGGGCCTATGACACAATTTTTTTGAAAATTAATAACTAATTCAAAAATGCTTCAAAAAAATATGAAACCACTTGTGTTAGATTCCTCATCTATTTCTCTTTGTTTGAAAAATGAGCTAAAAATATTTTCATCCAGTGAAATATATGAAAAAGACGGACCAACACTTAGATGAGCGAATTTCCAACCTCCTACCTTAATAATAAACCACAAATCACCTCCTACACTTATAGATCCCATAATTCTTTAATGATGTCTTTTCTCATATCACAACATTTGTTCTCTCTAAATCTTAATATTGAGGAGCTAAAGCAAAACCCTCCTGTCTAAATTCACTCTTTTTTATCACTATCATTTTCAATTATGTCACAAGAAGTTGCATGCACATTTTATATTAAAAAAGTTAACAAGTGTGCATGGAGTTGTAGGTGAGTTTGTATGTTAAAGCACATTACATAAATCTAAGAAGACAAAACCTATCACTGAGGTAGGCATCCAAAAAATGGTTCAATTATTGATTGAAAAGGTGCATTTTTTATTTCTATAAGAATAATGAAAGTCATTCATTAAATATTGATGTCCTTTGTAACATTATAATATCATCAAGCATTTTTAATCAAGCCAAAAGTCTCATGTTTAACCTTGAAAATATCCAAGTATAGAAAAAAATCCAAATATCCTTCGTGTAGGTTAGATTTAGCATAAATCAAGTCATTTTTGTAAAAAAGTGTCACATGCTATCTTATAAATGGTGTGAGGTGATGTGGACCCCTAAGAATTTGATGTAGAAATTTAGCACTCAAAAAATAAATTAAACCTTCATGTATGGCACTAGGAAAAATGTTCCTTCAAAGATGAGATGGCAATTCCTTACCTCACAATTAGGGTGATTATTTCTTTGAGTCTATGTTTTTGTGAACTTCAAAAGTACTTAACTAGTTAAAAATGTTATGGAATTAAACGGTTTTAAATAGTTATAAGATAGGAGATCTTATTTGTGTTACTAAATGACTACAATGTGAACTTCCACATAGATGGGCAATTTCGTTAAAATGGCGAAATTCCGTAACTTTGGCAGTTTTCACAGTTCAGAGCGGCCGCTCTGAAATGTTCAACAATCCTAGATTTCTGAAATCTAAACCACTTATAGATGTCTGAAATCTACAATTGTCATAGATGTTGCTTTCAAAGTTCAGACCGCACGATTTGAAATGTACATTACTGCTAGATTTCTGAAATCTATATAAGACAAAGATTTATGTAATCTATACCCCTCGTAGATGTCACTTTCGCAGTTCAAAGTGGCCGCTCTGAAAATGGCATACGGAATATGCCATTTTAACGAAATTGCCCATATAGTGTTTGAATTAGAAATGGATCTTCTAAGTCGGAATTGCCATCACCAAGTTTTACAATGCTTTTAATTCTATATGTGTAAGGAAAAACTATGTTTTAGGAGTAGCTTTGCCTTGTTGTCTAAGCCAACAATATGTTTAAGTTTAAAGTTAGAAATAGTTTTCCAAAAGTCAGAACCTTCTTTTATCTATTTTCCCCCTAAATTTTTGTTGGACAACAAGTTTGATTATCTTCTAGAAAATATAACACTTCTACATAGAATTTCAAGTTTTTGTCTATCTTTTATGCTATATTTGGTTGATTTTAGGCATATTTATATACCAATAGAATACATTTGAAACTTTGAAATGTCTACCATTGATATCATGACACAAATAGTGTGGCTTCTAAATTATAGTACAAATAAAGTTTTCTACCTTACCAATATAATCTTTTTGCCTTCTAGCCATGTTGTTGATGTGGTGATAGTTTGCAAGATTAAGATGCTAATTTATACTATTTTAAACTATACTAGTGTCGGTGTCATGTGTCATTGCCACAACCAAAATAAAAATAAAAATAATTTCTAATTTTATCGAACCAAAAATAACTAAGAAAATCCATAGCTTTCATACCATAGGTCAAAATGCCATAAAACAAAACTAGTGCACCCCCTTTGCTGAGGGCTTTTTGACAATACCAAGCATGCGACTAAGGAACGCACAGTCCAAGTGATCTCATTGTTACAAACAAACAAGACAAATCAACCAACCAGACTAACTTAATGGATGGATTTTTTTATTTATGTTTCATAATTTATTATTCCCTCCATCCCAAAATTATCTTCTTGTTGTACTTTGTGATGTTAAGAGTTGGTCAAATTTGACTTCTAATTGCTATCTAGGACCAACAAAACAACTTTGAGCAATAGTTCCCCTTCCATCCATGCAATTATCAATCGAAAGACAAATGAACTAACCAAAGGGTCAATCAACATTGTATCTTCTTGTTTTTTGCATCTCGTTGAATGTTTTTCAATTGAAGGAGATGAAGCTTTGGAAGGTGGTACACATGTTCACACATGGTCTTGGGCCTATACTAACTACCCACAAAATGACATTTGACACTCAATAATTAAGTGTCCCAAAAATTCCACTTGCAAAACTTTAATTTGAAAAAAGTTCCCAAACTCAAAGTTTATAAGATGCTAGGAGTGCACTAAATTCTACTCAATGGTTTTTTAAAATGTTATTTTCAATCTTAATGCAGAATAATTTGTTCAACATGAAGATCATCTTGGGAGAGAGGGAGTACTATCATAATTTTTTTTTGGCAAAAAGAATCCATCCCTCACTTGAATGGATTTTGGAAAATGTAGGACACCTCTAAATTCTTGCATTCTTGTTGCATCACAAGGGCTAAAGCAATTTTTTTTTTGGGATAGATTGCCCCCTGTGCCTTAGAGCATCCCCATGCGTCTTATAAAATGCAAGCCAATTTGCAAGCCTGTCAATCCAATTTGCAAGCCAGGGATAATGGGTCGCCCCACCCGCAGCTTCTTAAGAGGCCATTGCCACCCAATCGGCTACATCCACATTCACGGATTAAGTCCTTGTTTGGTGGAAAAGTGCAAAAGGTGCTTGTCTCATGTGGTTTGCAAGCCGCCCCTTGGCTTGCAAAAGAGCCCGGTTTTGCAAGTCACTGGAGACTTTTGGCTTGGCCTCTTAACAAGTTCATCCATTATGCAAGAGGGGTGGGACAATTTTGCAAGCCGGTGGCAACAAGTCATCCGTTTTACAAGACGGGTGGGCATGCTCTTACCTCAAATTGCACAACCTTCCAGAATTCCATATTATTTGGGGCGCATAGTCTGTGACATAAAAGAGGTCCGGCTCATTACCGAGCCCCATCCCTTTCGCATAATTAAGCAAGCCCCAGTGAAACTCGGCAATCGGCAGTTCGGCACACCGAACTGGCCATTAATGCGCGCAGAATCCGCATTCCTGGCATGAATCAAAGCGCACGGAGCTCCACGTAAAAAAAGTGTTTGTCGTTTGACTCGCAAAGTGGGCGATGGCGCCGCGACCTCGACGTCAACAAATCTCTCATCCATCGCGAAGTTAGATTTGCGGACCCATCGGTGGGCCGTCGGCTGCGGGACAAATCGGCGCTCTCTGCGGAACCCGCCCGTGAATTGCGACGGCCATGTCGCGCCAATCCCACACGACCGCTTGCAAGCACTTGCCCACCTCGCACTCGCAGCTCGCTGTGACTCGCAGTCACTTGTAACGTAGTTGTTGGAAACTTCCGTCTGGAGCTTCCTGATGGTGGCTGCAAGTTTAGCAGGGCCGCCATTGCATCTGTGTGGCGATTGTAGATCTGCACTCTGGTTGTAAGTGTTTCTGAAATTAGTCGCGCGCCATCTCGGGCTGATGCAGTTGTTACCCAGGATTTGAGTCTCGTTTAGACGTAGCTCGTGGGTTGCAGGTGCGGCATCTGGGAGCTTGAAGGAAGTGGCAGAAGCTTGGATCCAAGTGGACATGAGGAGGGGACGCCATGGGAGAACTGATTTTCAGTTTAGTGGGAAGCGTTTCTATTGAGGCAGGGACTTGTGGGTGCATTGCAATGTGTAGCAACAGGGGATTTCAGAGACAAGTTTAGATATTTGGCAGGAAGTTTCTGAGCGTCGGCCGATCATTTGGAAGGGAAACTGTTGCAGCTGCGGTACGGAGCAGGGGACGCGATGGATCGCGTTTGGGCGGTCCTCCTTGTTGCAGCTCTTGTTTGTGGTTTGCAAGCTTGGTTTGCAGCTGCTCAAGGTATGATCTTGCTTTCTCGTTGGTATTGAGACCGTATTAACTGCAATGCGGGGTTAGTTTGCTCATGCGGGCGGGTAATGGTCAGCTTCAGGTTTTTAGGGTGGGGCAATGGGTTCCTTGTTGTTGCTGCAATGTTGAAAAAGGGAATGTTGTAGATGTTGCCTGGTTTGTGTTACGCCAGCCCGCTGAAATGTACGCCTCTGGTACAGTGTGTTCATAGACTGGGTATTTTCTGAGCAGCACTCTGCCCAATGCTGTTGCTTCTGAAACCTCAGGTTCTAGTGTTCGTGGCTTGAATTTGTAATTGTCGAGGATTCTCTGACGGCGGTGTTCGTGTGATCTCAGCTCCTTTTACGCTGCGAATTGCTTGTGGGTCGAGTACGGAATCATACGCTCCAGACACGGGGTTTCTATGGTCCCGTGATATGAATTACACGGGGGGCAGCTCTGGCAACTTGACCACGGTCAGTCGGATCGCTCCGCAGCTCAACACCGTCCGTTACTTTGAACTCTCAGATGGACCTGAAAATTGCTACAACGTGTCAGTTCCTAATGGCCAATACTTGATAAGGTAAATACTCTCATGGCCTCTGTTTCTTTCGCCATCTGCAAACGTAGAACATGTTGGTCAGGCCACAACTCTCTCATAATCGCTAGTCTATACATTTTCTAATACTTTGCTCGATCTTGAAGTGCTACTTTGTTGTCAGAGTTGGTGAAACCTTTGATTTAATTTTGCTTAATAGCCCCCAACTGCCCAAGCTTAAAAATTGAAAATCCTCTTGGGAAGCCAGTAGCCGATTACAGTAATTCCAGCACACATTTCAATTGATAAAAGATAGAGGTCATGCCTCTCTCTTTCGACTGTCTTGATTTCTCACCGGAACTCGTGTAAGCTTCCTAATTCCTATTCATCTCTTAGACCTAAAAGTGGCTACTTTGGGATTGAATTCGTGTGATTGAATCCTTCAGAGGCATGACCCATATAAAATATTTTCGAAATTGCCCTTGATTGTAGGAGAACCTCTGCCAATGGATTACAGTGTGTCTTTTTAGACAAGGTTTTCTAAGGGGTAGAATGAATGTACCCCTGCATTTCCACAACATTAACTCTTTATGTTCAATTGGCCTGCACCAGGATGTATTTCAGCTTCGGCGTCACGGACAACTCCGGCCGAGAGCCCGAATTCGAAGTATCTCTAGAGGGAACACTCGTCTACTCCCTCGCTCGCGGCTGGAGCACCGTCGTGGACGAAGAGTACTCTGATTCTCTCGTGCACATAGTGGACGGCGCAGCCACAGTCTGTTTCCACAGCTCGGGCCACGGCAATCCAGTGATAACCTCAATTGAAATTCTGCAGATCCACGATCAGGCCTACAAAACAAACACCACTGCATCATCTCCAGGGGGTGTGATCATGAAAACGGTGAAGCGAGTGTCAGCTGGAGCCGAGAGTTCCGGATACGGCTCCAGTTTGCAGGCTGATCCCTGGGGTGGCGACCGCTACTGGGCAACTGACCAAACGCTTTTCACTCCCGGATCTGCTGTGAGTGTGCAACGGACCACGACTAACATTTCCAAGTATGGAGACGCTCCCAATGTGTACCCGCAGGCGATTTACCAATCTGCCACCACGACTGGGCCTACGAACAAGCTTTCGTATAGCATTCCTGTGCAGCCGAACCAGAACTACTCCGTGTGGTTGCACTTCGCAGAGATTGAGCCTGATATTACTGGGCCTAATATGCGAGTGTTTAATGTGTTTGCGAATGGGGCGCCTCTGTTCCCTGTTGTGGACATTGTGAAACTGGCTGGGGGTCAGTTCACGGCGCTGATTTTGAACAAGACCGTGTTGGTGGAAGGGCGGACTTTGACGCTCTCGTTTGAGCCCTTGGCGGGTCAAATTGCTGTGAATGCTTTCGAGGTTTACCAGTTAATCTCCCAAGAGGTTCCTACTGCTGCTGAGAACGGTATGGTTGTGATCTCCTTGGCGTTGATTCTATGATTTTGTTTATTTTTCCTCTGAAGTTGAAGGAGGGTTTTGGCTGATTTGATTTGGATTGGTTGCGGTTGTTACAGTTTGGGCACTTCAGAGGATGAAGCAGAACTTGGAGCTTCCTGGTCGCTTAGGATGGAATGGAGATCCTTGCATTCCGCAGGTGCATGCTTGGTATGGCGTGAACTGTGAATTTGAAGCGACAGCTGGTGCCTGGTTTATCAATGGACTGTAAGAGCTCATTAACTCTTCCTTCCTTTTAATCTTGTTTCAGGGAACCTAATTAGCTCAAAAGATCCCAGTTAGTGAGGGATATTTGGTGGTTTTAACTCGAAAGTGTAGGAGTGGAAAATGGAAAATTCATCAATACAAAATAAAAAAACGTCTGTTTTCTCAATCTGAATGGAGGTTGGAAAATGATCAATGTATGATTTTTGTCAGCAAGGTTAGGTGATACATCGTCCTCTAAATCTTGGAAACCAACACTTGTCCTTGAGGAATCCACAGCCTGACAGAATCTTATACTTGAATAAATCTGCAACAGACAGCAACCAATTTCTTTCTATGTATTCTCCAAAACTGAATGTATAGAGATTATAGCTTGTTCAAGGTGACATACTTGTGGACTTGGTTCACTTCGAGCATTTCCTTAAGTTTACTTGAAATGTCTCAGGGGCCTCGATTATCAAGGTATTCGTGGTGAATTGGGTGACAGTGTAGCAGCACTGCAGCATCTTCAATCACTGTAAGTAACTATTGTATAGACCCAATTCAGTTTTATATTCGTATTAATGTTTGGAGAACACTTACAATTCTTGAATCCCAGTCAGAAGCTGATAATTTGATTTGAAGACCACGTCATTTACAGCATATTAGTGCATCAATCTGCTCGACAGATCAACACCTCAATGTCTCTGACTGGAATTGTCAAGAGGATTTCGTCTTTGGAATAATCTGTCTGGATGTAAGAACAACTGAATCCGGCGTGTTTATAATTATACTGCTGCTGCTGTTGTTTGAGCAGGAATATGAGCAACAATTTGCTGAGTGGAGTTATACCGAACTCCATTGGCAACATTTCTTCTCTTACGACACTGTAAGTTCGTCAGTGAACAACTTTTACCAATTCAGAGAAAATTCACTTGGGATATGTTTGCAGGATTGTCTCGATGTTTTATCATTCTTTCATAATTATTCATCATATTTTTTGCTCGTTCTTATTGCAGGGATCTTTCGCACAACCGACTGAACGGATCCATTCCTGCAAGTCTTGGCCAACTTTCCCATCTTCAAGAATTGTAAGTGTTCTCTGCAACACTGCCGAAGATAAAAACTCTAGCTTTATTGTGAAGTTCAGAGACGCCATTCCTCCTTTTTTTTTATGTTTTCTTACTCGTGTCTCTTGAACATGCCAGGTTGCTTAATGACAATCAGTTGACTGGAGAGGTGCCTTCATCCTTGGGAGCTTTTCCAATCCGTGGTGGTGTGCTTAAGTAAGTTACGCGCAACAGATTCATCTCTCAGTTTGTTCAGAATACTAGATAAACTGCCACAAGTGTCTAATTGTGTCCGCTTCCATATATTTTACAGTTAAATAATAAACCACGTAGGAAGCCTCAAGATGCATCACCACTTGAATAAACAAACCATTCCCTGGCTACGCTTTTGAAACAATAGAACTGCGTTTCAAAAGTGACTATGCTTGTCATATAGCTTCCGAAGTGTGACTTTCTATTTTCAGGGGTGAACATTATTTCAGAGGTTCAGGTTGTGCAACCAAGATTTTACTTCCTAAGCATTCAGTTGTTCAGGTCACCCAGAATCTTATGCTTGAGTTTGTATTGACAACCCAAACTTCTGATCGTGGCAGCCTTGCAAATAATGGTGGACTCTGCGGACTGGGGCTTCGATCTTGTAATCAAATCTCTCATGGTTTGAGGACGGCCATCATAATGGCGGTCATTGGATGCTTCATCCTCCTCCTTCTAGGTGGTTATCTGTGCTGGAAAAGACGGATGAACATTCGCGGAGCCCAACGTTTACGTAAGTCTAGTCCACTTTGATTCTTTTCTTGTTTTTTAATTTCAGTTTTGAGTGCTTTTTTGAAAATAAAATGAAACATATAATTACCAATGCAACACACTTTTACCCAAACTGCGTGCCAGATTAAGTTTTAGCTCCAGTCGATTAGTTACCTTGCACTCAAAAAGCACCGAGAAGACTAAAATGATAAGACCTGAAGGCAAACTCCTAAAGCTATAATGAACCACCATCCCTGTCTTGGAAGCAAGCTCGGGACTAACTTTTTTGTGTTTACGTTTCTGAGAACGATAAGATGGGTTGTGCTTAAGCTGCCCTTGCTCTAAAAGCGCCCTCTAATACTGGGTAACATTTTCAAGTTTCCAATCTTCCCATAGTGAACATATCCGGGTGGGGACGATTTTAGCACTTCCCAATATCAACTTTAAAAGTTAATAACTAATTCAGTAAGAGTCCGAAAAACATGAATGAAATTGAGTTCGATGCAACTTCTTCCCGACTTTCAAGAGAAATTGACTGAAAAATGTTTTGAGGTGTGCAACCCTTGTCAGCATTGATTTTTAATTTACGAACAATCCGCCTAACCTTGTACCTTTCCTTGTGTATGCAGCTCGAGACGCACCATATGCGAAGGCACGGACGACGTTTGTACGCGACGTGCAAATGGCAAGAAACGTGTTAGCCAACCACTTCAGCAGACCTGCTCCTGCTTATTCAGAGACAACTCCGCTGAACCCCCATTGACCAAGTAGGCTCTAGTTTTTCACAGCATCGAATGTGTTTCAAGAATGCATCCGATGGGCAAGCTCAGCTCCTCCTTGGTTTTCCATTCAGTAGATTATTTAGCTGTGGGTATCTGAACTGGATTTGCAACTAGCGTTTTGATGATGCGAACCGCTCAAAGAGTGACCAAGTCAGAAAGGGCAACCATTGGGAAGCGAGTTTGTTTAGTTCTATGCTCGACAGGTAGTCGTGGTAGACCTCCATCGTAGCACGGTGCACCCGGTTTTGGAATTTGGGTAGGAGGGTGGCTGGGTTGTAGTTGGCAGTTTACAATAGTTGGATAGATACCCCGAATCCGTCAATACAACACACTGAGTTTCATTGAAAGTCTTTCTTCCTCCTCCGATTTCGAGTTTTTCGTTTCTATGTCATGTCTAAATTTCACGGCGAACTGTTCAACGTCGTCACTGTGTATTTGTCCGGGTGGACGTTTACAGCGACACAGTGACAAGCTTTCGGAGCCCTCGTGGTCTAGAAAGCACCATATGAGTGATCGATCAGTGACTGTGGATCGAGCTGATCGATCACTTGGTTGTTTTTCTTATTGCGATTTGATCTTCATGATCCAAGAGTGTAGGAAGCAAGTTGAAAGGAAAGAAGGTTATGAGTTGCAATGGTAACAAGTTGCCAATGGGATGGTGCCACATTGGCGTTGAAAAGTCAACAACTAATTATGTAACATCGAGCAAAAGTCCTTCAAACCTTTGTTTTATCAAGATTTACAATTACAAGAAGCTTCAACCAGTTCTTTCATAATTCTCTCCAAAGGATTATTGGTCACAGATTGAGACAACGTTCCAATCCTTTGTTATATATGCAACCACCCTGGGTCCGACGGATATCAACGAACTTTTCCTACCAAAAGTATGCGATGGATGACTTCATTTATCACTATAGAAACAAAGAATGATGCACTATTGCTCCAAGAATAAAAGCACTTTGGTGACTACTTTGGTCATGGGGGGTAGTGTCTTTTATGGGTTAAATGTCACTAATAACTCAAATAAGAGCAAGTGGAGATAGACTCTTAGATGTGACTTCCTAGATGTTTTACTTTGAGACCTATCAACTAGATACTTTTCAAAAAATGATCCAATTTTTGAACCAATAGATGCATTCCTCGTTTTTATAGTAATTTTGAAAGTCATCCATTTGTTGTTTTTTGGTTTGTGTGACCTTCTGGGGTTAAGAATTTTTTTATTAAAAACTATTTTGAAATATGTGATCCCTTTTAAAATCTAAATTAGCCCTTGGTGGTATGATCATCATAGACCCCACCCCAACACCTTTGCATTTTATGAGCAACTGACAATATTGAGAGGAAAAGTACCAAATCATTTGCATTCCAAATTTAAACCCTAAAAGCCTCTGACACCATATTTTGGTGTCTACTCAACTTTGAAGTTTAATAAAATTCTATCTAAGCACTGTTTTGGGTATTTTCTTGTTTTTAGGTTGAATACCCTTTGAAGTTTGTTTTAATCACTGAAAATTTGATTTTGAATAAAAAATTGTTTATGATTTTTCCATTGAAGATTTTGTGCAAATGTGTCCATTGCAAATGTTTATTTTGAAGTGTTAAAGACTCTAAGAAATGAGCCTCAAATACTTCATATTTTTTTCATGACCACAATTCTAGATTTGACATGTAAAAGGAATTGAAAGACTTCAAATCATTTTTACAATTTTAGCACCTTCTTGATCAAACATTATAATCTTTCATTTCGTAAGTAATATTATTGTCTTTTCATTTTGTCTATAATCCATAACAAGTTTAGTTTTAATTCATATAGTTTTTTTTAAACTAATAAAACTTATCAAAATTTGGTCTTTTTGTTTTGTTTTTTGCAAACTCCAAGAACCTCAAAAAAGGCCTTGGGCATTTAGGGTTTTAGAGGCACAATTCTACACTCTTTAGTTGCTTGGTATCTAGATGGTGGACCAATCATAAGTCATTATATGTAGTGTTGTATAATCAAATACACAAGGTTCACCTAATTGTTATTATGAGTGGCTTATTGGATTATGGCAAGAAATATTGTAAGAAATCAAACTTTATGTCAAAAAAGGGCTTTATTAAACTTTTAGTGTGGAATGGTATATATTCCATTCAACCTCTTTGATGTTTTCTCTTTATTCAATTAGAAGCTTCTAGAAAGTTGGTAATTGACCTTATGGAATTTACAAAGAAATTACATATCATAGATTGTTATTTGTTAATGGTTCTGAACATATGTGCATTTTAATTTATAAAAAATATTTAAACTACTTTAGGACATACTAATCTTTTTGTTAAGAAATTGCTAAAGAAAGAAAGTTTCAATTTTTTTAGTACATTCAATAAGATTTTAGACTTCATAATATGTCATGTTGAAAATTTCATAGCTTTAGTGGGTCACACTAAAATTCGTATTTAGGATTTAAAAATTATATTTTGGATAAGTTTTAGAATTTGAATACTTCCAAAATTTATTTGAAAAGATGTGTAAGGAAGATTTCAAGTCTTACCATGTGAAAATTTTATAATAATTATGTACAATGTCTTTTCAATTAATGCCTAATTCAAAATAGTTGGAGAAGTTATATTATAATGTCATAGACATTTGCCTTGCATCATAATGGAAGAATTCTTAACATTTCGATAGATTTGTATGGTAGTTTTTATTAACTCCAAATCTAAAGGAATCCTCCTTTCCTAATGACCTTCTTAAGACCAACAAAAAAATGTTTTTTAGAGTCATTTTTCCAAAGATTTGACTATAGGATCTTGTTTAGTACTATCAAATTAGTGAACCCTCCAATTTAAAAAACTTAATCATACAAATTTTGAGATACATACAAGTAAAGTAGTTTTTGAAAAAACAATAGTTTTTTTCTTGAATAGAATGACTTCAAGGAGATATTTCAAAATTCAACAAATGAAAAGTTTATCTTCTTTGACCAAATGCAATAATGACTAGTTGAAAACATGCATGCCAATTTTACAAGTACTAAGGTAGAACCACCCATCACCAACCACAATTCCATTAGTAATCAATAGAGTGTTTGAAATTTTGAAGAGGCTAGGACTAATTTCCAAACATGAGTTATTGATTTCCGACTATCAATTCCTCCATTCTTTTTATGACACATACACTTGGTTTGGAGTGCCAAAGTGAAGAAGAAGTAGTCTATGAAATGAGCAATCATTATAAAACATTTGGGCTTTTGGAGTGGCCCTTGGTGGGCCAAAGTATGCTGTCAAATCGTCTTGTAGCCCTTGTTGTCGTCATTACTATTGGTAATGAAGTGGCTAAAATTTTGGGGTCCTGGCCAATGCCCTCTCTCTCTATGACAATCTACAGTCAAGTCCAGCTCAATTACGAATTTTTTGCATTCCCAGTGAAAGAAGTTCCACTACTGCCAACTTTGACACCCTCCCGAGGGTTGAAAATTTGTTTTTTTGCCTTGAATTTTTTTTTACAAGTTCATCTCTATGTTAATAACATATGTGCAAAATTTCATGGCCAAAAAAACTACAAAAAAAGATATTCAAAGTCTACCAACATGTGTAGCTGCGAGAAAAATTTCACTACTACCAACTTTGCCACCCTTCCAAGGATTGAGAAATTTATTTTTTGCCATGAATTTTTTTAAATGATATCATGTCTATGTTGATAATATGTGTACCAAATTTCAAAACCAAAAGACTTACCCAAAAAGAGGAATTCGAAATCTACCAACATGTAGTTGTAAGGGACAATTTCACTACTGCCAACTTTGCCACCCTCCCAAGGATTGAAAAAAACTTTTTTTGGCATGAAATTTATTGTCATGGAAGCATCTCCATGTTGATAATATGTGGGCCAAGTCTCAAGCTCAAAAGACTCACACAAAAAAAGATATTTGAAATCTACCAACATAGGGAGTTGGAAAAACAATTTCACTATTGCCAACTTTGTCACCCTCCCAAGGGCTGAAAAATTGTTTATTTACCATGAAATTTTTGTCATGAGATCATCTCTAAGTTGGTGATATGTGTGAAAAATTTCAAGTCCAAAACTTATACCAAGAAAAGGATATTTGAAATCTACCAAGAGGTGTAGTTGTGTGAATGATTTTTTACATCCGTGTCAAACTTTAACCCACAAAATGACACTATAACAAGGGCTGAAAAAATCACTTTTCCAACTCCCTATGTTGGTAGATTTCAAATATCTTTTTTTGTGTGAGTATTTGAGCTTGAGATTTGGCCCACATATTATCAACATGGAGATGCTTCCATGACAATAAATTTCATGCCAAAAAAAGTTTTTTTCAATCCTTGGGAGGGTGGCAAAGTTGGCAGTAGTGAAATTGTCCCTTACAACTACATGTTGGTAGATTTCGAATTCCTCTATTTGTGTAAGTCTTTTGGTTTTGAAATTTGGTACACATATTATCAACATAGACATGATATCATTTAAAAAAATTCATGGCAAAAAATAAATTTCTCAATCCTTGGGAGGGTGGCAAAGTTGGTAGTAGTGAAATTTTTCTCGCAACTACACATGTTGGTAGACTTTGAATATCTTTTTTTTGTAGTTTTTTTGGCCATGAAAGTTTGCACATATGTTATTAATATAGAGCTAAACTTGTAAAAAAAAATTCAAGGCAAAAAAACAAATTTTCAACCCTCGGGAGGGTGTCAAAGTTGGCAGTAGTGGAACTTCTTTCACTAGGAATGCAAAAAATTCGTAATTGAGCTGGAGCTGACTGTACATGGTAGGGTCACTCTTTTCATTCAATAGTAGTACTGGATGGCGTTGATAAAAATATGAGGAATTGTCTTAGCCTGGTACCTTAATGGAAGCTCACACTTGATTTGTGGTACCTTTGGTTTGAGAAATATAATATTTCAATGAAATTTTGTCATATTATATGAATCCAGTGTACAAAGATGGGAGTTGTTGGCAGCAAGATAACGACCTGCAAGCGCAGGAAACTAATAGACGTGTCAATCTAGGGATTACAATCACCTTGAATTATAGACACAGTGCTTGTTGGCGCATCATATTACTTCAGCATTGAGCGGTGCTTGTTGGCACGAGATTTTAGATGATCACACAAGACCCGTAGTTGTTGAATTTCAACTTTGTATCTTGTCACCTTTGACTGAAACATCAAAACAATCCTCTCTATGGTTTGTGCATTTTCCCCGGCCTTCAAAGGCTTTGTGTAACCCAACATTCCTTGCTCACTGTTGCAAACAAACTCCATATACTCTTTTGTGCTATTAAATGTTGGTGGCATATGTATGGCAAGGTTGTTAGGATAAAGGCGCCCATCCACCCATAGATCAATGTTTGTCTCACCAGCTGCCCTTCTAATCAGAAACTACTACATAACGCCTGTGTGTCAAAGGACTTCCTACACCAAATCAATGGGGCATACTTCCCCGCAAGTTGAATTTGTGGAATGTAGGGTGTGCTTGTGTTTGTCACATCCCTCAGCACCCTAGCAAAATTTCACGCCAACAATGCGTCCGCATGCATAACCTTCCTACGCTCAAACACATCAAAGTGGCAAGCACACACACTTCCGCCAAACTCATCTTAGTTGGCATGCTGAATCTACCTTCACGTGCTAATTGTGTACAACTTCTTCAACAACATAAAATTCACAGTACTGGGACAACTAACTTACGGTCAAATGATTTCTAGAATAGCCGCTAGCTCCCATTTTGGCAGCATGTGCCACAGTGTCTCTCCACCTCGGTCCCATCCATATATGGTACAACGACAAATAGTGCCAGCCCCTCTTCAATTTTCATACGTGGCGCCCCTTCTTGAATGAAAAGTCAAGTATAGATTGCTGCCCATGAGCAAGGCCTCTTCAAGAGCCCAAATTTTTTCTAATGTTTGGAATAATCTACACATTGGACATGGGTTCAAACCAACTTTTGCCTTCCAAAATTCATATTGATTTTAATTCAAGCGATTATTTGCACCTCTGAAATATTTGCTTTGTTGTGCACTACTTTAGATCATGGCCACAATTGCTTATTTGATTGGTTATGGGTGGCTCCACTATAGAGCAATAGAAGATTACTTACAAAGCTTTGTAATCAATGGAGGTGCACATAAGAAAACAAAAATCAATCTGCTTGACCAAGCCCATTAAACATGTGCTTCAATCAATCAACTCTTGCCTACTTGCACTATTCACAAATCTTATTCTGGAAGATGACCGCTCATTGGATAGGTTTCCTTTTCCAAAACAACCTACATTGAGCATTCTTTGAAGTTTTTAATTTTGAAAAATTACCTAAGATCAAGTTTTTGATCAAATCAAGAGTTTTTTAGTTATGGAAAGAGAACTTGATGAATTACTTGAGAAAATATAAAATATAATTTTTTTAATAGAATCTAGGAAGCCCTTGAAGTTGGGCAATGGCCATAAATGGGCCTTCAATATTGTTGCTTGTTCCAAAACCTTAGTTCCTAGCCTTTGCAATCAATATTATGTTTTGTTCTATTACTCTATATCTCATCTACAGTCCTTGCCTATACTATATCATGGCTCCTTATTTTATATCTCAAGTCCACAATCCTATGAGTACACTTATTACTTTGCAAAATATTCACCTTTGAAAATTAATAACTAAATCAACAAAACTTTTGCAACTACTTGCATTTTGCTTCATAAGCATTCACTAATGAATGTCCAAAATCATTAATCATTCCTCGTAGATTCCCATCCTAGATACCACTATATTTGTAAGCTTAGCCATGAAGCGGCACTAAAGACAAAAAATGTCTAATGGATGACTTTCTCTGTTATTATAGAAACATAAAATGCCTTGGTCAGAAATAGGAAGGTCTATATGGCCAGTACGGGTCGAACAAAATCTTTAGCTAAAAAATTCATAGTAATTATGTTTTGAGAAATAAAAATCTGAAAAAAATTATGAAAATGCTCCAAACTCTATTTTTGCACATGTGAAATTTTTTCCCTATAGAAACCCACTCTACAAATATGTGTAACTGCTTAGCCCATAAACAATGCTGCAACCATCTTCTAATCGATGAATGATAGAGAATCCTTGTGTGTAGGACATAAGTGCAACCATTCATCCTCAAAATTTTGCATCAAAAAGGGAGGTCTTGCATAGTAGTTTGACTTCCAATAAGTGCTTTAGTATTTTTTTAAACCAACTACTAACAGAATGCCAAAAGGATGATTTCCACGATCACATGCCCGTCTTTTAGGGTTAAGGTAAACTAACCCATGACAAGCAATCCACCCAGTGCAGACACTTAGGAAACCATCCATTATAGTCTTACATGAACCCATGGCAGATTTTTGCTAATAAACGAGATTAATACTTTATTAGATTGGTTAGCCCCTAAAGGCCTGTTTGTCCCCTCGGGGGACAATGTGGGTCCAGGTAGGTTCCTGTGACCTTAATTTGTAGATAAATTTTTGGGGATTTTTTGAGGTTGTGCGGTTCTGCGAGAGCTTTGTGGATATATAATTTTTATTTCAATTGGTGCTTGAGAGAAAAAATTATGCCAAAAATAGAGTTTGGCGGGCAGCACAAAAAAATCACAGAAAGTCAAAATAAGTTTCTTAAATATTTTTCAAAATCTATGTCTTTTTGTCTACATTTGAAGCTTTGATTCATTCTATTTGGACTAGTAATAAAAAAGTTATGGACAATCTTAGTTTTTCGGGCAATCTAAGCATCTTCTTGAAAAAATAACTTTTAGAATTCATTTTTGAATGCAATTTTTACAATTTTCAGAAAAAAATTGTTAGACAAGGTTGAATTTGCTTGTTAGAACAATCTCACCGTTGGGATTATGGTATTTCAATTTTGTCTTAGAGCTATTAACGATTTAGTTATTCCTTCAATCTTGAACCTACTTCTACTTAACAAATTTTTAATGAGTAAAAATTTAGTCTTTTTTTCTTGAATTTTTTTTCCTAGATTCTCAACTGAAGTATTCAACATATAAACTTAGAAAATCAAAATCAGCAATACAAAAAATTTAAGTTAAATAGGTTCAAAGCCCAAAAATCTAGTCAAGCAAGGTGCAAAAAAACTTGTTTTCTTCACTTTGAATGCAAATATCTTGCAATCTATTTGGTCAAAGTTTCTGAAATTTCTTGCACACATTCTCATATTAGTCTAGTATAAGATCCTGCGGTTAGATATGCAAAAAAAACCCATTTTTTTTAGTTTTTTGCTCTTTGCAATAGAAGTGGCAGTTTTGAGTGTGTTTTGATGGAGAAAGGCCTCGGGGCTTTAGGGGTTAGTGGCCAAAATCAGTGCCTGGGCTGATGGTGATGGAGTTATTAGTGATTGTCATAGGACACTTTTACCTTTTTAGTGTAAATTTGTCATAAAAAGTTATTTTTTATTCCTTCAATGTCATGGCTATGTTAGGAAATCTTGTGGCCATATTAGAAGATGACCATTATGGAAACACTTTTTGCTAATTTGGGGTAGTCTAGAGATTGTTTTGGACCAATTGGATAGCACACTTCAAAAATTCATAACAAATTTATACTTTGTCCAAAAAATAAAAATTCAATTGCTTCCTTCATTTCTCACATTTGTCTTTGTATGCAAAAGAAATCTGATTTTGATTTTTTTTTGCTAATGGCAACAGACCAGACCACTCATTCTGCCTGTCGTTGGGTTACCTCCCTTGTCACGCGTCCTTCCAGGGTTGGTTCACGGTGTGAATCGCTTCCGAAAGCAGTTCTGGAATTCGTCCACTCCAGTACAGTGAAGGCGAGAGGGTGTACACAACCATTACATGTTGACACCTGGTGCCACCAATCCAACCCCAGTGTCAAGCAAAGCCAGACCCAGCAAGTCCTCGAATCTCGCAACCAGACTAATTCCTCTCAAGTCGGAAACAAATCGCGTACAGCTTCAAGCGGTTCATCGAATCCTGTGCAGCTTTATAAAAACATGTCGTGCGTACGAAATTTACTCCTTCATTTGCGTCAAACAATAATCTAAAATATGCAAGTGAGCTATAATAAGATTTGTCATAAGCCAAAATTGCCATGTGGGGGTTCACCGACAACTGCCATGTGCCTCCAAAAGATCTCTCTTCCTCCAAAAGACTACGAACAAATCACCAATAAACCTGTCTCTCGAACCCCAACTCCTTCAATGCATTCCTCTCGCACTTTGGTTACGACTTTCGTTAGAATTTGAAGTTTTCCTGCAGGTCGCAATACTCGGAGTTGCGCGACACGATGAACTGGGTGCACAGAAACAACCCCTTCGACGATGTCCGAGACAGATACAGCTATCCGTCGCCGGCTTATGATCAAGGTGACGTGAATTCTGACTATGGCTATGGCTGTGATTCATATGCAAACCGCTCCACGTCCATGGCGCCCCAAAGATCCATGGGTTACGATTACACCTATGAAGAAGCTCCAGCAAGTGGCGGATCCGAGAGGCCGGTGGGAGATTCGTCGCATGAACGGTACGAGTACAGAAGCTACGACGAGCAGCCGTCTTATTCTCGACACAGAGTTTACGACGAAACGCCTGTTTACAGCGATGGGTACAACGATTACGGGGAGCAGTACCACCATTACAGTGATGGGTACAACAATTTTGGGGCGGAGCCTGAGGTTGATTTGTTCCGAAACGCCTACGATTTCCGACGCGCGGAGACGACGACAGGCGTGGCGAAGCCCGCGTTTGCAGAGGAAGTGACCGGCGTGACGGAGTCGTCGTCGGATGTTTTGGTGAAGATTCGCGGCGCCATGGTGCATCTGGTTGATGATGAGGAGAGTCCTTTGATAGCGGAGGGGACGTTTTCAGTCGTTCGGATTGCGCAAGAAGGGAAGGGGATCGTCGCCATTGTGAAAGTGGGCGAGAGTTTGCAGTGGCCGTTGACGAAAGATGAACCCGCCGTGAAGCTGGATTCCAGTCACTACTTCTTCACGATTCGCGTGCCGCGTCGCGTGGACGACATGGACAGGGAGACGGCTGGTGGTAGCCAGGAGTCGTTGAGCTATGGCATCACGTTCACCGTCGCGGATCAAGAGCGCGAGTTTCATGAGCTCGATGGAATTTTGAGTCAGTATTGTGGATTCTCCACTCCTCAGCTTGTCCATGGCGAGAATTCAGAGAAAGATGAATTTGACGGCGCTTTTGGGTATGGCCATGGTAACGCAATGCTCAGTGCCAGGATTGTTCCTGAAAGCGTCGTCTCCAGCCACGGGAAAAAGGTAATTCTCTCTCTCCATTAACTCTTTGAAACAAAATAGTTCGGAAAAAAATCCAGTGAATTTCAGAGGCAATCGATGACCTTTCAAACACTCAAAACTAGTGGAGTTTTGAGCGTTTGAAGCTCAGAAACACCGTATGAAATTCCTTTCTTAAAGGGAACGATCACACCTTCTCTTCCATTCTCTAACAATCAAACCCTAAATCGCAGGTGACGGAGAGCAGCGAAGCCGAGTTCTGGCGCACAATGGCGCCTAACGTGGACGACTACAACAGCGATATCGCGAAGACCATGGCCAAGGGCACTGGGAGTCTCATCAAGGGCATCTTCTTTTTGCGCGACTCGACGCTGGCGCAACTGGAGAGCGGCAGCACGTTTGTGCGGGGAAGAGTGAAACCGAGTTCCAAGCCGAGCACCATCAGTCCACGAACCCTGCACAATATGAAGAGGTAAGGAGCAAAAAAATCGGGTGAGGACGCAATTTCTGCTTGAATCGGTTCGTGTGTTGTTGTCTGGATGGTGTTTCTCGAGAAGATAGATGCAATGAAATTGGTTGCTGAGCCAATTGCTGCTTGAATTGGTTCGTGTTTTGTTGTCTAGATGGCGTTTCTGATGAGCAGAGATCGTTATTTTAGGGCGAGGAACATGACTGTAGCGACGGAGCATGTGGCGACGAGTCTGTTGGACGGGGTGGTGAAGACGGTGGGCTTGTTCTCTGGGGCTCTCTTCAAGTCGCAAGCTGGGAAGAAGTTCTTCCAGTTGTTGCCTGGCGAGGTGGCTTTGGTGTCCATGGATGCTTTCGGTACGTCACTCACTATTTTTTTTTTTAAATTTTGTACATAAATGAAAGAAATTTCATTGCCAAACTGTGGTACATCAATCCTTTTACTTTACGCAAGTTTAGGGGTTTTGTTTTTGTTTTTTGGGGCGACACAGTCAACCGGAGAACCACGATGCAGCAATTCTCAAATACTAAGGAATTTGAGTGGTTCCCCTGTGGTCTGTATTGCCTCCAAAAGAAACTGATAAGTTACAATAACACATTTTGTATTTGATAATCGTTGGAAGCTTAGTGGCTTGGTTATGGGCAGTCCGACTATTAGGTCAGATGTACCGAAAAGCTCGAAAAGATGTTTGTCACGTGGTAATGTGTCGGTAAATCTGAGATTGCTTTTTTTAAATGTAACCTTGCAGCAGCAGAATGTTAAGCCGTCCTCATAAATCTAGAATGTTGGTTTCTGTTTTTTCAATTTTTGGGTAGAACGGTTATTGCTTATAATCTTCTAGTGAGTGCCTAATGGAATTGTGACAATTGTTCCAACTCATGAATATATGGCTATTCTGTTGAAACTGTCAATACATTAAAAACTTCGAAAATATACCTCACTAAGTTTTAGATGTCTTGGATCATCTAATTTTCCCAAATAGTTGCTTAGAATTGATTGATGAGTCACTCAGTATACCCACAGAAAGTACTCCAGGAATGATGTAGAGTACATTTTGAAGTTCAACTATCTAACCTTGAGAGGAGTCGGTACATAAATTTTACTTGTGGGGCTTTGAAAGAACACTCTCTTAATCCAAACATGTTGTTTTTTCAAATTTTTACCTTTTCATAGTAATTATGTGGAGTTTAATTCTTTTTAGAATACAGCAGCCTAAGCTGTCCATCCTGATCTGGATGAGCGTAGGCTGGGAATTCAGAAGGAACAAATTATTGGATTAGTATGAGTTCAGTTATGCATGAGACGAGTGATCAAATTCTAAGACTACCGGTATTCTGAGGCATTACCGGAAATTGAAATTTTGATGTTGAAATTTTTCCTGGCCGTTGCAGCGAAAGTATTTGATGCAGTGGAGAAGGCGGGTACTGATGTAATGCAGTCGTCAGCCCGAGCCACGCAGGACGTTGTTGCTCACAGGTGTGTGCTTTCCGTCATGATTTCAACTTTCATGGTAGAAGTACCTATGTATGACGGGTTACTTTGATAACAACAGATTCCAAGCTCCCCCATCTCTCATGAGTTATGGCAAGTTGTTTGTGTTTTTTGTGCGTGGATTCTATTAATTGGTTGTCTGT
Source organism: Antitrichia curtipendula (assembly GCA_951230915.1). Taxonomy (NCBI): domain Eukaryota; kingdom Viridiplantae; phylum Streptophyta; class Bryopsida; order Hypnales; family Leucodontaceae; genus Antitrichia; species Antitrichia curtipendula. The sequence goes on along the minus strand of OX579636.1, from coordinate 22,173,525 downwards.
GTGGGGACGTGGTTCAGGTTCGGCGAAGATGCAGGGCAAGTGACAGGGAACACCTTGTCCACTGCGGGACATGCGTTTGCAACGGCGTGGACAGTGTCCAAGGTGCGCAGTGCTCTCAATCCAGCCAAGTTCAGGCCTTCCAAAACGGGAATGCTCAAAGCAGCAGCAAAAGCTGCTGCTGCCGGAGCTCGCTCAAAGTAAATTAATGGGATTACAAGGCAAAGTTTGTAATGTGGAACTTAGATCTCAGTTCTACTGGTAATTATTTATTATGCTGAAATGGATACTGAGCTGTAAATATGGACAGAATGCTCAATCACAACCTTAGTGATCTGTTGAGATGGAGGAAGCAGAATTTTGTTCCCTCAATTTGACCTAAATTATGAAAAGAGGGACTCACAGTGATTGGAAGACCTATTCACAAAAGACGCGTTATTTATAATATATGGGTCCAAGCTGGTATATTATTGTATTGCAGTAATTTCCACCAATTTTCTTTGATTGTAACTCCAATTTGCACCCTCACTGAGAGGATAAATTAATGCGTATAGACTACTTCCTTTCATTGTTTTTTTCAAGTTTACCACAATATTAAAAATATGTACAATTCAGAATATCGTAGATTAACAGGCTCACACACACTCAGAGATACAATAAATCTTGTAATACCGACTAAGAGAACAGTATGCACTTCATTACATCTACTAAGGTAATCTGCTCTTAAAGCGACCATTTAAGAGCTGTTTACCTTTTCGGGGTACCTAAACTCCTTGAAACAATTTTCAGTTAATTTTTAGAGGAAGAAAAATGAAATTGGCATCTAACCCAAGTCGTTTCATATTTTTTGGACCTTCGTGGACTTAGTTACAAATTTTTGAAGTTAAAACGCAGTGGTCACTAAAACCGACCACCTCTTGAAATGTACACCGTTGATACATTGAAGAAAGCAAAATGTACCTCTGTGCCATGTTCGGTTTTAGAGCCCGCTCGCTTTTAGAGCAGACTACCTTACATCTTGTTGAAAAACATAGTAAGTTGCAAGAATGATTCAAAAAACATTTAGTGATGAGCACGAAGGATACATTGATATACAGTCAGCATCATTTCATGATACAACTACACTCTTTAAAGTAACTACACCTAAAATCACACAAATAAGCAATTCATCATGGTTCCCATTATTATATTGGAAAACTTTTTGTGGGGTCTTGTTGGTAGTGAAAAGGGGATTCTAAGTTTTTTTAGAATACATTTTTTGGACATAGTAAGTATGAATAAATTATGAATTTTCAAAGTACTAAAGAAAGGTGTTTCTAAAAGGGATTAGACTCTTGTGAACAATTGGAGTATATTTTAGGCAAGAATCTATAGTGTGCAATTTTAGAAAATGTGCACTTTTAGGTGTAGTTATCTTAGGGTTACTTTACAACTAGAAGTAGGGTCAATTTATTGTATCAAAGGCCAAGAATCTTCACTTGTGATTGGACAAAAAATTGAAATTGATAATCCCTTTACACTTAGAGACCGGGCCAATTTGGTGGAATGAATTTTTTATTCAAAAAGACATGATGTGACATGACCCAAGCTTACTAAATTGGATAAACCAAAAATAGGAGGCCAATTCTTGGCTTAGTGACCAATGACAAATTTCAATTTTTTATTTTTTATTTTTAATAAAATGTCATTTTTTTCAACAAATCAGATCCGTTGGATGTTGTGCAATCGGGCTTGAGGAAAATTAGCCCAGCTTCTAGGTATAAAGCATCCTAAAATTTTCAATCCTTTTCTCCCTTTTCTAGGTTTTATTGAATTGGCACAGCTTCTTGGTTCTAAAGCCTTTACATATGGGAGAACTGACCCCCATTAGAATTCTATTCTAATGAGTAGTTGAGGACGGACTCCAACCCAAAAAGGGTTGTAATTTTGTGCAATTGGTTGCCTAAGAAATTGGCCCAACCTCTAGGTGTAAAATGGACCTTAAAACCTATCACTAGTGAGTGACTTCATTTCAATCAATTATGCAATTACATCAATCATCTTTCATCTTTCTCATCCTTAAAATGACTTGTCAACAATCACTAGCTACTTATGCTCCTAGGCTTCAATAGGAAGTAGGGTGGCCACTTTATTGAAGAACCTACATCAAAGGTGAACTTGCATGTATAAAAAATAACCAAATTGTGCAAAAAAGACAAAGATTATCCAGAATTCTACATGGAAGTGGGCAATGTTTGCAAGAGGAGAATGAGAATTGTTGGCCTACAAAATTATAGAAAAAAGTCTATTAACAATAAGATAAGCTAGTTTCTAACTTTGGAATACTAATTTTATCATTGAACTTGAAGTTTTGGGTTGCTTTGAGTTTGACAACAATACAAAAGCTACTTCTAAAATGTAGTTTTTTTGGACTCACATGAGAGTGTACATGTTCTAATTCTAATTCTGAAAAACTTAAAATTTGTTTCCATATTATGATTTTATATGGAAGTCCATCCTCAATGCACTAAATTAAAAAATAGCTTACTTATTGATAGCATTATTTGTAATTAGTACTAAGATCGTTGTGTAAGATAACTATGCCCCAAACAAACTTATAAATCAATGATATCATAGACAAGCAAGAAAAAATGAAAAAGTACTCTCTGTGGTTCTATGAAAATGACCCATTTTCCTTTGTGTTTTATAAAGGAAACATGGATCTTTTTCAAAAATAGAAGTAGTATTTTTGTTTGCAAATACTTTTGAAGCAAATGCTTCTTATTGCATACATTTTGGAAGCATAGTGGATTAGTGAAAAGGCAAAGGTTGTAAGAAGTTGTCTATGTAACTTAGATGAATTTAGAAGATTTTTAATGGATAAAAAAATAATAATAATAACACTGAATTTCTCAAATACTACATTAATTTAAAAGAATATTATCAAAAGATTATTCATGTATTTCCTTCCAAAGTTTCCACTTCCACAATACCAAAATTGGTCCATTCATATCCATAATGGTCTAGGATCTACGGTTGATTTTGGATATAGTTATTTTCAGCACTTTGAAAAATCATAGTTTGTTCATTTGGCATTCCAAAAATTAGTTTTAAAATCTTCTTTGACTATTAGCAAGACCCAACAAATTCGATACCAAAGACCATCCTCATTTAGTTATTGGAACAATTCTAGATAAAATTAAGATAGAAGATGTCGTGAGCGTCTTTATTCTAAAAGCTCCCTCTAACACAAAATTTCATATTGGAGTTTTAAATGTATCAATGATAAACATAATGCTTTAAGAGACCTATGGCATTATGGTTTGAACAATTCATGACTAATTTTACAAAGGGTCAAAAAATTTAAAACAACTTAATTTAGATGCTAGTTTTATTTTTATTTTAAGGAGAATTTTGCAAAAAAAATATTTCAAGAAATTTAACTCCCCCCTACAATGTGATTAGTAGTTAAATGGTCTTTCTATGGCCCCCTACCTTATGTAAGAGCTTCTCCAATGTACACTGGAATTTGGCCTTCTAAATGAACTTCTAATTTTTGACTATTTTATAACTAGAACTTGAATTTCTTTTTCCATTGGAAGCACATTCCAAAGTACTTGGCATAGGTATAAGAAAATTCAACTTTAGACATTGGACAATGAAAAAAACCACTTCAAAATTAGCTAAAAGACAAATGCTAGATGAAGACAAGATTTGGAGCTAGTACTTGCTAATATTAAGGACCATTCCCACTTGGCTATATAAAGGAATGATATCACGAAGGTAAGAGAGGAGTAAAAAAAACAAAAGTGGAGTTTACATTGAGGTTGGCCGTTTAGTGCATGTTTGTGTAATGAAAAATTTCTTAAATGAGAGGGCGTTTCCATTGTTTGGTTGTTATTTGAAGAGTGGGTCTCTTTCCTTAATGGATGGAACAACCATTAGAGAAAATTTCAGCCCAAGGGAGGGCCGTTTCAGGGCTGATCCCCATGTTGGGAACATTTTTGGAAAAAAAAAAAAAAAAAAAAAGTTTTTCATTTTCTTTTTTTCATTTTTTAAAATTTAAAATTTACTATTTTTGGATATTTTTTTTAATAATATGCTGACGTGGCAGGTGACATGGCAGTGTCCCCGCCACGTCAACAATCTACGTGGCATGGACTTTAGCACTGGGAGCAAAGCTCTTAGGCTGGGGAACTCCAGGGTAACTGGAGGTCCTCCCTTGGCCTCCTTTCTGTTCTAATGCCACCATGTAATTAACACCGCCAACAATTGTCACACATCTACATTTTCTTTAGATTGCCCACTTCCGCATGGCAACTATTAATTAAGCAATTGGTGGGCCTCCTCAACTACCTCATTTAATGTCCGTATTAGTTGTTACATCAGGTGACACATAGGCTCAACAATTCCTTACAAGCATTGGTGGGAATGCCACTTCTTTTTCTTCTCCTCTAGCATTCAAACCATGACCCACTAACTTTGCCTATGACATGCTAACTTTGGACTAGCCTAATGAAGGCTGTAAAATTCATGAGCGGTACATGTATCTTGTGAAATCTTCATAAGAATTTCTTGGTATGAATTAGGCTAGTCCAGAATTCTGCCTGTCATAGATTGAGTTACCTTAACCCCTAAAGTCCCATTGTCCTCTTAAGGAACAAAATGGATTTTGGACAGGCCCCTATGGTCTCAATATTTGTTATGATTTCCTAATTATTTTGTGAAGATAGAAAAATACATTAGCATTCCAAAAATATAATTTTTTTATTTCAATTGGAGCCCAAAAGCAAAAGTTATAACACAAAAAAGTCCTTTTTTTTGGTTTGGTGTGTAGAAAATATATATATATATATATATATATTTTTTTTTTTTTTTTCTGTATAGAATATATTTTATGTACATGGGAAGCTTTGATTTGTTCCATTTGGATTTGTTATGTGAAAGTTATGGATAATCTTGGTTTTTGGGCAATCAAGGCATTTTTATGAAAAAATAACTTGAAGGATTCATTTTTTACCTCAATTTTCACAATTCTCCCCACGAAAAAGTTTCATAAGGTTAAGATCTCTTGCTAGAAAAATCTCACCATTGAGATTAGTGTATTTCAATTTCATCTTAGAACTATTACCAATTAAGATTTCCTTTAATCTTGAACCTACTTCTACTTAACAATTTTTTAATGAGTGAAACTAAGTGTGTGTTTTTTTTAATTGTTTTCCTAGACTCTCAACTCAATTTTCTATCATATAGAATTAGAAATTCAAATTTGATAGAGCAAAAATTATAGTTCTGAAGGTTCAAAGTCAAAAAATGTAGTTGAAGAAGGTGCAAAAAAACTTGTTTCCTTCACGTTAAATGCAAATATCTTGCACTCTACATGGTCAAAGTTTGTGAAATTTCTTCTATACATTCTTTACTAGTCTAGTACAAGATCTTATGGTTAGATATGAAAAAAAAACACAAAAAAAAACCAAACATTAAATTTTTGTTTTTACTCTTTACCATAGAAATGGCAATTTTGAGTGTTTTTTGATGGAAAAGAGGCTTTGGGATTTTAGGGGCCGTTAAATCCATGTGGGAATACACCTCAGCAACCCTAGCCCTGAATAACTCAAGCACAAGCAGCCCAATGGAAACGTGAGGGATGTGTAGGCTCCCTCCATCCAACCTCCAATTCTTGGAGCTGTAGTTTCCAACGAAAACGAGCTTTTACTCGCTATGTACCTAAAAGATGCAAACTTGTATCTTTTAGGTATTCAAGAGTTATTTTTTTGCATTAACCCCTAAATGCCCAAGGCACCAAATTTGGGTCTCGACAAAACTTTGAAGTTAAATAAGATCTAACTAAATTTCTATTTTTAGTAGTTTATATTTTTGACAAATTCTTATTGAAGCCTAGTTTTAGCATCAAAATCTGATTTTGAAAATGAATAATTTTGATTTTTCTCCTTGAGATTTTGTGCAAGGGTACCATTGCAATCTTGACTTTTCTTAGTGTTGAGGGCTCTTGGAAATGAGCCTCGAATACACTAGATCTTGGAGAAAAAATCACACTAGAAATTCATTTCAAAAATTTGTAGAGTAGATTTTGAGAAGTCATAAATTGATTGGGGTTATGCATGTTAGTCCCTTCAACTTCATATTTTTTTGTTGACCAATTTTTTAGATTTGACATGCAAAAAGAAAGGTGAAATATTTTCATGGTTTTGACACCCTCATGATCAAACATCATAATCTTTCAATGATGTCCTTAACCCTTGAGTACCCTAGCGACAACATGGTATTCAAATTCTAAAGATTAAAGGACATGTCCCTTTCTCTTGAGCTCTTGAGCTCTGGGCTTGTCTCCACTACCAATTGGTATTGTCAATTTACATAGATCTCTTGTTAGGTGATAGTTTGATTGGAATTAGTTCACAAGGGTCTAGATTTTAGTAGACATGCATTGGGCGCTCAAGAGTTAAATGACATTGTTGTGTTTTCTTTTCCTATGTGATCTCTATCATGTCTTGTTTGAATTTGAACGGCTACAATTCAATAAAAATTGATTCAAACTATCAAAATGTTGGCTTTTTGTTCAATTTAGAGCAAATTCTAAGGGACTGAAAGATTATATGGGCAATTTCGGGGTTAACTTGAACGGAAATGCGCTCTTACTCACTATTTGCACCCCTTCTTCCCAGTTTCTGTGAGCAAATGCAAAGCCATGGCCAACAAGAAATCCAACAAAGCACTTTTCTAATGAAAAATATTTCCACTGTGAAAATATCAGGTCACCCTTTCGTTCTCCCTCCCGACCAACTCCGTGATATGCCGACACGCGTCCTCAGCAACGCCAAAATCTCGCCAAATCACCCAGGGCCTTTTCCGTTCCCATCTCGTGCCTTGAAGTTCCCCAACCGTTCCCAAACAGCGTTCCCATCAGTCTTCGGAGACTCGTTTGCCCCTGCTGAAGCTCTTCACTGGCAAGTCGAGTATTGATTCTGACTGATTCTGCAACTCACGCATTTGCCTCCCTCGACTGCAACGCTGCCATCTCTCACCCAAGAAATCGCTCCTCCGCATTGGGTATCTCCTGGAATTGCGAATCATGTGGAGTCCGCGGTGATCGGGGAGGTTATCAGTGTCCCCGGTTTGAGTGCTTTTCCTGGGCTTCCGATTTCGTTGCTTACAGTCTATGTTACCGTAGATTGAATGCCATACTTGAAAGCCTGGTTTGATTGTGCATTGGGTTGCACTATTCTATAGATTTCGATCGTTTATGGATCGATTTTTATTCTCGATTGTGTTTTTTGTGCCATGGCCAAGCTTTGTGAGCTTCTTTTTCCTACGAGATGGCTGTGATTATTGGAAGCTTTGCTTGATCGCGCATTGATGAGTTCCGCATCAGGAGGTTTGGATCCTAGTTGAATCTGTTTCCGTATCAACTGGGTTTTCTTGTGCCATGTCCAAGAATTTTCAGCTTTTGGGGGTACGAGAGCGCCGTGTTGAGGATGTTTTAAAGCCTGAATCCTCCATACGGATTGATTCAGGCTTTGTTACCCATGATTGGCTTGTCTTGAATTTGAAAAATCTGGATTTCTCTCGTCGCTTGATGGTTTCGATTGCACTCCTTGGGTGCGTGGAGTTTTCGGAATTTGATCCTGTTGCTGTGGACTCGCTCGGAGAATTTGTGCTTCGATCGATTGGGTGCGTAGGACCCTTAATGTCGTGGATGGTGTGTGCCTAGCAATTGTGGGAGAGATTTTGAAGTGGTGTTACAGAGTTTACTTTCGTATTCGAGCATACTGTGGGTACCAGACTTGGAGATTGCAACTCGGTCGCTATGGAGGGAGCGCGCTGGTGGATGGGCTGTCAACCGCATATCCGTATTCTCCGAGGAGTCGTGCGCTCTAGAAGCGAAATTGGAGCTCTTGAGGTGCCGTTGCATAAATGTGTGGCTTTGTACATGGCTGCCATTCAACAACATTCTGCTCTTGAAGACGAGAAGGTGCTTCTTACTATCGCAGGTAATGCATGTCCCTCTTCATCAAACTCTGCAATTCAAACACATTATGGGTTCTTACAGTTCGCGATTTAGGATGCGTGATTCTGTCGATTGGTTGGTGCTTTGTTGTGAAAAATAGCAATTGCTAGGTTGCACAGGAAGGTTCCATATTTGAGTTATTTAGCACATCAATCTCATAATCTCAATCAGATGCTACGACTTTGGGTGATCCAGTTATGAAGAACTTAAATCTCAGGAATTGAGTCTCATAATAGACATGAGAAAGAGGGGAGTGGCTATGTCTTACAATGCAGTCTTCTTCTCGAATAGTAGACCCCCATAGATCTGTAGATTTGAAGTCTTCATTGAAAGCACGCTGAGATAGAGTGAACAGTGACTGAGAGGATCTAGGAGTTTAGCTCGCGGTTAAAAGCCTTTAGTTGTGCTACGATGGACTGATGTATTTAATTTTTAGCCCTGATTTGCTCAAAACTTATCCCTGGCTGTGTCGAAATTCTCCAAATGTGATGCACTGTTCAAATCAGTTTTGAAGTACTACGTTCATTTGATTGCAGGTGGGGAAGTCACAGCAATGGAGGCGTCGTTCATGTGGTTGGGTGGATGGAGGCCATCATGCGCATTGTTATTGGTGTATTCTCTCATGCGTGTGCAACTTCAGGACGGGATTCGCAGTCTTGAACTTGGCATCGAGAAATTGGTTCATTCAGAGGCAGTCTTATCCGGCAAGCAACTCGTCAACCTATGCAATATTCAGAAACGTGTACGTTATGAAGAGGATAGACTATCCAAGAAGTTAGCTACAATTCAGGTAACCTTGTTTGGACCTATTTCTAGATCACAGATGTGGTCGTCTTATTTGTTTAAATTGCGAAGCTTCAAGAAATTGGCATATTTTTCTAGATCTGCAACCCTCGACAGACTCGGATCTCGGATCTATACCAGTCCGAGTTTTCAGAGGTCTGTGCACTGGAATGTCACAATTTTGGTGCATTGAAACATGCCATTATAACGAGTATGACCATTGTGGTTTACTTTAAGATATGTTTAGACTTGCGAAGAAGCTAGTGTACTAAAGAGACGTGCTGAACATCTTGCAGATGCTTGTAAGCGACCAAGACGTGATTGCAGCCGTTCTGATAGGCGCCGGTACTTCACCAGCTAGATCCAACAAGCGTGACTTAAAGAGTGTCCTCAGGCCTCGAATGTCCCGGCTGAAGAAACTTCTGATGCAGGCAGACCAGCTTCGTTTGCAGACGCTGCATCAGCTGTTTTTGGTACTGACCCCTGTTCAAGTAGCCCAATGCGCCATAGCCGCATTTGAGTTGGCCTTCAGTGTGCACGCACTGGGTGTCTCAGATCAGAGTAGAGTACAAGCAGGCTCTCGCCCAATCTCATTTGTGAAGCCTTTGCCTCCGCGATTACCATTTGGTCTTGAGCCCTTTGGTTCACCACCGGTTTGTGCTCGTTATAGCGCACGAGGTGAAGAGTCCACGGTGCAGAAGGCGTCGGTTAATATGTGGTGTCACCAAAGTAGTTGCCAAACCTAATGAGGAATTTTGGTTATTGTTATTTCTGTGGGTGAGAAGAGCCGCAGTGCTTTCGGAATCCAACATGTCAACGAAGTTGTGACTGTAATAGCAGGTTCTGGGAGTGGGTGAGTTCTAGGTGACAGGATCGATAGAGGTTGCAATGTTGAGCAGGCCCTGTTGTGGGTGCTTATGTTGAGTATCCGGCGTCGCAAGATTGCAATCCGTTGCTTAGAATAATATATAATATGTCGAAGCTATGACCGAGTGGAAGTTGAAAACACCAACGGTAGATGCACACCCCAAATCCCCACTTTTTGTAATTTTATGAAACTCATAGTATTCTATGAATTTTCAACTGTGAAAGCATAGGATAATTACTCATGTTATTCATATCACTAGATTGTTTCCTATAAATGTTACCTTTAATCCTTAAAGGACAAACTAGTGATCATGAAATCATCCCTCTGGATACTGTGGAAATCATTGGCTTAAAAAAAATGCAAAAGCACTAATTGGAAGTCAAACTATTGTAGAAGACCTCCCTCTTTCACAACTAAATTCTAAAGATGAGTAGTTGCATTTTTGTCCTTTATATAAGGATTCTTTGTCATTCATTGAATACAAAATGTTTGCGGTGGCGTTTATAGGTTAAAGCACAAAATTCTTCAACTCTCATGATTGGATGCTCTCAATTGGAAGCATTTTGATGGATTTGGAATGTGGATGAAATAGAAGTTTCTTCCAACCTACATTCCTCTTAAGATTAGAGAAAAATGGTGTTTTTAGTATCATTTACCTTACTTCAAATTTCCTATTACTCTCTACTCAATTTTTGCAATTTTTCTAATACACCACTAAGGCTCAGTTCTTCTCTGCACTACTCATGACGACCGACTAGAGGTTTGGGGGCTCTAGGTTTGGAGACTTTGGCAACGGAAATTTTAACATTTTTAAAGATATTGGAGCCAAAAAAGAGTAATCATTGAGACCAACTTTGGAGAATGGTGTAATCTCCTATTGTTGATGTTTTTCTATACATGCACTTTCATCATTGAGACAAGAGAAACTGGTGTCTCCCTGGTGTTTGCTATCGCTCAAAGATTCCACATGTAGATTTGTCTAGTTATTGTTTGACATCGATATCTTGTTACAGCATAGTGCCATGGCTAGGCAAGAGATCTTTCAATTGAGTCCACAAAGAGAACACTGGGACATCGTCCCAGGGGTATTATATCTCACTATATGACTATAACCCCTCGTGGTCATTGATGGACTACAAGTACGGTCTTAGAAATGCAAGACATTTGGTAGATTCTATAAAGTATCTTGCTCCTTGTAGTCATGCCTCTTCAATTTGGTATTGGGCATGTTGAATGCCTTATCTAAGTGTTGGAAAGCAAACCACCACCTATGTTCAATTATCTTTTATGGAGAGTAATAGGTCTTCTTGCCACTATTACTTTTGACCTCCACACAAAAGAGTGACAACATGAGCATGGAGTATGGGTTAATTGGCATCTTTACTTGATATCAAGCTTGATATCTAATTGAATTTGGAGGGTTACAAGAGATGGTACCTTGTCATTACAAAAAAATAATTGTGTTATTTGTTATATTTTTTAATTTCTAGAAATCACTACAATTTTTACTATGATCGTATTTTCAAAGTACTATTTCTTAGTTGAGTTGGAAAATTTGTACTATTTGTTTGCTCTTTGATATTTGTAGTTTAGGCAATTGTCTCTTCTTCATTTGTCACTTTGTCCATGTAACAAATAAAATTCACTTTTCATCCTTTTTTTTTCCAAATTTTTTCTAGTAGATACTAAATTACTGATGAGTATTTTGTAGTACCTACTACTTAGAACTACACTCCAATACTATTTTGGTAGAAGAGCTATAATTTTTGCAAAATGGCATGCCCCTATTGAAAATTCCCCCCAAAACAAGGCTACTATTAAAAAAATATATATTGTGGATTTGTGGACATTGTTGTGACTTTTCCTAAAAAAGCATGTGAAAAAGAAAAGTCAAATTTGCAAGTCATTCATGAACCACCATAATCTTTGGATTGCAAACCTCTTGAAGCGAGGGTCTATTGGTCTAAGGCATTTGCAATGCTATTTTTTGAAATCCTTCTACCAAAAAGGATGAAGGAGTCAATTGTGACTTTTGAGAATACTATTCTATAGTTATAATATTTATGAAAAATACCAAAAAATATATAGTAAAACTATATTTTCTTTGTGTACCCTTAATAAGTTCTTTATTGCAATCCAAATAGAAATTCAAGAATTATGTACCTAAACCTAATTGACCCGCAATTTGTCCGATAAATTAGTACAAATGTTTTTTGCAATAGCCCTATTACAATTGTGTTTTTTGTTTGATTTTGACAAGATGCATTTTTTATTGAGGCCGTGCACCTCTTCTCTTCTATGTTAAATTACTCGTTGTTTTCACCCTTGGTGAGTTTGGTGCTTTGTTGGATCGAGCAAAGGGCAACATAGATTGTTAAATGATTGAGTTCTTTCTTGCAACAAAGTTGCAAGCAAAGTTGGGTTGTTGATTATTCTCAATAATTAGGAATATAAGCTCATTAGATGTTTTTTTGGGCTTCTAAGAGAATGTGTTGCGAATGTATTGCGGTAGCGCAGTCATATTATTAAACAATAATAAAATTTAAATATATATATATATATATTTTTTAATTAAATATTATTTCTTGACATGGCGGTCTCTTGACCACGTTAAATTGTTAATGTAGCTATGTTCTATTATTCCTATGTTCCTATGTTCCTATGTTCCTATATGTGTTTCTAGTAAAATTTTACTAAAAATCTCATAGAAGGTCATTACTTATAATCTTATGTTTAGAAATATACTTAAAAATTCACTTAAAACACCCCTTTCTCTTGTAGTGATTGGAAGTAAAATAGTAGTCCAGATGCCTTTCTTATTCAATTTTGGACACCTTATAAATAAACTACATGACTTTTCAAAGTGTTGGTGCTGAAATGTTTATTAGTTATGTTGAAATGTTGGATTGATATTGATGCATGGATGTTGAAAAAGGTGTATTTAGAAGCGATCTATCCTTTGAAAAGATACAAGCATGTATTATTTTTGCAATTTCCTCCCCCTTCTCTTTGGAAAAATCTAGAGTTGTTGATGTACATTAAAAAATTTCAATCCCCTTTCCCATGTTGTCGATCTAAATTGCAAGTAATATTTGAAGTTTTTTATTTTTGGATGCAATTTTTTAATGCAACATGTTGAATCCTATAATTTGTTTTTTTTTCTTATTGTACAACACAATTAAGCTCTCAATGGAAAGAGACAAAGCAAAATTTAGAAAGCGAAAGATGAAACAAAGTGCTTCAAGGATTCTTATAAGTCTTCAATTGTTATTTGCTTCTATAGAAGCCAATTACTTGTTGTTTTGGGTGAATGCAAGAAAGACTGAACGAAAAGCGTAGCGCCGGCCACAGTACTCACATTACAATTTTTTTTTTGAAGTAACTTAAAAATTAGAAAAAAAAATTAGAAAAATTAGAAAAAATAAGTTTTGTGTTCACATCTTTAAGTAGAAGGTACCCTAGGAAGGAAAAGTATAGGAAATTTTTTTAAGTAGGGTTTAGGGTTTAGGGCAAAATCTCATGAAAATAGGTATTTTGACGTTTTAATTTGTAGAAAATAAGAAAAACAATTTTCAAAGAAACTAAAAATTGGCCATTTGGGAAGAATTCATTTTAAAGATATTTTATCAAAAAAATCATCTTAAAACCATTTTGAATATTTAGAACTGCGCGCGCAAGAGAGCCCTGTTTTCCTGAATGTAGAGGACATAAAATAATACTTTTTAAAATTTTGTTTGGTAGGAACATGCCTCTCTAGTGTAGGTATAGACCACAAAAATTCCAGCTCCCTATCATTAATTTGGGGGGGTCCCCAGCACTAAACCCCCCTAAATTGCAAAGTGTGACAAATTAGCTAAAATGAAATTTAAATATAAAATGATTTTTGAAAATTTCCAAAAAATAAAATTTCTAATTAATGTCTAGTTTCTGATCTTCATAAAAAAATCAAGTACATTGGCTTTAATCTGCAAAAGTTATGTCCGAAGACAACTCGAGCACATCAAGTGTGACAAAAAATAGTACTGGTCATTCTTGCATTCACCCTTTCGTATTTTATTTGAAATTCAGCCATTTTGATATTACTTTCAAAGGTAGTCATTTGGCTAGATGCATGTAGAGGGGGATTATGAGATACAATGTTTGATTAGTCAATTTGTACCATTGTGTGTAGTGTTTGGAGGTGAATTGGAAGAGTTAGAGTTTGACAATTTGTATCTCTATTTGTAAGGGTGCCGATGCTTTAGATTGTGGTGAAATGGGATGCTTGTAAAATTTGAGTAAGGAGTTTAGTATTAGAGGGTGTTTGAAATTTTGAATGTTCAAATTTTATAATAGCTATAAAATTATTATTTGGTGGTCTTCGTTAATATTATTATTATTATTATTATTATTATTATTATTATTATTATTATTATTTTTATTATTATTATTATTATTATTATTATTTTTATTATTTTTATTATTTTTATTATTTTTTGATGCTTTCTAATTCATTTGTTTCTGTATTTATGAATGCTTTTTTCTTCATCTACAAACAATTTTAGGAGCCAAAAGAGGACAAAAAAGGAGATATGGGATTGAAAAACAATTTGTTGAAGAGATTAGGGTTTAAAATTGAATGTAAAAGTTTTACATTCAATGGAAAAATAAGTAGTGCATCCCTTTCAAAATTTATATAAATTTTTTTTAACCAATGGAAAATTGATACATATACCCTTCTTATAAATCATTTAGAAAAAAAATTCTTGACATGGTTTGTCACTCTATCACCTCAAAAGAGACAATAACTATGCTCTAATGATTACTAAAACATTATTATTGTTGATAGTAAAATAAAAAATAAATTTATGCTCAAAATAACTTTTCCATTTTCAAATGATAATTTTTTTTATTAAGAAAATATAATTGTGGATGAAAGGATTTACAAATTACACCATGGCTTCATTTGTGTGGCTTTATTTCATTGCTTTAGTTCCTATGGCATCAAAATTATGTGACTTCAATTGTGTCTATTTACACCTAATCATTAGATGTTTTTCAGTTCCTCTAGAGATTCATTTCAAGTTTGTTCTTAGCCATTGTTGTCTAGAATTAAAAATAATTAAAAAATAAATAATAAATAAAAATTTATTAAGATATTAAAGATTTAAAAAAAAGATTCGAATAAAATTAAAAATATATATTTAAATATTATTTTCTGATATGGCAATAATTCTGCCACATCAGATTGCTGATTTTGGGCTGATTTGACATAGTTACCGCATTCCCAGCAGTCCGGGAACTCGCAATCCTTTAGAATCCTAAAATTTCATTTAATGTCACCCTATATTAGTTAATATAAAAATATAAATCATTGGAATATAATTGAATTGAATTAAATCATTCATTAATATTATTGCCAGTTGAATATTGTAAATATCTTAGATCATCTTCCAACTGTATCTTGACCCTTTATAATTTAGGCATGCAATATCTAAATAATGCATACTTAAGTGTGATGAATCCCTTTCTGTTTGCAATTATGAAGATTACTTGGTACTAAAATCCAAAGACCTTGGCTTAATTTTTTTAGAATTAAATTTTTTATCTTAGATGTTATTGTTGTTTGTTATTAAATAATTACTTAAAAAATTTATAATTTGAATAAAATAAAATAAATCACTTGATGAATATTAAGGAAAATATAAATGGACAATAATAAAACATTCAAAAATATGAACTTGATCGATATTGATGCTAGTATACATATGAAGTGGCCTTCAAAAATAAATATCAAGTTGATGGGATGCTTACAATAGTTTTAAATCAATATATGCATTTGTATTTACAATTAAATTAAAAAAAACTGGCCCAGCCATGAAGCATGTCAAACTATTCACATGCAAAGTTGTATATATTAAATATCACTATTTCCATTAACATTTCAAATTATAATTAGGTAATGGATTAATATTTCTGTATTGTTTTAAATATTATGTAACTTCATGAAGAAATAAATACATTCAATCATCTAATGAAATCTTCAAAAATTATATACAACCAATAATGAAAATTCAAAAAAATTATGGATGAAATAATGAACATGTGTCCAAAAATAAAATATTCATTTTTTCCCTCAATTGACAAACAGGAACACTTCCTACAATACTCTATTTGTTAAGATTACACTTGATAAATACTTTCATTGTCAACTGTTTCAAATTTAAGTGAAATATCATTGCCATAGTCGATAGAGTGCTTCTGATAGAAAAAACACTTTTATTTTAAAAATTTCAAGAAAGAATTCAATATGTCAAATAAAAAAATAAACTATCATAGAAAAAATTTGACACCCCCTTGTTTTCCTAATTTCAAATGCTATAAGCCTATAATCTTACAATCTATAAGGTAAAAGTTTCAAATGTTTTTTAACACATTTCCAAAGTATTTAAATGCAATATTTTATAGTTTGATTTTTTCCTAAAATTTATTTTAATTTTGGCTCATTGTGCACAATTTCTAGCAAAAGTATATCCCAATCATTTGAGGCTACTCAAGTATGGGTGAGTTAATTATAATATTAATATGTCCAGCTTTCAGCCAAGTGGCTACTTGGAAATTTGATATTTTTGAGTGAATTTTAGCTTGAAAGTTAAAAGCAATACTATTTCATTACCAAGGAAATATATGCCATTACATATCTTCTTTTTGAATGGATGATATTATTAAATGGCCACAAAATCACAGAATTATAAAGCATTTTTGATTTTTTGGGAGTGAATGTACTCAATTTTGAAAAAATGGTAACAACGTTTTTGGACAATATAGAAATTTTGGGTAGCTCACCAAGATCAGAATTTTCATTTTTTTTCTTCCCAATTTTCATACAACATGTGGATGAGGAGTAACTTTTAGGATCCTACGATTGGAATTGTTAAAAAATAAATATAGATGAAGATTTTAGCCTTGCTCTGTAGATTAGTATTTTAAAGCAATTTTGAGCCTCTAAACATGAAAGAACTTTAGGGATTAATTTCATCCATAATTTTCATGTTTCATCTATGTAGACAATAAATACAAATAATTTTATCACTCCAATAAAAATGGAATTTTTTTTCCCAAAATAAATGAAATAAAAACCATACTAGGAAAACAAAATGGCTAAAGAGCCACAAGAGTTTTAAAGTATAATCACCAAATTTTCCCTGCACCATTATGCTCTCTAATCAAACTTTATCCCATTATCATCTGCACATCATCCAAATATTACCTGATTACTATACAAATAACACATGAATATAAAAGAAAAGAAAAGATTTAATAAACCTTCAAAATCAATGTTTATTATTTTTGGCAAAATTTTACCCAATCTTAGCTCATTTTGGTTCTCACTATTGTTACATTGAAAAGAGAGGGGGAGGAATTTTGTTGAAATCGCCTTAAACATCTCCAAAAAAATACAAAATTCACCAAATTCGGAAGTGTTTTACTAATTTTAGATAAAACCGTGGATGAAAGTTTGTGCGTAGTGGATGAATGTCCCAAAATGAAAGATTGTTCTGAACTTCTGACGGATCCACCTGCACTTCAGGATGCATGTCGCGCAACCAACAAGAAAACCAAAATTCAACGCTGTTCCGGGCTACTCTAGACGTCTAGAAAGTAGAGTACCTTCTTGCACTCTTGGAGTGTGATTTTTTCACAAAGTCACAAGAGTACTGTACAGTACACTCTTAGGTCCTCAAAACATTTCATACTGTGTACAACTTACTGTACAGTACTGTACATAGTAAGGTCTCCGCATCGCTGCAAACATGCATGACAAATTGGGTTTACTAGAAAGTTGCATCCAGTTTCTGAAGGAGAGATATCTACATGTGAGAGACGACATGACACTGAGAGCATCGATCGCAACCATACATCAAATTAAAATCCCCGGGTAGAGGCAAACTTTTGAATGAAAAGTGAGTAAATAAATGTTTGGATCGATCGGATCCTCGATTCTCTTCCCCCAACATATGGGTTTCCCAATACAAAAAAAGTTCGTCTCCTCTACAAATGCACCGATTCTGTTCAGCAAATACACTAGTGGTCTTCTTGACGTGATGACGATTCGTCGCACTGGTGGTGGAGACGGTCTTCGTAAGTAACGTTGGAGGAACCAACTAGCTGAGCCAGTATTTCTTAGTAGGCTCGCGCGCTCTGATCTAAACTGAGCTCTGTAAACTCGGTTGAGTCCCCGTGGCTACCACGGCCTCGGAACCGCTGCAGGTGCAGCACAGAGCGCCACATTCGTCGGTATTTTGGCCTATAGAGATTTTTGTATACCCTTCTTAGCAGCCATGGAAATGCGCGGGTGATGACTTTCGAGGCATACAAGCCACTCCACGGGCAGGCCGCACTAACAACGACTCCAAACACTGCTCCAGTTGTAGCCTCTGATGCATCGTACGTCAGGAACCCCCAGAGACAAAACAGAATCCCTGCTTGTGCGCCAATGGGTTGCCATTTCCAGTCGTCATTCAGGCCTAGTTTCACCTCCAGTGCCGACATCATAGATGGTTGGCGAGATAGATTTGTTCGTGGTAGTAAAGTTGCAGTAGCTGCTTGATTCTGTCCGGCTGCTTCCTGAGGTGCTGCCTTATAATACATTTCAATCTCAGCTGTGGCGTATGCGACCTGCTGCAGAACTGAGGAATACCATACTAGAATCGAAAGCACTACATAGAGCCCGGCATAATTGTAAAACGATTTGGACTGTGCATTGTAAGGGTCTTGGCGTCCCACCGCCTCAATGAGACCATTGCCTATAAATTGCCAGAAGGCACAAATGCGTCCAGTCTGTGAGGAGTGTCGTGCGAATGTGTCGAAACCAAGCTCCACTAGCGTCTTTCACAATAGACCTTGGTCCATTAACAGGTCGTCGCCATTGGCACCAGTAGAGCGCGACACAGAAGATAACAAGAATCTCCAAGGACAAGATTAAAGGAATCGCAGATTCAAGCAGCCCATGCTGAAGCACAGTGCGAACCACGAACCTCTGTCTGTACAGTTTCAGTAGGTCCGTCAATTCACAAGATGCCGTGTATAAGTTAGTTCGAAGGTAGGTTTTAAAGAGTTGATTACACTTCCAGTACGGCAAGCACTCGTCGATCAGACCAAGGTCATAATAAACACTTGTAACCAATTTTGGTCCGTACTTGCCATACGTGTAGTTTTCAAGTAGTTTTGGATCCATTGAGCAGCAGTAGTCGAAGTGAGCGTCCGAGGCGTTTTCAGGCCAAGAGAAAAAATATGTCGATAGATTCTCATCATGGAAATCCAAACATCGGTCTTGTATTTTGAAGCGAGCCTTGTCCCATGGATGAAGAGAATCATAAACAGTGATGTTCTTGTTACGCTCCGAGGCAGCCCGCTGAACGTGGGTCGTGATCATGACGAACAAGAGAGCACGCTGCAAAATCAACGCAAACGAAGCTGATCAAAAAAAGGTAGACCGGTATAAATGATTTTTTTCTTTAAGATATTGTTAAGGAATTGAAAGTCCATCTGACAGCATACTAGTAGAATTATCCATGTCATACATATGAGTGTATTAGTAGTTGCTACTTAAGTTGAAAGGAGTGAGGAAGAAGCAAACTAATTCTGACCCTAAGCCCAATTTGAGTCTGTTCGGGTAGTTCTACCGAAAACAACAATTTCTTTGTACTTGTGAGATCTAGAGCACGAAAACAAGGACAGACACAGATTCAATTTTTCAGACGTCCATCCAGAATAGTGCCAGAATAGTGCCAAGCTGCTATTGTTGCGAATTTCCACCAGTATATACAGCAAACTTGACGTTTGGTAGACTCTGACGTGGAAAAAGATACATAGTGAGTACTATTCAATGAAAAGGAAATTTTATAGCAGAATTTTAGTTTCGCCACAACAATTTCAGCTCCTGGACCAATAATTATGGTCGATCCCCCCAGTGACACACAATTAGAAGCTAGTCCGCTCTCTTTAATCTAACACTTTCTAGCGTCTAACACTTCTAGTGACACATTAGAATAAATCAAAGAAGTAGAGAGTGACTTCGATTGAAAATCATGAGCCGGAGGAAATTGTGCAAGAGAGCTAGTTAGCTAGAGTGAGAAGTTTGCCTGGAGATACAGCGAACGTCGATTCCAGGAAGGAAATTTCAAACGTCGCAAATGGCCAGCGCCTTGGCTTCCTGAAATACTCTCCATGACCAGAAAATAACGCGACCTCCGCCACTTCAGTCAATCCAGGTAGCAACGCCTCGTTGATGGACTTTCGACCTCCAACGGCCAGTCTTCACCACTCTTCCCAATTAGTGGCCGCGAAGTTGTTCCTCGTACTGCAACTACACGAATGAGAATCAAACACAGCAACCGAGCTTGTTACTGATCGACACTCTACGAAACGATGCCGAGGGACTCAAAGGTGAGGCCACTATTTGTACCCTCGTATATATATTCCTCAATAACTCTGGCCATATTTGTTATTAAATTGAGAGAAAATGCAGGTTTTCAGAATTCAGCCCCACCATTGCGGATCTCCATTCTAAATGTGTGAAAGGTTTATACTGTGGCTCGCACAAGTATTTGTACATTTCAGAAATTGCCATAACTAATTGAAAAGTTAGATTTTTTTAAACAAATTTTAGAAATGTTGAAGTATAAGTAACACACTTGTATAAAATTGATTTTTCAAAATTTTAAAAAGCCTTTCTAACATTTTCTATAGTTTAATCAAATTTGATAGTGAATTTTTTTTTTTAATACAAGTAAATTTTTTCAAAGATGTTTCAATATTGGAATGAAAATCCTTTTTAGAATGTTTGGTAAGAATTCCTCAAACTTTGAAAGTTTATTGAGTGAAATATTATTGACTAAAGTATGACTCCAAATTTTTACATTTCTTATAATTCACTCCAAAAATGAAAAATCTCCAAAAAATCATGACAATTGTGACAATTCTTTCACAAGTGTACATTTTAGACTACCTAATCTAAACTATAAAAACTACCAAACTTGTAAAATTTTGCCATTTTAACGAAATTGCCTATATAGGCAAACCTAGACTTCAAAGTTCAAAAGGGGAATGAATGAAAAAATGGCATATGAAATTCTACAACTTTAACAAAATTTCCTATATATATATTGTAGTCTCAATTTATCAAATTGCCTGAATATTGAATACTTGTTATATGGGAAATTTTGCTAAAATGGCGGTATTCCATGTGTCATTTTCAGACCTTCCAATTTGAACCATGAAAATGCCATCTAGGATAGGTATAGATTTCAGAAATTTAGGACAGTTGCACATTTCAGTTTGCCCAATCTGAACTATAAAAACTACCAAACTTGTGGAATTTCACCATTTCAACGAAATTGCACATACATGCAGACCTAGACTTTAGTGCTCAAGAAGGAAATGAATGGAAAAATGGCATATAGAATTCCACAATTTTAACAAAATTTCCCATATATATATTGAAATCTCAATATTAAATACTTGTTATCTTCTAAATGTAGGGTCAAAGATAATGTGAGACTCCATGAATATTTCAAAGGACAACTTTCAGCCCACGCACATGCCCCCCCAATTTGACGAGTGAAGGTGTTTTTTGCCATGCTCCGCCTGGCGGAACCAGCCCTGGCAGACTTGACCACCGCTACGGGTCGTGGCCCTGTATTTTTTAACCCCGCCTCCACCCCCACGGCCCCACCTAGATGGAAAAGGTAAGGTGCTAGTAAGGATGGGGTGGGGTTGAAATTGCGAGTTCCGATTAATTAGTAGCCTCCTCCTTGCAACTCCAAGGCAAGTGCTTGATCCACCTATTGTTTGGTTTTTTGTTGTATTTAGGTTGAAGACATTTTGTTTCAAATACATTCATTTTTTTGAAAGAGTTTTCAAGGAAGGTGAATTTTTTTGAAGAATTTTTATATAATTTGAACTTAGCTTAATTCAATTTTGTCACAGCTGAATTGCACATGAGGTATCTTGTAATCAACAAAAAATAGAATTAATAAACAACTAAAAGACAATCGAGGATCCTAAAAAACAAATAACAAATTTAAAATAAAAGAACACCAAGAAGGTTTGATTACATATATAATTTGAATGCTTCAACCCTAAAATGGAGGTATAATTAAACCGCAGGTAGAATTAAAAGGCTAGGGTGAACTAACCCCCTCGCTCATCCTACCAAAGTCCATCCAGGGGTATTTATAATAAAAAGCCCCTTATTTTGTGCCATGTAAAATCTATTTTTCACAGCTCTAGCAAGCTAATTTGGGACTTCTGATTACAAATATGAATTCAGAATTTGCAAAAAAAATTCATGTGTGGAAAATAAAAAATTTCAGGGTTTACGAGCTAGGGGATCTGTTTACCCCGGCCAATTAAAAGAACTCCCTTTGCGGATTTCACCTGCCTTGGCAGGGCACGGCAGAGGGCGTGTTGGGGATGCATGTGTGTGTAAGCATAGTGCAACCCCCCCAGTCCAGTCCGGCCCCCTGGCCAGCGGATTTGCGGGGGGGCACAAACCCCCGCATGTCCCTTTTGAGGTGTTTCAGTGTTCGATCTCATTTAGTAATTTAAATGGTGGCTACCATATACCGGAATTGCAGGAGAAGGGAAAGAAGAAAGACAGCGAGAGATACTTTCCTCAAGGCAAGTTGATTTTTAAAATCTAGCTTTAGTTCGGTACGGTACGGTATGCCATGCCGTGGCTGGAAAGACGAATCAAGCATTTAGTAATTTAAATGCTAGCCACCGCATACTGGAAGTGCATGCCATGCAAGTGGATGGAATCGATCATCGAGGCTGTTTGAGACAGGCCAGCCGGATTCGAGGTTCAACAAGTTGTGGTTCTTCTGATTTATTAGTGGTTCGTGACGCTAGCGTTGACATCAATTGATTCTCATGAAACTTACTGTGTAAGTTGGGAACTGAATGTATACCGGTTCCGACGTCCGCTAATCGTAAGTGATCCATTCTTGGGGCGTATCGACCAATCGGACTGTCGGCATTAATGAATTGCATCGAATGCATGTGCGCAGTAGCTTACTGTATTTTTCATGTGAAGTCCATCTACACTGTCGAGCAAAACGTGGAGAAAGCCACGGCAACGAAATAAAGATCCGTACCTGTCCTCAAAGCATCCCCACCGCAGACCGCAGACGCAGAGGGAAACGCGAGTGTTGCGTCAAAGGCACCACCTTTGGGCTCCACCGCAGGCACTCGAAAGGCTTTCCAGTTTTCGTGGGCAACGCTACAAACCTCCGTCCAGGATTCATGCTGTCATTGATTCTCGAAAATTCTCGAATCACCGATTGCTTCGGAATTTTGATTCACCGATTGCGTCGCCGATCCAGCCATTGCCTCGGATTTTTGATTGACCGATTGCATCGAGATTGCGTCGGAAATTTGATACACCAAGTTCCGAATCAGTTTGAGATTCACCGATTCACAGTTTTCAAATGAATTTGAGAATTTTGAATTTACCGCAGTTCTTCAATTCGATTGCAATGATCAATGATCAATTTGAATGGGATGCCGCAAGAGTTCTTCTATTCGATGATTGATGAATAATTTGATGATCGATGATTGAACGATTTGAAAATTTTGATTTATCGCAGTTCTTCAATTTTGATTCAATTGGCTGTGAAGATTGATTCAATTTTGATTCAATTGACTGTATACTGAAGATTGATTCAATTTGAAGAACTGCGGTGATTCAATTTTGATTCAATTATGATTGATTGTGTCTGGCAAACCTCAAAATTTATTTGGTCACTCAAGTCCAGAATTCAGATGTGCTACGAAGTACTTTCAGGATGTCAGGACTTCGCACTATTAGAAGAGCCATACTGCAAACTACCGTCTCCGATGACGTCACTGGTGACGGAAAAAACTATTACAGAAGGTGTTGCCGAGTGATGAAGCGTGCACTCGGTGCAACTGTTCCGTGAGAAAGGGGGACGTTACTGAACCTGCCACGCGACTACACTCTCATAAAAGGTTTTCAAGGTCCACATGAAGTGCATGCTGTGGAGCTGCTCTCAGACGTTAGACTTTTGTCTACATATATACATTCTGCACACATAGGTCACAACTCACAAAATTTGGCCCCGGAATCGTGCCACTGTAACGAAATTGACATTCACCGCCTTGACTTCAAACAGCTTCCGGAGTTCCGGTCAATACCACTTCGTCATGGACCCCGCCAAACCGGGACTCCTTCTGTTTCAATCTAAATACATCCGTGGATTCTCATGAGGAACTGTGGGAGTACCATGAATATATTTTGAGGCAGGGGTGTATTGCATATGCGAAATTTTAAATATGAAATTTTGAGCAGATAGCTTTCAAATGAATTGTGCTTAGATCATGGTTGACCTCAGGCCTGCTAATCGGGCCGCTAATGATATCCATGAGCTGTAATAAATTATCACAATTCAATGGAAAACCAGAGAACGTTCATGATGTATACCCACCAATTGTGAATCCTCAAGAATCGAATTTACACTATTGGCTCTGCACAGCGCCTATTCCGAAACGCAAGTATCCTTGTTTTTCCAATTTTCACTTGTAAATTATCTGCAGTCCTGTAATAGGGGAGAATCACAGGTTCGTTCATTGGGATAAAAACTTGAAAATGCATCGGCCAGAAGCTAGTGAACACATCTGCAAATAGTCTTTTTGCAGTTAATATTATAGAGATAATTACTGGACTTAGTACTTGAAAAAAACGGTTCAAGATGAGAAGTACAGGAAATTAGCTGGTGAATCTCAAATATTGCCCTCATGGCTGCTGCAATCTCGCTTCCAATCCAATTTTTGCCTCACAGCTTGTTACTATCCCAGATGCAAGGATTTCAGTCAGTGTCTTGATCCTGGTTTGTTCGCTCAAGTCTGTCAGACATGTTGGACAGTACCTATTGTAACAAAATGTTGCCTCCTGCTTATATGCGCACTAATCAAATGCAATAAAATAACTAGTGCACCCAATAACACACAGGGCTAATAGTTTTCTTTTCTAATTGAAACTTGAATCAAATTTTTGCATGTGAAGACCGCCCGACTCGAAGCCAATTTTAAAGCCATTTTTTTCTTGTGCGACAATACTATTCAATTTCAACGATTTCCAAAGCAAGTGCAGGCCAATGGAAGTCCATCCTTTAAGTTAGGCTGTTCGTTACGGTGAGATCTCTTGGCAGACTCTTTTAACCCTGGAGCGCCGCGGGCGCCATTCTGTGGCGTTCCGATGACAACACTGTGAGGTGGAAAGAGTTCAAAAGCACTTTTTCATCCACATTTTTTTGGTGACTTTTCATGTTGGGTTATGATGAGCATCCAATTGAGTTTGAAGTCTTGCTAGTGTTTGTCTTGACGTAAATGAGAAGTTATTAATAAAAAACGGATCACAAAATATGCTATTTTGAAAAAAATATTGAATATTGAATATTTTAGTGCAATTTGAACTTTGGGTGCATTTTCAACGTCTATTATTTTTTAATTATAGAATGACATGGAAATTGAGTTTTCACCATGATGTTTGTCATTGTAATATACACACATGATGAAATTTTCAGATTTTTTGAAATAATATTCTATTTAATATGATTTTTTTTTCAATTTTTCTTGAAAAATTCTCAGAAAAAAAAAATTTCCACAAAAAAATCTAATTGTTTTTGTAAAGTAAAGAAGACATGTGCTTTCATCTCTGAAAAATAAATATAAAATTTTTCATACATATCTAGTTGCAAAATGGCAGCAAATTGAGTGATGGGCAATGAGGTTCAAAATCAATGGTCATGGGTCTGTCATTTAAGCTGAACTTCAGCATTTGATGACTTCTGTTGCTGGGTGTGGGTGTCAGTCGAGCCTCTGCAAGGCGGTGAGTGGGTTATAGCCTTATAGGGCGTAACCAGCTCTGTCCCCAGATGAAAACTCATGTAACTGTTGCCTTTGTGGATGAATGTTGTTTGGTTATGAACAAACTATCTTGCTCGTGGATGCAACACCTTCAAGCAGACAAAAGTACACAATCAAAGTTGATAACAAAGGAGCAGTTGCAGAAAACGTACACGATTGATTGACTATATGCAATGTCCAACTCAAAACAAGTTGCCGGTAAGAACAGAAATTATTCAATTTGTATACACCAAATATTTGAGCTTAGAAAGAATACAAAGTGAAAACACCTCTACAACCAATTTCTAGCAAATTGGAATACAACATTTACAACAATTTATCAATACTCAAGTGACTAGTCCACAACTCTACAACAATCTCCTATTCGGAAACCTAAAATCAAAAAAAAATTAAATAAGTCATGTAGTGTTACTATGAGGAATTTTGTTAAAATGGCGATAATTAATTTGCCATTTTCAAACCGTGCGGTCTAAACCATCTAGAATAAGTATAGATTTTAGACTAAATAGTCTAAACTATAAAAGTGTGGAATGACTTTCAATTTAACAAAATTTTCCATTACTAAAATTTATATTCATCATAATTTGTGTGATTAGAATTTGGTAAGCCATACATTTTGGGATCATGGGATTCAAATGGAAGAACAAAATTGTTGTTGATTTCACCACTACAAGGCAACAATGAAATAATGTGATAGATTTCAAATACTATGAACCACACTAAATAGAATGACTTTTGTTTCAAGGACCAACATAGTTGGTAAAATACACTAGAAGACAAAGCATTAAGCGTTTGATGATCTTCTACATACAAGTGTGACTAATTGGTGGACATACTGGAAAACTTTGCTGGCATGATTTTAGAAAGGACTAAATGATTCAAGGAATTTTTCTTGACTTAAATGCTAATAACTTTGCTAGTTTCAGTAATTGACTTTGATCCAGAATTGAAGGGCACCATTATTTTTTTGTTTGTTGCACAAGTACTAAAAAAGTTGCAATTTAGCTCCAATGTGGGCTCATGATATAGTACAAGAAAAGCATTGCAAAGCCCATTATTATGGTATATTGTATGTCTAACTGAAATTGAAATTAGAAGGGAGATTGTTGGACTCTATTAAAATTTCAACCGTTTCACATTATGAAAAATAAATACACTTGAGATTGCTTTGACAACGAGACCCATAGAAGTAAACAACCATTGTTTTGATTGTCGTTGTTTACAAAAGCATTGATGATTGTGGTAATTAATTGTCTTAGTTTTTAATTTGTTGACTTTGTTGGGACATGGAAGTCCATATGAAGTCATAATTCTAATAGAAAAAAGACTGGTACTCCATCTTGTCAAGAATGTTGACATCATGATGCATCTTTGTCATGATTAACATTCCATCTAGTCATATTTAGCCTATAACTTATGTTAAAACATGAAAAGCAAATTGGGAATCCAAATTACTTGATGGGCTTGCCATATATCAACTTTGCAAGTCCAATGTTTTTTAGAACACTTATAAATTAATGACAAGCTATGACATTCTAAGAACAAATATGGAAGTGGCTTGATCTCCAACAAATTGCAAGTTGGGTACACATAGAAACAAGTCCTACCTAGGATATGATTCTATATTCACCAAATTGACTTGACTTCTTTCTAAGCAGAGTAGGTCCTATTCTAGAGGGTTATGTGAGGATTTGATGTTACAAAGTTGTAATCCCTAGTTAAGAATAATATAATATATTTGAAGATATGACGGGGTGGAAGTTGAAAATACCAACTGTAATAGCACACAAAACCACCAATGATGATAATTATTTTGTAAATGCTTTTTTAAGAGGAATTTAACGCACCAAGTCCAATTCCAATTCCAATTATTTTGTATTTTAATGACACTTACACATAACTCTACAAAGATTTAAAAGTAAATGTATAAAGTACCTACTCAAATATTATTGTCACCAATTCCTTATGGTGTCCTCAAGAGGACTTGTATAATGCCTCATCAAATATAGCTCTATTTTTCACTCGTTTGAAATTAGAATTTAAAATTCTATCATTAAAAGCCCATTCAAAAGTACTTAGAATAAATACAAGAAAATTCGAATTTAGACACTGGATGATGAAAATAAATTGCTTAAGAACTAAAGAAAAGACAAAAATTATAATAGTCTTGGCAAATCTCAATTACCAAAGCAAATTTTAGATTCTAAATTGTATGTGCAAATTTTAGAAGAAATAATGAACATGCATTGAACAATAAATTTTATTTTATTCATCAATTGAAAGATAGACGGAAAAATTGAACCATACCTGCAATATTTCAAATAATTTCTTTTTCAAAATCTCAAATATAAGTGAAAAATCATTACTATAGTTGATAGAGTGCTTTTGATAGAAAATATTTTTTTATTTCTGAAATTTTAGGAAAGAATTCACTATCTCAAATAAAAGCATAAACTATTATAAAAAACAACTAATATTCTTTTTTTTCACTAATTTCAAATGCTATAATTTGACAATCTACAAGGTCAAAGTTTCTAAAGAGATTCTACACACTTTCATAGCAGTCTAATACAATTTCAAATAGTTCCATTTTTTTCCTGCAATTTTTTATTTTTTATTTTTTTTCACTGTGTATACAAGAAAATGAGATTATTTTGACAATTTCTAGTGATAGCATACCCTGAACATTCGGGGCTAATGGAATGTGGGTGAGGTAATATTAATATGTCCAACTTTTACCGAAGCGGCTTTTTGAGAATTTGGTATTTTTTGAGTGTTTTTTAGGTTAAAAGTGATACTATTTTATTTGCCAATGTAGTTTTTCCTTTGCAAAAGAATGAATATTCTAAATGGTTATAAATTTTTTGGAATGAATGTACTCAATTTTGGATGAAGGAATTAAATTCATCTATATTTTGCATGTTTCATCTATATGGACTATAGACATAAATAACTTTATCACTAAATTGAGAAATTGGAATTATGAAGTAAAATTTGGTCATGTTATTGTACAGAAGGCCTTCTCTATCTACATGTGTAGTTTCACTTAAAATGAATTATACTTAGATCTAATATTATATTTGAATTTGAATAAAACTTTTATCTATAAATATTTCTTTTGTAAAAATCAAAATTTCTCATTTTTTTTATAGGAAGAGTGTACATCTTGACTAGAATGACATATTTACTTATAAATTTCATCAATTTTAGATTTTTCTTAACTAAAATCTTACTAATTGAAATTTGATCTCAATTTTTTTTTTTTATAAATTTTCCACTTTATAAATTTCAAAAAATATGTTTTTGATATAAATAATAATTTATATTATTCTTTTTTTAATTTTAAATTCAATGTATGGAATGAAAAATAAGAAAGTCAAAATTTTGAGGTCAAATTTCAATTTAGTGAGATTTTAGTCAATGAAAATCTAAAATTCATAAAACTTGTAATATGTGGTTTTAATTAAGATCTAGTTTTTTCCTATAAAAAAATGAAACATTTTAACTTTCTACAAAAAACATATTTTTATTTAGAAATTTCATTCACATCATAATAGGTCAAAATATAATCCATTCTAAGTAAAACTATAGATGAGATGAGAATAAAATCTCTTTTGTACAATATGTCAAAATTTTACTTCGTAATTCTAATTTTGCAATTCATGAGAGCGATTTGTATGGTGGCCTACTGCTTTTGGAAGTAGACTCAATTTTGCATTACACCTCACAAGCCACTTAAATATATGTTCACCATCTTTTTCCAGCCAAAATAGCTGCAATTCAATCAAGCATATTGGTTTACAATTTTTTAATACTCTTTTAATTGATGGAAAAGCATATCTCTTGTACTTGCTCCTATGATTTAAAGATACTACTAGGAAGAAAAGGTTAAGAATTTAATTACCATTTGAGTGAAGGATTTAGATCAAAGGATTGTGCACACCATTTTCAAATGCAAAATGGTTACTTCATAAACCATTCTTGAATAACCTTTATTGTATGCCTGCCAACATTGTATTGTTCCAAAATGACTTGTTCAAGATTGAAGCTGTGGAATGCTACCATATGACCATAAAGGATGGAGCATCGAGCATAGAGCTTAGGTTTAGTGAGCCTAGAGCTTTTTAGAGGTATAACCATTGAAGGTACCCTATAATATAAGGCACCTAATAGATAATGTTATACATACCTATAAGATAGGTATCCTGTAACAACTGAAGGTGGTCTATGCTCTATACTCCCATTTTACACTCACATCATTAAATGTTTTTTGAAGGCAATGGAGGGCCATTTTAAGCCCATTCTTCATGCTGTGAACCAACTACTACTAGCCAAAATAAATAATAATTTTTAAAAAAATTAATTAATTTAAAAAATATATATATACATATATTTCTTCAAAAAAATATTTATTATTATTATCTGACGTGGCAATCACTCTACTACAATAGATTGCTGCTATAGTTGAGTTCCCACAATCCAAGAACTCAAGGGAACTTGTGGCCATATAGAGCAACTAAATCTCATTGATGAATTTGCCGCACTCAATTGAATCCAAATCCACACAATGAAAAAGTGTAGTATAAAAATCTTCCTCTTAAATTGCAATATAACCTCAAGCATTCAAACGCTTTTTTATGTTGTATAGTTGGGTGAGTTGGGTCTAATAATCTTATAAATTACTATTTAATTTTTTTATATAATATAGAACACCATTGGCATTTTTCATCTTACATAATTAACATTCAATTTTTATGCAATCCCAATTAAGCACACCAAATTTCAATTTCCAAAAAGTAAAATTTTATTTGTGGTAAATGATTTCATTTAATATTCATAATAATTGATTGAAAAACATTGGTGATGAATTTTTAAAATTTAATTGAATAGATATACAGAAAATATTTGTATATCTTTTATTCAACAAGCATTAATTTCCAAAAAAAAATCACAATTCCCTCTATAGAGACTTCAATGTTGAGGTGCTAATGTCCAAATTATGTAAAATATCTCTTTGTTGTACTTAGACTTTGCTATTTGACCCTCACATGATAATTAATTTTGTACATTTGAGTATGACGATACAATTACTTTGCCAAAATCTAGTTACATACAAAGATATTAATTTTAGAAATTATGAGCCTTGTCAACAAATATTAAAATTTTCTTTAGAAGAAATTTTTAATCTTTTTTAGAGATGCTTCTTGAAGAAAATATGTATGTATAAGGT
Organism: Antitrichia curtipendula; assembly: GCA_951230915.1. Classification (NCBI taxonomy): domain Eukaryota; kingdom Viridiplantae; phylum Streptophyta; class Bryopsida; order Hypnales; family Leucodontaceae; genus Antitrichia; species Antitrichia curtipendula. The sequence continues at coordinate 22,142,709 of OX579636.1, read as the reverse complement.
AAACCAGCCCATTGTGGTCAGAATTTCGAGTCTGCCCTCATGCCATTGCTGAAAATTTTCAAATTTTTTCTCACTCAAAGATAAGTGTGAGAAATAGTGAGAGCAATTGAAATTTTATTTTTCAGACAAAGTGTGAATTAGTTATATATTTTTGAAGTAATCTTCCCAACACGGTCTACAGGCTGCCCCATAACCAAGAAAAACTGTATCCAATATGCTCATCTTAATCACCTAAAGTGGTTACAATAATTTTTAATGTGGAATGCCATAAAAAATCACTTCCTACCTTGATTTACACTGAAAATTTGGGTATTCCTAATGAAGTCACTAATCACTCCATAGGTGTCAGATTAAATATTGATTAAATATTGATTGTGGTCTGAAAAACCATCATGGGGTCATAAGATGTCCACTATGGGTCATTTGACCGTAATGGGCTGGTTTACCTTAGATGTTTTTGGAATATCTATGCAATCAAATTTAAAAATTCATCACCAATGTTTTTCAATCAATTATCATGAATTTTAAATGAAATAATTCATCAAAAATGAAATTTTATTTTATTTAACCTGAAATTTGGTGCACTTGATTGGAATTGCATAAAAATTGTATGTTAATTATGCAAGATAAAAAGTTATAATTGTATTCTATATTATGCAAAAAAAATTGAAGAATAACGAATAGGTAGTTTGTAAGATTATTAGATCCAACTATTAAAAAAATGATCCCAATCCTCTACACATCAAACAAGTCTAAAGCAATATAGAGCCTCTAGTACCATGTTTAATAGTTTGTTTCACATACAGGAATATTTTTCTTGTCATCTATCCAACACCACATCCTCCCATTAAAGTTGAAACAATAAATTTTTGTTCCATTGGTGCTAAACACTTATTGTCAAATCCTTGTAGGTCTGAGCAAAATGAACTCTCTTTTGCATGACTATTCTTTTCACTCTTTGAAAGCAAACTTGGGAACTTTGGTAAAAACAAAAAAATCTTTCTTTTCCAATGCATTCTTGAATATATTGTTACACACTTTAACCCCAATCTTTTTTCTAAGCACTCTTACTACCTTTTTTGTAGTTTCTACCAATAGTAATTAGGCGTGAAGCATACCACCTCTCCCACATAATGAGGATCTGAAAACAACTTCCATTATGCAATTTTGGATTGAAAGAAAGTTGCTTTTGCACTTTATTAATTGTAAATTGCAACAAATCCACAATCTCTACAATTTCTCTATTGCTCTTACACTTGATACCTTGACTGTTGATAAAAATTACAAGATTGAGTTCTTTTGCTCAAGAAATTGGCCTCATCCTTTTTACCAATATAGACTTAGTTTTGGCAATCACAATACACTTCAGCATGCATGTCACAAGACCAACAAAATTCAATGTTATTGTGGAATATCCTAGTTGTATTGATGTCAAAAAAAGAATACTTTCTTATTCATTTGGAGGATGGTTGCCATAAAAAACAAACAATTTTGGTAGCATTTTGTCAAAACTACAATTTTTGCGCTCAATACTATGAAATAGAACAATCTTAGACATTGATCTAAAAAAATCAACAACTACTAGTACTATTGCCTACTTGCTAGTATTAAAAACATACTAATTGAAAAAGAAAAAATTGTCCTAGAAAATAGATACAACTAGGTATAAATTAGTGATAACTAGAAAATGATGAACAAAAAAATATTGAAAATTGACCATTTGTAAAGACTTAATAATGATCACATTTCACCAAAAAATAGAAGTCAAAACCATTTTCACTATTTAGAAGTGCGTGCACAAGGGAGCCCTATTTGTACAAATATGGGGGCTATAAAATAATATGTTTTTAGATTTTTTTTAGTAGGCTCATGTCTTCCTATTGTAGGAATAGACCTTAGAAATTTCAGCCCTAGATCATTAATTTTTGGTACTCCACAATACTATGAAACTCTAAACCTCAAAGTGTGACAAATTAGCAAAATTGACTTTTAAATATAAAATGATTTTCTTAAATTTCTTAAAGATAAGGGATATGATTATAGTCAAGTTAACCATCTCCATTAGAAATTTCAAGTTCCTGCCTTGGGATTCTACCATCAAAATTTCTAACAGAAGACAACTCTGTCACTCTGATTGTGACAAAGAATAGTAACAGTCTTTCTTGCAATCACCCTCAAGTGTGATCTTGGTCAAAAGAGTTGTACTATGCAAAATCATACAATAACCACCAATAAGTCTATGTTAAGAACATTCAATTTATAAAAATAGAGCACAAACCTCTAAATTCAAATTGCCACCACATGTGCAAAAATGATTCAAATTACAAACTGCAAAGTACATTAGGAAGATAATCAAATTTACTTTATTTAATTTGTTGATATATTAAGAATTTACAAAAAATTATAAAATTATAATAAAATATAACATTTTTGATAAACTATCTACTATCTAGTACTACCAAAGTTAGCTTTTTAGTTATTATGGCCTTCATACAATAAGACATGCTAGCAAACAAAACTTCAATCATGTATAGAGATACCTCTTTCCATCCATTTGAATAGCATTAGAAAAAGACTAGAGCCCTCAAAGAGCCTCTCAAATATTGACATGCAAAGCTATTTATTGAAGGTTGAAGATGATAGCTTAAGTACAAAAATATGTACATAATTGTGTTGCTACCTTGTATGAATTTGATCAAGTACCCATGAACTTGTCAAAATAAAGAATTCACTTATGATACCAAGGACTTGAATGACAAAAAATTCCTAATGTCTTATTGTCAAATAAAATGCATCTTTAGTTTGCCCAGTCTGTCTTTTTCACTATCTTTGGTTTAGGATTGTTGTTCTGTTCATACTACCATGATAGTTCAAAAATAAATCTTATATATTATTGTATTTACTGTGAAGACATATACATTGAATCAAACAATATAGGTTAAAATAAAGTTGATATCACAAATTGATTTCTATATCATTCATATTAATCATGTAAAAAGGATCTAAACTTAAAGTTCAATTGATAGTATCACTTTTCTGTTAAGTTCTAGTTTTAAGTAGTCATTAGTGAGGGAAAGAAAATAAAATTTGAAAGAAATTTAATATAGAAAAAAATTGTAGTAGAATTTTAAAAAAAAATCTAAATTACCATATCATTTATTCATATCAATTTAGAATTATAAGTAATGCAAGTCCCTTCTCTAATAACCCAAAGTAGAAAATTATATAATGATAGCGTATTTAAAAAATAAAAAAATAAATACCCCCCTAAAAAATATTTGGGGTTTGCACCTATCTCCTTAGTTTTTTTACACATTGTCTTGAAAAGATTCTTGCACTATTTTGAATTGTTTGTGTTCCTGGCAGCCTCTTTTAAGTTGAACTTTAGCATTTGATGGCTTTTGTTGGCCGGTGTAGATGTCAATTACAGACTAGTAAACTTTGAGTCGTCGAGAAGTGGCGAATGGGTTATAGGGCGTAACAAACTCTGTCCCGAGATGAAAACTCATGTAATTGTTGCCTTTGTGGATGAATATTGTGTAGTTATGAACAAACTATCCTGCTCGTGGATGAAGCACCTTCAAATAGACAAAAGCACACAATCAAAGTTGGTTATGGAGGAGCAGTTGTAGAAAATGTACATGACCAATCGACTAATTGATTATATGCAATGGCCAACTCAAAATAATTTACCGATAAAAACATAATTTATTCAATATGTATACACTAAATATTTGAGCTTAAGCTTAGAGAGAATACAAAGTGGAAATGCCTCTACAACCAATTCCTAGCAAATTAGAATACAACATTCACAACAATTTATCAATACTCAAGTGACCAGTTCACAACTCTGCAGTAATTTCCTCCTGAAACCTGAAATCAGGTAAAAATCAAGCACCCATGTAGTGTAACTATAGGGATTTTGTTTAAATGGCAATAATTGATTTGCCATTTTCAAACAGTGTGGTTTAAACCATCTAAAACACATATATTTTTCAAATTGCATAGTCTAAACTATAAAAGTGCATAATGACTTCCAATTTAATAAAATTCCCTATTACTGAAATTTATGTTCATCATAATTTTGTGTGATTAGAACTTCGTAAGCCATATATTTGGGGATCATGGGATTCAAATGGTGGAACAAAATTGTTGCTAATTTCACCACCACAAGGCAACAATGAAATAATGTGATAGATTCCCAATACTATGATCCACATTAAAGAGAATGACTTTTGTCTCAAGGGCCAACAATGGAAAGACACTAGAAGACAAAGCATTAAGCATTTGATGACCTTCTACATACAAGTGTAACTAATTGGTGAAGGACAAATTGGAGAACTTTGCTAGCATGATTTTAGAAAGGACTAAATGATTTAAGGAGTTTTTGTTGACACTAAGAACTTTGCTAGTTTCAGTAATTGACTTTGATCCATAATTGAAGGGCAAATCGAATATTTTGTTGTTTATTGCACAAGTACTAAAAATGTTGCAATTTAGCTCCAATGTGGGTTCATGACATATTACAAGAAAGGCATTGCGGAGCACATTCTTATGATATATTGTATGTTCAATTTAAATTTAAATTAGAAGTGAGATTGTTGAACTCTATTAAAGTTTCAACCACATCACATTATGAAAAATAAACACACTTGAGATTACTTTGACAACTAGACCCATAGAAGTAAACAACCATTGTTTTGATTATTGTTGTTTACAAAGGCATTGATGATTGTGGTAATTAATTATTTTGTTTTTTAATTTGTTGACTTTGTTGGGACATGGAAGTCATAATTCTAATTTTAAAAAAGGGATGGTGCTCCATCTTATCAAGAATACTGACAAGATGTATGGAAGGTAGAGAGATAGAAACAATTGTAGCGTTTGCTGAATTTATTATTTCTAGTTTAGGCGTATCTTCATATTATTCCAATTGATGTTCTATTAAATGTTGAATGTGAGTTGGCAGTGAGTAATTCAATATTTTTAGCAATGTCCATTGTCTTCTCAAATCCTAAACTCAAAGCCTTGAATCCTAAATCCTAAATACTTGTGACCCTAGACATAATAATTGTACGTCATACCCAAAATGATGTGTTATAAGCTTTTTTTATTGTTTTTATAAAGAAGTCTCTTAAATATACAACTTGCTTTTCATATTACATTTAGGGGTGTCACATTATTTCAATTAAGAATCACTACATTAATAAGACCTCAAATATTCAAATATAGCACTTTGTAATTATCCAAAGTCCATTACATGTCATATGCAAACTACTTAGAAATTTTGAAGTACTTAGAAATGCAAATCTCTTCTCTTCTCTTTTTAATTTGGAAGAGGTTTAGGTAAATGGTACATGGCTAAATTTGTAATTTCAATTGATTTGTAAAAAATGATAAAGATATAAGAATAAAAGCATAAAAAAAAATTAATGTTTCCTATTAGTCATTTTTAAAACATTTAATAGCAAATAGATAGTGCTAACTGCTAAAGGGACAATGCCTTTTATAAGTAACATTTATAGCTACTTATTTCTTCAAAACTTTATCAATAAGTAACTGATATTTTTTCCTATGAGATTGAAATTTTAGCAATTAACCCCTAAAACCCCAAAGGGTGTTTTCTGCCAAAAATCACTCAAAACTACCACTTCTATTGTATTCACTTAAGGAAACCATTTTTTTTGTTTTTTTAGAAATTTAACCATAGGATCTTGTACTTAACTTTTCTGAGATCATGTAGTAAAAATTTCATCAAATTTGACCGTATGGATTGGAAGATATTAGCATTCAAAGTTGAACAAAAAGTTTTTTTTCAAGAAGATGCTTAAATTGCCCGAAAAACTAAGGTTGTCCATAACTTTCTCATCCCTAGTCCAAATATAATGAATCAAAGCTTCACGTATAGGTAAAAACCTAATCTTTTAGGAAAAAAATTCAAAAAAAATAATTTTGACTTTTTATAAAAAAATTTGGACTGCTTGAGAATCTTCATTTCTTGCTCATTGTGCCATAACTTTTTCATCCGGCATCCGATTGAAACAAAAATTATGTATCCACAAAGCTCTTGCAAAGCTAGACAACCTCAAAAAATCTCAAAAAAATTCACTTCAAATTGAGACAATAGGAACCTACCCAGACCCAAATTGTCCCCCGAGGGGACAGTGGGGCTTTAGGAGTTAATGATGGAAAATAGTTTACTTTATAAAATTGAATGTAGAGAATATGAAGAATTGGTAAATAATGTTATGAATATTATGCTATCACCTCAAAAACTAATTAGGTATGTCAGAAAAACAACATGATTTAGATTACAATGCATTGGGCAAATTAACCCTTAATCACTCGAGCAAACATTTTTTGGTCGATGCCTGAGTTAGATCAACATTTTTGGATAGAAGAACTTTTTTTAAACTTTAAAAAGAAGAAGAAGATTAGATTGTCTTTCAATATTATATTCAAAATTAAGATCGCTATGGTCAAACAAAAATTATAAGAGAAATAGTGCAAAGTGTTAAAATTTGCCTAGTTTGAAATTTTTATTATTTGAAAAAAGTATTGGTGTTCTCATTACTATAGTAGAACCACCCATAGTTGACCACTTAAGCAATTCCGCATATGTTCTAGAGCAGTAGAAGGCAATGTGAATTTACAGCCCTATAGGAAGATGGAAATGATGAGCATTGTCAAATTTTCATGATTTTTTTCTTTAAATTGAATTTACTATGAATTTTGGAAGCCAGAAGTTGGCCTCAACCCATATCCAAGATATAGAGTCTTTCAATTTTGATCATTCCATAATTAATTTTTCACTCATTGCTTCCTACTTTCTTGCTTACTAAATCAGGACATGTGTCATGACTTTATACTGCCAAGCTTGCAAAAGAGAAAAAATCACATTTCAAACTATGGTTGGAATTTGTACCAACCTTGGTTGGAAATAGCTGCACCCTACAGGTTGATTATTGATGGCCGGTTGGTAATGGGTGATTCTACCATAAATCTTATACATATCAACAGAAACCATAATTTTGACCAATAAAAAAAAATCAAATGCTAAAGATAGAAATTGTATTTTTAGTAAATTTCTGGAGTTATATCTTCAAAAAATTCATTTGAAGAAGATCTAAAAATAATTTTATAATTTTGACCATATAGATACTTTCTACTTTTCATACTTCACATTACTTTTTGATTGAAACTTCAAAAAAATTATAGAACTTATATATTATAATACATTTGTGTTGTGTCTAAACCTCTTGGACTTTTAGGTGTTAAAGTGATCGAAGAGGTACTTCACACTATGGCCAAAGGTCAAGAGGCCATCGGTTTCTACCAATCATATTGCAAGAAACCAATAACTTGGCAATATGATTAGTGGAAATCAATGGCCTGTAAACCTTTGGTTATAGTGTGAAATGCCCCTACATCAATAATTTTTAATGGAAAAGTTGTCAATTATGATAAGTGCATTTGCCAGAAAAAGTTGAGAAAATTTTGCAAGAAAAATTTGAGAAAATTTTGCAAAGAAAAATTTGGAGATATGTATTTTTAAAGTTCACAATGCACAAACAGTCCATTTGTTCCCAAGGCGGTGTTATTAGTGAGGGTTGAGTTGGTTAGCATCCTTATTAGCGACGAGCTCTGCAACGTTCCCGAACAAGTGACAAGGACGGGTACCGACTGGAACAAGAGCGAGCCAAAGAGCGGGAGAATCGAACTTGGCAGCAATTTCCTCGAAGGTGCCATTCCAGTTCAAACCGATCACTTCTTCCCCAATTTCTAAAGGCTGCAAGGCTGCAAGCCCATGCTTCTTCCTGTGAATCTGTGTTGCTCTGTCTGCTCGGGTCTTATGGTAGAGTTTTCTTTAAGCTGCGATATGTTTCGTGAGGTCTGTATATGGTCGCATGAAGGAATTCGCAAGAGTGAGTGTCGAAGATTTTATCGTTCAGCTCTTGGGATAGGAAGGATTGGATTTAAGGTACTCTGTCGCGGAGTCGAGACTTGCCTTGTGTAGCGATGGTTGGAGGTGCTTCGGTTGTGCCAAGCGGTTGAAGTCCTGTGTGGCCATACTAATTTTTATTGATCTGCTGTGAGCGCTACTGGTTATGGCGGGCTTAAAATTAGCTGGAGCAAAGAATGAGAGAAGTGAAAGAAAGTTGCGAGGGGCGGGAGATGAAGAGTAGCAGCAGCCGAACAGCCGGTAAGTGAGCAACAAGTTAGGTGGGGTTTGAATGGCTGTGACGAGGGTTGTTGCGTTGTGACTCTTAGGTCACGCAGTCGCGTAAGGAATTCGAAAAGAGCTGATCTGGAGCAGTGCTATAATGGCTTGGAAAATGAGTATCTGGACTTTGATGTGACTTTGGCATAGTCAGTTTCAGAGATCTTGGATCGGAGGGGTTGAATTCGAGTCACTCTGCCGCGGAGAAGAGAGGTGCTCTAAGTATGCAAATTGTGCTCACGTTTCACAGATCGGTTGTTGACCTGTGTGGCCAGGGCCATACAAATTATCGCTCTGATCGTTACTGTGTGCGCTACTGGTTATGGCGGGGTTGGGAGAGTGAGCGCTAAATTGAGCTGGAGCAAAGAATCGGAGAGGCGAAAAGTAAGCTTCGAGAGGTAGAAGAAAAAGAGTAGCAGCAGCCGAGCAACTGAGAACTGAGCAACAAAATAGGCGGGGGGCCATTTCTGAATGATGGTGGCGAGGATTTTCACGTTGTGGCTCCCTGCTTTTCGCAATGTTACTGGAAAACGGAATAAAACCGTTCTAGGTCAGTAATGATTTGACGGGTTTTAACGTTATTCAATCATTGTATATGTATATTAAAGCACATGCAAAGTCTTCAAATCAGAATTTTAAAAACTCAATAAAAAATGCATGAAGAAATGGAATAGAACGAAAAGATTTCGTTTTCTTTGACTCTGGGTTAAACTGGAGATGATCTAGACAGTGCTTGAATTCAACTCGAGACGATCTAGAGCAGTGATAGAATGGCTTGGAATATGATGACCTGGACTTAGATGTGGCTCTCGCACTGTTAGTTTCAATTTCGCAGCAGGACCCTGTTTCTCAGATTGTTCATCAGGCCTGTGGAACCGAGTGCTTACTTAGCTACTCGACATTTTGTCCTGTTTGCAAACATGATGTTATGTGGTCAATTGTGGAAATGTGACGTCGTCTGTGGCAGCTCATTCTTTGGTTAGTTATGCTCAACCGTACTGTCTAGTGCAGAATCAGAATCTGCGATGCTGTGTACACATCTGATTGGGCAACTTCCACATGTCAAGATATGAACTCATGTGCATTTAAAAACTCATTTGTCCCTCTGAGGCAGTGTCATTAGAGAGGGTTGAGTGTATTTCTTTTTCAACTGTCCATACATTCTCCAACTGTCCAACTGTTGAACTGTCCAACTGTCTGTTAGCCTATTTTACTTACTAGGTAACTCAATTATGGAGCTTGGTTTAGGAGAACAGTACACGCTAAATAAGTTGTGCATGTGGCAAAGGATTTAATTTTCCTACATCTAGACCGGGATCTATGCTCCAGATTGTATTCACCTTGTAGGCTTGTATAATCTCAATGAAGATGTTACGATCTGACTGAACATGATATCACTATCTTTCTAAGAGTGTGAGAGTTCATACAAAGCTTAGAGGATGCCGATCGGGAGGACAAGGTGTAAGTATATTTAATTCTATAGCCGCTGTTGAGCGCTTCAATTGACTGACAATTTACATTTCCAATAGCTGCTCAACAGATTTCATGAATATATATTGAAACTTCCTTACTGTCATCAAGACTGAATTGCTAGAAAAATGGGTTAGTGGTACATGGTCCTAGGTAAACTGCCTCATATTTCTGAGGATGTAATACTAACCAAGTCAAGACCTCATGCATCTATTTCAGCATGTTCAAAGTATACTGTTTTGCAAACCTCACGCATCTATTCCAGTATGTACGAAATACCGTATATTGCAGCTCAACTATCTAAATTATGTTTTTTCAAATATTTGCAGAGGAACATGAAAAAGGCGTGTGTCCAATCTCAGCCCAGCGCAATACTTCTCCAAACTAATGCTTGCTGAGATTTCCAACTGGAAGGGTGAAGTATGAGTTCTCGGGTGTCAGGATTCCAGCAAAGGCAGTGTACCACGCAACAAGAGCGGTGACTATGCCGAAGTAGCCACCAGCCTGAAATCAATCACCCAATCTGTAAATGAACAGCGTAGTACATCACGAGGTGCACGCAAAGATGATCTCGAAGCTTTAACCTTTGCAGCGCAAACAAAGAATTGAGAGCTGGAAAACGTACCCGTTTGAATTCAAGTGAGCGTTTGAATTCGGCGATTGTGAGCAGTGCGAAGGAGAGAGCCAAAAGCAAGAACATGGAACTGATCGCGATGTTGGCTTTGAGAGTGCCCAGCCACATGAGGAAGGTGAAGATGGTCCATCCAAGAAGGAAGATGCCGACGGCATCAATAAACTCCTGCTCGTATCCGCCATCATAAGCTTCCTTTATCCCGAACCCGGGTATAAGGAGTGCTGCATATGCGAGCCAGAAAGCGGCGTACGAAGTGAATGCCGTAGCACCGTACGTGTTCCCTGTTCTGAATTCCCACATCCCAGCCAGCAGTTGTGCAATGCCACTGTAAAACAGCGCAAGCCCGGTGATTACGTTAGGCGGTGTGGTCAAGGAAACGCCGAAGATGCATGCGTTGTAGCACGATAGCACGAACATCGTGAGAGCAAACCCGCATAACCCCAAGGGAGCAGGGTTTGCAATGCGAACCTCCTGCGTCATGATGTCTCTTCACCAACCTGGTTTGAAACCTTCCCCTTCGGCAGCCAAGTGCCCAGGTGATGATTTTCACAGACGAGCTGAATAATCTGAAACACTGAACTAATTATGTTCTGTGATGTAAACTCTTCAACAACTTGCAGTAATCACTAGAAACACGAAATCTGAAGTTGCTGAACTTTCCCAACTAAACAGTCGGATTATGTTTAAGATGTATCATCAATCTCTAACTCAAAGAACTCTGTATCGTTCCTCGCACCCAATGCAATCTGCAAACGAAGACAAGAGCTTAAGAAATAGGTGACTAGCTTGGAAGATTTATACATGGCCATTTAGCTTGGAGAAAGACTTTTGAGACGCAATTCTTCATCTCGTGACCATTCACAAGGAAATACATGCGTAGAGAAGGGATTTCAGGATAGATCTTGCTGGAATGCCCTTCCATGAGTGAGTCATGATACCTTACCTCATCGTGATAATAATTTTGCCTTCGCACGCTGCAGAAGATTTCGTCTCCGCAATCATATCATGGCACCGATGCGGTCGGAGTGTAATGTGCGTTTGGAAACCATAATCACGAGGCCACTAGGCCGATCATACTTGTAAGGCAAGTAAGCCCAAAACCAGTGATGCACCTAATCCCATAATTATAATGTTCCATTGTCATACATTAGATCAGATCTTTAATATATGAGAGTGGAATATTGTGTTGGTTGTAGGTGTGATGGTGATTTTAGGTATGCCCACCTTAATGGAAGACGTTTTAAGACCAGTTATGAGCATCTGAAATCTTGGACCGTCCTAGGTTTCGGATACCATGGACTGTCCTGACCCATCACTGCCCTCTTTGGGGCCTTTCCAACCAACGCCCTTGCGGATTGCTACAGCAAAATAATTGTAGAATAAAGTCAATAAACCTAGGATTTCAGCTAAATGCAAATATATCAACTATTTTCCTTAATTTAAACAAAGCTAAAGAAAGTATAAAATACACGTTGCTGGTGTGATAGAATCACCGTTTCTGCAACTCAGTTGGTTCTAACTCAATCTGCGGTTATTTTGGATAAAGACGGCTTCAACTGCATTCACTGTAAATTGAATGTGTTGTTTCAGAATTTATTTTCACAAGATTCATGAGAGTTGCGTCAGAGTCAAGTATACGTATACGTCATGTGTGCCGGGCTCTCATCTAGCTTACGTTATCTCGCCCTGTCAGGATTCAGGAATGTCCAGATTCTGAAGAGCCATATTTAATCTCCTCGGCTTGTGCAAGGCATGACGGCGTTCAAGGGCCACACTACCTTTGAGATCACTTTTTAATAAGTCTGCAGTATTTCTTTGATCAATTGATGGGAATCCAGCAGGGATGACTCGTGAGGATCTCTACATTAGGGGGAGTCACCGGTGGCTCCGAGTCACTGTTCATCTGCATGTGGAAGCATAGGGGGCGGGAGTCACGGTTGCAATTCTCAGTGGCAGGTATGCTGGGTCTACAGTGTTTTAATATCGTTGTCCAATCAAGGAAGTGTTAGCTCTTACCAGGATTAACCACTCACTGCCATTTTCAACTAGATATGAATGAAAAAGTTTATGTTTATTTTTCAGAGATGAAGTCATATGTCTACTACAAGTCATAAATTTCCTGAATTTTGAGGGGAAATTTTTTAATTACTGTGAATTTTTAAGAAAAAAAATGAAGAAAATTCATATCAAATACAAAATACACTCAAAAAATCTGAAATTTTCACCACAGATGTATATTATAGTTATAACATCATGGTACAAACCAAAGTTAATTGTGCCACTCTAAAAGTAGAAAATCAATAAAACATAGTTATACGCCTAAAGTTCATATTGCTATAAAATGTTGAAATTTATAAATTATTCAAAATTTGCAATTGGATTAGAAACCGCACTTGATAATCTTCATTTCATTAGTTGGGCTCAAATTCAAAAAATATCATTTTTATGGATAAAACTTAGATCAAGCATAACAACAAGAAATGACCAAAATACACTACAAGGGTGATCCATGGATTAAGCATCTTCGTATTTAAAAAAGTCAGTAATAACATAATGAGCGAGTTTACAATTCTATTCATTGAAAATTTACTCAAGCAACTTCAAAAAAAACTTTAGATGAAAAAATGTTTTTTTCATCCTATAGTCTTAATTGTTCAAAGTCATTCAAACAAATACATAGTGTAATATAGGGTTAAAGGACATGTAAGGTCCTAAGAGGGCTACCCAAATTTGAATTTCATAACCTTTTGTAAATGGGCATCATGTAGCTTGTTCAAATGATCATTCAATGATGAGCTTCAATTCCGCTCTCCTCAACGCCATGGACAACCTTAAGGCTACTATTCAAAAAAATTATCAAAATTTTCAATGCAAATACAAGTTCATATTATGATTCAAAAGCCAAGACCTAAATTGATTTATTCATGATGTGAAGACAAAAAAAATAGTACCAATGAAGTTCACATGTAATTGAATACAAGAGAAATTTTCCTAAAGATTCTCAGAAAATTCACCCCCCGAGCTGGGTAAGGCATTTAAAGATTAAAGAAGACTCAACTTCAGAAGGGTATGCTTCGATCAAAGTTGGGGGCAATTCAAAGCTTGAACGCTTGAACATCAAGTAGGAGAGAAAACCTCTGGCTGGGATTGGGTAGTTAGGTTCTTGACCCCACCCCAGGCAAATTGTAGGGTGTTGTTGTACTATTTTTTTGCCTTCCAAATGAGATGTTCTCTATGTCTATGTGCAAAAAAACTTGCCTCAATCTCAGAAAATTTAAAACAGGGAAACAAGGTCCACGTATCCTGAACCGACTTGATTGTGATTGTCATAAGCATGGCATGCCCAACGATTTTCCAGGATATTTCAGTTTTTAGTAAGGATTGAATGGTACCAAGTGAATCTATTCCAAAGTTGCTAGTTACAATACATTCAAGAAAAGTTAACCACTTTTCATCCAATAACATGAATTGTTCAAATTCATTGAAATACTTCATTTGAATAGATGAAAATTTTAGGAAATAAAAAGGGGAAAATTTTAACCTATTTATCATTCTCTGTATAGCATGGGACAATTTACTACACAAGACCTCCCAAAAGACATTGGCTCCTAGAGAGTGCCTAAGCCCAATGAATGGCCTTGCTTATTTGGATGAGGGTAGTTCTATATAAAACAAATTTTCTAGCAATAGATTTTGCGATTTCTATTGAGCATGGGGCAACAAGTCATCCACCACTTTCCTTTCCTAAGGAGGTCCTCAACAAATGAAGTTTGGAAAATCAACTTTACAAGTCAAGTGGATAACTCACTTGACATGTTAAAAACTTTGCACTTTTGATTTTGAATTTTTAAATTATTATTTTAAAGAATTGGTTTGAGAATCTAAGAAAGAAATTCAAATAAAAAAAACTTAAATTTTGTGCATTAAATATTTTTAAGGAGAAAAGGCCTTATTTGTTATATTTGGACAAAATGTAGTCTCAATTTTATCGCCGATTCGAAGATAAATTGTTATAATGTTCAATTTTGAGACTATTCGGTAATTTGAGACTTTAATATATTAATATATGTAAAAACCTTTGATTGCCCAAAAGTTGCAGTCTTGTTTTATCATCGACTCAATGATAAATCACTATAACTACTTTAGGGTTGAAGTCTCAAAATGTGTAGATTGTCTCATTTTAATGAATAAGGCCTTAGAAGTAGGTTCAAGATAAAAGGGAAAACTAAACCGTTAATAGCTCTAAGATGAAATTGAACTACAATATTCTCAATAGTGAGATTGTTCTAGCCAAAGATCTTAACCTTGTAAAAAGAATTTTGAAAGAATTTTGAAAATGGAATTTGGATATGGATCCTATAAGTTATTTGAAAAAAAAAGATGCTTTGGTTGCCTCCAAAACAAGATTGTCCATAACTTCCACATAACAAATCCAAATGGAATCAAAACTTTCCATGTATATAAATATACAATCTATAGCAATTCTATTTTTTCAATATTTTATTTGAAGTTTTTATGGGACATTTGTCCATTGAACTAAAATTTTGGACTTACTGTGTCATAACTTTTTCTCCTAGGCACCAATTGAAATAAAAAATTATATCTCCCCTCCCCCCCCAAAAAATATAATATATATTTTCTTAAGTTTACAAAAACCACGACAAATATTGAGACCTTAGGAGCACGCAAAAAAGCTATTTTGTCTCCCGTAGGGATAATGAGACTTTAGGAATTAAAAAAATTTATTCTGTCAAATGTTTATAAAAACCAATTATGGAATAGGGTAGTCTTTATTATTTGATTCATTGTATTTTGATGGTTACGTATAATTGCTTACTTCCATACTATATATATATATATTCAAGTTATTATAAATTTTTATTGGAACATTGAAGTAAATTCAATTTCACAAATTAAAAAATATAAATTTTATTAATATTCATAAATCACAAGAATGATGTAAAATAGAACATCAAAACTGACATTCTAACTAAATGATGCCACATTAAATTTTATGCCTTATTTTGTTGAATCTTCTTCTTTCATTTACAAGATGAACTTCAAAAAACTCTCATGGCATAATCCCTAAAGTTCTTTGACTATATTTCACCAAAATACACTCAAAATGTGTCTTTTTGATTGCAAAGACCCTCCAAAAATGACAAATGAAATCTTGTTGCTTCTTACCAAAAGATCAATTGGCAGATTACTTTATTATATTGTAGTAAAAAAATGGAAGCTTTTGACCGCACAAATTGTGAGATTATAGCATTTGAATTTGAAAAAGATATTTTAGGAGGGCATTCAAATTTTGGCTAGCTCTAATTTGGATAGGTTTTTGCACAAGTTAATTTCACCTTTTTTGCTTGAATTTTTTTTTCTCTTTTTCTTGACAAAGTTGGCTAATTGATAAAAAAATTCATAACATTTCAAATTGGAGAACATTAGGCAAAATTTAGATTTAGAAGATTTCAATAGGCGGCTTCAAGAAAAATCTCAAACAAAACCTTTTTTTCAACAATTTCTGGCTTCTTTATACAGTGATTTCTTCAAAATGTGAAAAATGGAATTTTAGATTTCAACTAGACCTAGAGGAAGGGAAAAAAAGATTTTCCAATATATTAAACTTTAGTAAGCTTGATCAATCTATGTCTAAGCTAATAGAAAGGGCAATTGAGTATACTGGGTTGGTATGGGAGGAATCTAAATCAAGGTTAGCAAAGCCCAAATCATTTTGATTTTCTAACATTAGACCATGTTTTCCTTGATTTTGAATATGTTCTCCTTTCCCTCAACTTTAAAGATATTTCCTATTTCATTAACTATAATTTTAAGAAATTTGACATTATATTTCAAGGAGATCAAAACATTTGGTAGCTATCTCATATAACTTCTAATTCTACTTTTTTAGTATCCATAGAGATAATAAAAGAAAGTCTTTATACAAGTGGGGTGGTAAGAGGTAAAACAACACATGTGAAATATGTTCAAATTAGAATTTTAGGCCTCATTCTAGCATGGTAGAATAGTTTTTTAAATAATTTTTTTATTAAATAAGCTGGAAAATCAAGCAAACTTTCATCTCCAAAAACTCATTTGAGATTTTGAGTCTCCAATCAAAAGTTATGGATAAATTTCAAAGAGGGATTGGAAGGGACATTTTCTTGAATATTTTCAAACATCTTCTTTGAATTTTGTCCATTATGGTTTTTTTGACGCTCAAAATGACAAACAGATTTTTGGAAATGAAAGTATGCTTGATGTTCCAACTTCTTTTAATTCAAAATTTATCGGAAAAAATTATTCTACGAATGTCAATGAATGTCACTCCTCTACTCCTATGAATGTTAATGAATGTCAATGAAGTAATTGCTTCATTTAGCCATCAAATTTGATTCCATTGTAGTTTTTGTCAAATAAAAAATCTGTAAATGGCTCAATGGATTCTTGGGTGTTTGAGTTTTTCTATTTTCAAATGTGGTAGTTAGAAAGCCACAAAGCAACTACTCCTTTCTACCACCTCCTTGTACATTCTGACAAATTTATGAATTCAAAAAATGTTAGTGACATACCCAACCTGAACTTAGGCTGAAAACTTGCCCATTACCCTGCTTAAGCTTTTTTTGGCATGGTATTGCAATTTTTACTCTAGTGTAAATTCCCCTACTTGTGTTGCCCCTTGTCTATTGAAAATAACATTTTTCTCCTTAACTTCTCATGAAAAATTTCAAATGAAATATTTTTGGATAGAAGGGCAAAGTACTCCTCATCTCCAAATCCAAAAAGTATTAAAAAAATGTAGTGAATTTTTTTGTTCCTAGTGAGCAACCCAAAATTGCTAGATTGCCTAAAAATCACTAATTGGTCCTTTAGGAATTAAAAAAAATCACTAATTGGTCCTTTAGAGATTTAAAAAGTTTTTAAATTAATTATAAGTATTGATTTAGAAGGTTTTAAGTTTCAACTAATCTAAATGTTTCATGGGATATAATTTATTTTGCTTATCATCTAGCTTCAAAATTGGATGAACTCATTATTAACTTTAAGCCTCTAGATTTTTTGTTCTATACTTCCAATATTTGAATTGTTTTAAATTTTGGAGTTATAGAGGTGTAATTAGTTTGAAATGGTAGGATGTCCTACATTGATTATTAAATAGATTTGTTTATAAAAACTCCAAAGTAAAACACAATATAAAAAAAAGAGTTTGCTGTAAAAGAAAATCTCTGGAGGTGCTATTTTGTGAACTTGGGAGTGTGAGCCTAGGAGAATTAAATTTTGGCTATAATTTTTGGGTTGTGTGGATGCTAACTGCTGAACCTATGACTGATTGACTGTGGATTAGGTTTTAGGATAAATTTGAGTTAATACATAACATAGGGTGTTCATTGGTTCTTCATACGTACAAAATTGACAGACCTATATCATTTAGGATTCAACAATATAACACTGGAAGCATTAGAAAGAAGACATGAAAACTTAAAGAAAAAAATTCTGAATTTTAAGAAGATTGTGCGGGCAATGATATTTCAATTGAGCCTTATTGATAAATAGAAAGAGCCAACATAATTATATATAAAGAAAAAAATATGGGTCATGTTAAGCATTCAAGAGACATAAAAAATATAGGAATATAATGCAAATAGGGGCCATGGTTCATCTTCCTAGAGAACACTAGTAGAGGATCTAGATGCTGATCTATTAGCAATGACTGAATGCTTGTCATCTGATTCTATTGTAGAGTCATCTATGAACCTAAAGGCATGAGGACCTACTAAATGGGCCTTAGATGTCCGTTTTGGGTCATAGGTCTCAAATTGTTTTGCAATTGCCTCTGCATAGATCAGAAGCTTAAAGGATTTTGGAGGACTTTGAAAGAAAGCTAGATCTGCAAGGAACGGTTAATGTTTTGATTTCTTCAATTCTTCAACTTGCCTACAAAATAAGCACGTTGCATATGAGTTCCAAACACTCTATATAGCATTCAAATTGGCATTATAAAGTTCAAATATTCACTTACTTATTGAATTTGGACTTCTTCACAATTTTCTGGGGCACCACTTATTTTTTGTCCAAATCAATAGCCAAGACCCTTGGTGCTTATGGTGGTGGTGCATCCACTGCCACCATGCGGATAAGGGAAGCAAGTACAATGCCAAATATAGACTTGTCTGTTTCCAATGTGACAATATGGCAATTGATAGCTCGACAAGCATGGATACTAGAACCTATGAATATAGAAAAATGAATATTAGAGTTTATCATGAAGTGAAATGATTAAAGTAATCACTGAGTTTGAAGAAATAAAATGGTCACTATAAGAAACCCGTGTTTTTATGTGATGCTTTACATTTTTTGTGACGGATTTTAGGTGATGTCTAATAGAACAAACTTGTGTTTTTATGTCAACAATAACATCTGGATGTTACATTGAATATTTGGATGTTATTGTTGACATAAAAACACAAGTTTGTTCTATTAGACATCACCTAAATCTGTCACATAAAATATAAAACGTCACATAAAACATGTTTTTTTTTCTTATAGTGAGTGGAACAAATTTGTTTTTGCGGTGCAATCCATGACCACATCACTAGGTGAAGTTGTTGCCTCGATCAGCATTTGCATGAACGGGCAAGCCTTCTCATAGGGTTCTCACTAAGGTTTATTTTCATTCATTGTAACATCATCTTTGCCAAAAAAGTTTTGAAGGATGTCATCTTGGCTAACATTCACTCCAACTGCTTTGTGAGCTACAACTGCTTGGAAAAAAAATGTTGAAGAAGGTCGTCAAGCTTTGACATATATAGAAATTAAAAACCACATAGTCTACACACTACAATTAGTTAGGTTTCATTACAAGAAATAAAGTGAAATAGTCACACAAATAAAAAATGCTATAGGAAATGTCTTACCATAGATGAAGGGTTTGTTGAAGACATTAGATGCAACATGTTCATGCCCCACCAATCCTTCTTTGACTGAAATCCAAATTGACCCATGAATCCCAAAAGGTGTGACTTAATATCACAGCAAAAATGGTACATTACAAGTAATCAATCACCATCGTGTAGATAAGTCTCTACGAAGTCAAAGATAGGTTGTAACTAGTTCTCCAAGAACTTGTTCCATTCATGAATGGATGTTGATGGACTAGATACCGTAGGAATAGGCAAACCTTTTGGAATGTCTACAATCATCAAGTCCACTCCGTCATCTTTGATGAAACCCTTTCGAGGGTAGACTTTATTGATAAACACCTGAAGGCGGAAGTACAAACACTTGAAGGCCGAAATAAACACCCGAAGGCGGGGACCCACCGACGAGAGGAGCCCGAGGGCAAAAAAGGGTGAACACCAAATTGGCAAAGATGAAGCAATCCCAGAGAACAAGGCACGCCCGGAGGCAGGAAGGATCATGAAAAAGGAAGGGGCGTCAAGAAAAGACAGAGTTGGCGGAATACAATCCAAAGATGTTGGGAGGTAGGGATGAAACCACAAGGAGACAAAAGCTGAGGCACCTAAGGGCAAGGATGGAATGGGAAAAGAGAAGACCCGAACGACAGGGTTGGCATGAGACCTAAGAACAACACAAGCTACAATCCAGGATTACAAGCACAAAGGAACAATCAACATTAACCATCTGCTCCTAAATCCTTGTAAATAGAACTAAAGATGTCTTGAAGATCTCTGCCTCATCTTTGCTCAATGTACCCTTGAAGTAATGGTCCTTATCATATGAGTGTTGTGTGCAAGCAATTATGTCAAAAAATTTCAACCAAACTATTAAAAAGTGAATGCAACATGAAGAGAACATCTAACTTCAAAGTAAGGTGTACCATGTTTAAGAATTTCATAACGACGTTGTACAATTGTAGAAAAGAACTTTCAACGACACAAAGTGAATTAGTCATAGACTCATTGAAGATGAGTTCATTAATGGTAGGCATCAATGCCAATTCATAAACTCGTGGTGGCAGGCCAATGAGGCCATGCAACAACCGCTCTTGTGTGAGTGAAAAATTAGATTATATGTCCTTCATAGCACCCTCACTCACTACTTGTTTACCCACTAGTACCTCTAAATTTCTCTTTTTACCTTTCCCTTTTCCTAGAACCTTTTGTTCACGTTCTTATTTTCTCTTCTCATGATTTTTTTTGTCCCTCTTCTTTGTTATTTCATATTTCTCCACTTTCTTCTTATCTAATTTCTTTCTTTTCTTTAGAGCTTTTGATTTTGTCTTAGCATTCAAACTAGCAAGCTCATCGAATTTGGTCTCAACGACCACATTGTCCTTCAGAGATTGGAAAAGAGTAGTCTCCTTAGGAGATGCAAAACCTTGGTTGCACTCCAAGTACCACGGACTAGCTTGAAGGTGGACACTAGTCCAATTCTTCATTTGTGTTGGAAAAAACGTACAGTCAATGGAAGACTTGTCCAACCAAATATATAGAAAGGAAGGAAAATCTACCTTTGCAATTGCCTTCTTTGCATATAATTTGAATTTGAAATATCTAAGGACAAAAAAAGGAAATAATACAAATTTTCACAATCTATTCACACACACTATAGAAAATAGAAAATACCAAAAGTTTACAAAGACAAATGAGTATCAATAAATGATCCGCTTTACAATGAGGTTTGATCCTTTGAATCCTTAAAGAAATCAGACTTCTTGAATACATCTGCTCCCTTGAAGACACCTACGTAAGCGTAATTCTACAACTTCATCCGCTAGGCCTGCACGTATTTAGATAGTGACTATGGCTCATTCAACACCTCTATATTGATAGGGATGCTGTTGGACTTTGTGATGTTCTAATAAATCTCAAGTGTAACATCTTCAATCTAAAAATAAAAAACATAAAATAAATATTATAGGGTATGACATAGTCATAAGGATAATTGCAATATGAAAATAAATAAAGTATTTTGATGACACACATACTGCACAAATGATTACAAATTCTTAATCCAACATACTAATATGCTTTTGAAAGGAAATCATTGAGCTTGCCATCATTACTAGTTGTGGAAGAAAATGACGAGCCTCACAAGTTGGTCTAGAGGCATTCAACTACTTCAATTATTTCACCTTGTGGTTGGCATGGACATTGGCAGTTGCAATTAATTGCAACTTGTCCAAGGTGAGTTCTTGTACCGCATACAAACTCTAGTGCCTTTCAATTTGTATGATCACAATAGAAGCCCACTTAGACATATGAACAATTTAAAACACTAAAAAAATAATCTTAAGCATTTGGAATGATTACCTCCTCCAGTCATTTATGACCTAAGGTAGGATTGGCAACAATTACAATTTTTGACACTTCTTGTATAACTTGTCCATTGCCTCTATCAAATTTGATCTTGTGGTAGTTGCAACCCCAATACTGTTGACCTACTCCAAAGAGGTATCTTCATGATATTTTCTCACGATAACATCGGCAGTTGCATGAATCTCTTGCTACATGAAGACAATTATCAATCACAACAATCAGTACTTGAAGTTAGCATTTTCCAAAGAATAAAATTAAAGTACACTGACCTATATGAAGGACAAAAAAAGTATGAAAAACTTACTTCATAGAAGAACAAAGTGAACACTTCAAGCGGCATGGAATACTATATCTTGCAAGGGTTTTGTTGATAAGTTCTAACATCATCAAGGCTTAATAGTTCATTAAACTTGTCAATTGGCATAGAACCATACTTTTGAACTTGATAGAGCATGTAAACCAAATTTGTTTTCACATGTAAGTTCTCCGTGCGCCTGCTCACAAAAAAAAAAGAATTCAATTGCGCCAATATTTAAATTAGGTCTTCGCAAGAGTACATTAACGATTGCCTTATAAAAATAAGAACAACAACAACAAATAGAAAATCCATTTATTTGTTGATGTTATGCATCAATTGCATAGCAAGCCTTATTCAACTTTTTGTATTGAGGATGATGGCATCAAATGAAATATGCCACACCAGTTCTAAACTCTAGAGATGCTTGATATGGTTCATCCAGGTAAGTTGACAATGATTGCTATCACAAACATAGAATTTTTTGTCCACCAAATGTCTTAGCTTTGCTTGAGAGTTGAGCTCTATGTTTTATGAGTTGTTCACATGGTTCTATAAGTGCCCCCATTTGGCCTTCTCAAATTATGTGAAAACTCTTTATTCACCTTGTTCATTTTAAATTGAGACATAGAACACATGTGCACCTTCTTCATATCCATGGACAAATTCTTGCTCCAATTTCATTAAATCACATGACAGTGTTGGTTTTACCATAGGCATTGGCACCAACCAACAAAGGAAAATTTTCATTTGGGAAAGGGTAATTGACTGAAGCTACAAACTAGAGATGGTCGAAACGAAGTCAAGATTTTTATTCTTTTGTATGTCATCTTCAAGTAACTCTTCACCTCCATTAACATTGGACATGTCACCATCTGCATCTTCATTATACTCAATAGTAGATTGCAAACTATCATATGTATATTTAGATGACAATGATTTCGTTGGAGAAATGACACCACTTGTGTTAGATGGGTTCTAAATTGACAAGACATTATATTGTTGATTCAAAAAAACCATATACATGTGAATAAAAGTAATTCCCAACAAAAGGATATGACAAAATGTATAACAACAATTTTCTTAAGAGAAAATGTAGTACATCAATTAGCTTGACACTAACAAGTATGAAGTATAGATCTCTAAGACCCACAATCACTACTAGAAAATGATGTCCAAATCAACAAAAAATCACCAAGTTTTTGTTGATTTGGGTATTGTATCAACCGTTTTCATAGTTTTTAGTTGATTTGGCACAAGTTAACAAAATTCGAACATCCTCTCTGAATTTTGTCCATAACTTTTGATTTAAGACTTGAAATTGACATGAATTGTGCAATTAACATGTGATGTGAGCTTACAAGCATGTCACCAATACCCAAAATAGCCAATGGTTCTTTGATAAACTACCATATTCATTCACTAACAATTTTAAGTAGATAACTAAATCATTTAAGGGCTTAATCTAGGGTGCGCTTTAAGGCACTGCGCCATAATGGGTGTACCCACTTTAATGGCCAAGGTCATGGCCTCCCATTTGGGAGGTGGGAGGTTCAAACCCCCATGCCATGCTCTTGGGCGCCCTTGTAGCTTGCCCATGTGGCGGCTGCCTTCATGGCTTGCCCGTGTGGCGGGTTGCCTTGGTGGCATGCCCACGTGGCGGTTGCCTTTGTGTCTTACTTGCATGGCAGCTACCTTGGTGGCATGTCCGCGTGGCATTTTGATACACTAGTAGAAAATTTAGTTTTTCTATTGTTTTGGACGCGTTGTCTCGGACAAAATTTGACAGAAATCTGTTGATTTCAACAGATTTCTGTCAAATTTTGTCCGAGACAACGCGTCCAAAACAACAGAAAAACTAAATTTTCTACTAGTAATATGCCTAGGTGGCAGTGCCACGTGGCGCCATGTAATTGGTCAATTTAAATATATATATATATATATATAATTTTTTTCTTTTTATACTTGACCAAATCAACAAAAAATTTAACAAGTTTTTGTTGGATAGTGTCTAAATCAACACGTCCAAATCAACATGAAACTAACAGACCGAATCAATACTTTCTTGTTCATTTTTGATGATTCGGTTACAGATTTTCTACTAGTGAATGAAGGCATATAATGCAATCATCTGTTTTGTAATCATATGACACCAAGGGCAAGGCATCACTACTAGAGGGCACTCTATTTAGCTCTGGAGAACTAGAGAAATAAATCCATTCATCAGAACCAACTGATGTACAACAAGATGATGGAGTCGAAGAATCCCAGTTACGATTGAGTTCTTCTAATAGAGCATCTAGGCTTACCAAATTTCCTCTGTGGAGCCATTTCCACTTTCAATTCATCATGTGGATTCTTCTCCAACTACTCCATTGCAAGAGGTGCCTACAATCCAACAAACCAAAGCAACTAAATCTAAAATTGATGCAATCATAAATAAATTATAGTCATCTGTCAAATCAAATATAATAAACACCATCAATTCCTGCGCGATTTTTTAGTTGTTTAAATTTCAAATCTAAAGATAACAACAGTATGCACAACATTTTTAATCACAAGAATCTTTCCAAAAGTAAAGAACCATTCCCTGCCTCCAGACTAGGATGAGGCCATCTTGTCAATGAGAGGCCTTCCAAAGTTCACACCCTTCGGGACATTCACAGAAACAAAGTTAGAATAATATGTATATAGGAAGAATTCAAATGAATTGTAACCATCCACATATGAAAGACAAGACAAATATTAGTTTAATCCTAACCTCTAATTTTAGAAGGAGTCCTCTCATCACCCTCCTAATTGATTTCGGGGTTCACCCACAACTTGCCATTTGCATTGTAGATTATTCACCCCACCCTACTTGACCATACCCTGGTCAACATCTTACTTGGACCAAAATCAGTACCTCACTAGTGACAAAAGAGATAAGTGTGTGGCTCCAAATATTACAAAAAAGCACCATAAAATAATTAGACTCCAACTGACCGACCCTACTAGATCCCTCTCATCACAAAGAGGCCCATCTCAGGACAAAGGAGTCGAGTCAGATCTAGAGAAAGAATAGTAAACTACACAAGGCCATGCTCCAAATTCCTTAAACTTTGTAAAGATAATGAACAACCATTTCGAAACTCGCAGTTTGTAAGGACTATCTCATCATTGAAACTTTGATTTGGGGTGAACAAAGTTGAATTTAGGGTAGAAGGACACAAATCAAATAACAAGTATAGTGCTTTAAAATTGTCAAAAACCTGCAAAAAAGAAGAAACCTCCAACCTTGCTTTACCTCTGGATTGAACAATATAGTTTCGGGATGCATGGATCTTGAAAGCCGTATGTACACAAAGGATCCAAATTGACAAAACTAACTTAAGCCAAATCTAAATATATTCTAAGCCTTTGTTCCCATAGGGATCTTCTTGTCAACGAGAGGTCTTTTGAAAGACTACAATGTTGCATCAAATTGAATTGCTTCTCATGAGATATGGGTGGTTGCAAGTAAATTACTGCAATGGGTGGAATACCTCTACCGACCTAATTGTGAATCCGATTAAAGAATTTCTAAACAATTGTCCTTGCTAGAATCCTCTCACCAAGAGGTCTTTTTGGAGACAACTAGGTCAATAACAAAAGACATTGAGCTAATGCCAGTTGAACTTTCAATGCAAATCTATCTTGAATAGAATCCAAATGGCACTATGGAACTTGATTGAATCAACACTATCACTCCAAGGCAATAAACCTCACAAGTCACAACTATTGACATCAATTCACAATTCTTTTTCCACCGGTTGATAGTTGCAGACTTTCTCTCATCAACAAGAGCATCTTTTGAGGTTTACCTAGTTGGAATAGGTATTCACAGAAATTGATAAACATCCTAGCAATTTCATGCGAGAAAGAAATTAAGATTTAAAATGTGTGTAATTTGGGGTGCTCTCGGTGGAGGATTTCCACCAATGTTGGAAGACTAACCACGCCAATTAGACAACAATTTGCTCTATATGTCCATTGTGAATCAAAAAAAAATTACACAATATAAATGTTGGTCCAAACTATAGTGACAATCACTCTCGATGGACGAAGAAATGTGAGCAAGAAAGAGGATGCAGTGAGAATGCCTGGATCTTTGTGCAAGGACATGCTTAGAGGCTAGAGTGCAACATGCCAACGTAAGCTGAGGCTGAGCATTGAAAATAGAGATCATGTAGTGACTTGGAGCGATGCATTTTCTTGATCACCATAAAGAGCAGTCACTTTAGATTTGTAAAATGACTTTCATTGAGCGCCATCACTTCTGCGCATGTCGCCTTTTGGGGGGTGCCAATTTCCACCTTCATATGGAGAATGGAGCAACAAGTGGCTTTAATAGCAAGATTTATTTATTACTAGTTGTTTTGTGTTTTTGGAACTTTGAAGAATTAGTTATGAAATTTAGAATTTGAAATAGCGTAGGGCTTTAAACTCGCCCAAAATTTTGAGGAGGTGGAACTTATTGAATATTATTTCATACATTTTTCTTGAAAAGATATTTCAAATTGGCATCTAACACAAGTCGTTTCATATTTTTTGGAGCTTTGAGGAATTAGTTATAAAATTTTGAATTTGAAATAGCATAGGGCTTCAAAAAGAAATGTACAAATAGTGTACATTTGGGGAGTGAACAATATTTGAGCTTGTGCACTATAAAAAAAATTCACCTTATGATTTTTTAGTGGGTTTTGTTTATGACTAGTTACTACCAAAATTCTTTAAAGTACGAGAAGGAAATAAATGAGTCTTACTCATAAAATAAGTTTAGTGTTGGAAGTTGGGAAATGTGATCTAAATTTGGCATTCAAAATTTTACAAAATTTGCTCCCAATGTTTGTCTGTTCAATCTCAAACATATCATATTTACTCTAAAAACCTAAGTATATTGTTATTTTAGATTTATAAACTCTCTAATCATTAGTGTTATATCTCCATCAATTTGACTAGAGACAAAAATAAGAATCCGTTGTTCTTCATTGATTTTAGCAGAATAGTCAAGACCATGCTCTCTAATGAATGCAAGCTCAAATTTCAATTTTACTTAAGCTTTAGGCATTTCTATTGACGGTTACTAATATCATTTTAGTAGAGTGGCTCTTAGTGGATTTGTACTTTAATGGCCATGTATAAGGTTTAAATTTGTAATTAAGATCCACTTTTCTAGGACTAATGTTACAAATTTCATAATGCCATGATGTGTCAGTAGAAGTAGTACTCTCAATTACATGATGTCTATCTGTTCTTATATTATTTGCAATGAAGTTTGTAAGTTGGTGCCGCCATTAGTAGATTTAAATTTTGCTAATAACAAGCACGCCACCCTTGCCTTTTAATTTGTAGATGAAGATTTGAATCTTATAAATTAAGTTGAAGTATCACACAGTTCGATCTAGAGCTTGAAGTTCATTACTCCTTGTTGAGTGTCTATTGTTCTGTTGCTTTCACTTTCTTTCTGCAATTTCTAAAATTTGCTTCATTGCCAAGTGTTTAACAATTGTCATGAACATGTGTTATGACCTCTATTTGAGCTAACGGGCATGAAGTGCCTCTTTTACTTTGTGTGAATGGTGATGGTGATATAGAAGTTTTTATTCATTTGCTTTACATTTGGTACGGTTTAGTTCAGTCCTCTATCTACGTCAAAGAAGGGATGCTATCTAAGTCTAGAACTCTTCTTCAATCAATTCTAATGCCTAAGAATACAAGTGAGTATGAGCATTAGTAGATTCTACCTATAGGTCATTATAGAGCTTTTGGACTTTCTTCTGATGGTCATACATGGCCTCTAACATCTACAATGATTCTAGTCTCAAGTTCAAAAAGTCCTCTAATGTTGGTCACTTGACATGTACAAATGTTGTATGCAACTATTTGAAAAGGTCTTCAAAGAGAAACAAGACTGAGTGGCCAAAGAACACTATTTCTCCATTTACTTTTGGACAAGTTCATCCTAAAGATTCTGCAGTAGTTTGCAAGATCTATAAGATCATTCGATTTTTACAACAATAGAATTTATTATATCTTTAGTAACTCAAACATGACAAGGGCTTGCATTCATCTTGTCTTCATAAGCACCATGTTATGGATGGTTTGTGTAGGGATTCCCTTGACACCATTTTAAGCTGAACTTCACGAAAAGTAGAAAAGAAACCTATTGCTAAAGCATCCGCAATTACTTTGGAGGCTAGTAAAGAATTCATGGACACATTTTTTATTCATGCAATTCACGGTTTTAAAGAGATGCTAAGAGTAAAGGCTTTGGATGTTGTCATGAACAAGTTCTAGATCTTAAGCTCTCCGAACAATTGAAACATCATTATTTCCTTTTGTCATGCAAACAACGGAAGAGGAGAAATAAATTGTTTGTTAGCAATGAAAAAACAAGTGAAGATTGAATTCATTCATGATAGTGTAATCCTAGGTCAAGGACGTGAAAAAGTATATCTTTTCAAGATGATCATTAATGGTCCTAGAAGTGGTGTTGATCTGGTGAGGAGAATGCAACCAAGGAGGGATTTGGAAAAAATTTGGCTCATGTTTGACGATGTTAAGTGCGTAAAAGGCTGGACCACTATTGCTTGCCATGTGTATGATTCGGTGTATTGCAAGGTCATGATGATTGCAATATGCAATATGCAATCAGAAGACACAAAAAGGCAAGTCATCATGTAGACATGTTTCAATAAGGTAATGGAAAAAAATGGCATACCTCACACGTATTTTAAAGGTTTCACGGCAAACAATGCTCAAGCCAACTAGAATGTTATTTGAATTGTTTAGGGATCAAGAGATCCGTCCATGAAGATGATTGATCAAGAACACACTTGCCTCTTTCACTGGACAACTTCAATGAAGCAACACACAGAGCAGCTCATCAAACAAGAGTTTCAAAGTCAACACATTAAGCTCTATAGAAAGTACAAAGATGCAAAGAACTTGGAGGAAGTCGAAAGCAGATACTTGCAGATCAAAGCATGGTGGTACTCTTCTGGTGCAGCTATAGTAGAATCTTTGAGGGAGCTAGAATTATGGTTAGCGTTTTGACACTTCAGATATCGATAGTGGGGTAGTTTTATGAAAACTGTAAGTTTGCAAAGTTTGTCTTTCTATTTTACATGTTATGAGGACGTACTTGCAATTGTAATATTCTTTAGTGTAACTAATATTGCATCAACTAGGATCTATTATTAGAAGAGTTGGCAAATATACCATCTTGCAATTTGTA
Source organism: Antitrichia curtipendula (assembly GCA_951230915.1). NCBI lineage: Eukaryota > Viridiplantae > Streptophyta > Bryopsida > Hypnales > Leucodontaceae > Antitrichia > Antitrichia curtipendula. The sequence continues at coordinate 22,113,552 of OX579636.1, read as the reverse complement.
GGAAACTATCCACAAGAAGTGGTTGCAAGCGTTTGGAAAACGCGGCACTAACTTATATGTCGCAATATGTAATGATTGGATTCAAGTGTTCATGCAGATGATGAACTACAGAGAATACCTAAATGGTGACCCCTCTAGATTTGGCTTGTCTTGCCATGATTTGAAGCTAAAAAGAGCTATTGCATCAATGGATGGGAAGAAAATCACAGATGCATTGTGTAGCATGCCTGGTGTTGAGGATTTCTACACCTGCATTCTCCACTTGGAAGGGGAGGAAGTCTTTGGTTCTTCAAAGAGGAAGCTTGACCTATTCATTGGATTTTAAAATGATTCTCATCATTTCGACAAAGTAAATTTCTCCCATCCACAAGTGCAAATCAAATCTAATGAAGTCCCCATTGCAAATACTTTGGATGCCATTTCGCCAACGCCTCATGTGAAACATGTGCTTGAGACAGATTGCCACACTTCTAAGTGGCACATGGGGGGTTGCTATTTTGCGTGCATAGAGATGCGGGCGGAGAGCGGTGAGCATAGATTTGCGAGCGCAGAGCGTTTAAAGTTAGTTAAGTTTTGGAATATGGCCAATAAAGTTAAAGTTATAGAATATTTTAAAGGTTGATACTTCTGGAATTCAGAATTATGATGGATCTATGACCATGAAGTAGGTTGCAGGAATATGTTGTAGAGCAGGTTATTTTGTCAGTACATGTACAATGAAGAAGACAAAACTTACAAGTATCGGTTAGAAGGTCCTATTACCGTGGTGATAAGGGTCATACGAGGGGAAGAGATATAATATGTGTGGTTGTGAATTGAACCTAGAAGAAGAGCGAAAGGGAAGCCGAGTGGAAGTGAGGAGGTATTGTTGAGGGGATTGTTACAGTTAGGGAGACTCCGTGATGGAGAATCGGCGCAGAGGAGTGAGGAAGAGCAACTACTGTGGTGGTAGAGGAACAATTTTTGTCGCGGTTTAGCTTGGGCTCAGGGTTTACAAGGCGGAGGCAAACGGATTAGAGTGCTCAAAGATGATGGATTTTGGATTTAGGGTAGTTGGAGGGAGAATCAAGATGCAGGAAGAGGAATACGGGAGTGAAAGTGAAAGATTAGACAACTTCAGTTTAAGAATGGAGACCGACTAATGGACAGTAGGATAGTTCCAAAGTTTAGGGTCTTATGAACTTACATGATGAGTGGGAAATACTCCAAGAACTTCCGTAGGATTTGATTATGGAGCAAGTTGAAAACAACAAAATTTGCATGCATAGACTATGGCAGTGGCCCTTCAAGTCTCACCGCCTTTTGATTAAAGTAGAGGGGAGGATCACATTGCTGTATTGGGACTATTCACGCTCACTAGACACCGTAATGTTTTAGTAGCAGGATCTGTAGAACCTGTTTTATCTCATTCCAGCTAAAACTAGAAGCGTGCATAAAGATATCTACCTCCGGATCTAGCCCACAGACAATGACGAATATGTAGTACAAGTGCTTACAATATGTCCATGCTCCTCGCTTGCCAAGTGACTTTTGTGACATGTCTTTGAACGATGGGCAGTCGCAGCTTGGGAATTGGCTAATTGTCAACAAGTACCTAGATACCTTAGAAATATTTCTAGACTCTAATGTAACAATGCAGCCGAGAGCTGGAGGAGGAACCATTAGAATACTGCAGATTTCCCCAACAACGGACAGAGCAGAAGCGCAGTTGTTGTGGTGCTTTGTTGTTGGAGCGGCAGGGTTCCTTCGAATGTTCTTCCCATATCTCTTGGTGGGGTGATCAGTAGGGTTTGGTGGAGGAAGATAGTCGTTAAGTTTTACAGAAAAGCCTTCCACAAACAGCTTTCGAGGGGATAATACAACGCGCTCCATGAGGTGGAATCCGGCATTTTCGAGAGTTAGAATCTCTTTCTTTGTCAAGTTTGTGCCCATTTTAACAGGCCATACATCAGGGACAATCGGTTTAGAAACTACCCATTTCCGCCGAGTTCCATTGACACAGCGATTGATGTCATCATTGCAAAAGAAGAACTGCATTTTTTCCAATCTGACCTTTTTGTAATTGTCCATCAAGCCGGTGTAAGTTGGGGCAGCTGTACTTCGATTGTCTTGCACAATCCTTGCCACGCATTTCTTCTTTGTCTTCACTTGCAGAGCAAAGCAAGCTTTTGCAGACGTCCTCGGGAGTCTTGCAATATGCCATAGCCGCTCATCGCAAACAACCTCTTGAACCGATTTGACATGCTTTGCCGGAGAGGTAGTCAATGATGACTTCAATGGGGGAGTAGTGCCTTCTCTTGGTCGAAGTTCAAATTCCGATTCGGGGTCCTCGGCAGTGAGATCAACAATCTCTGGGTTGAGCCGTTGGGCTTTTCGCCTCGGTCGAGAGACACTGATCTTGTCAGGGCGGTGCGAGTCGAATTCTGATCCCGGAGGGAGATCTGCCTTTCGCTTCAAGGAAACAAAAACTTCCTCCCCTTCCAGATGAGGATCACGTGTGCAGAAGACGTCAGCACCAGACATATTGGCGAGGGTGACATGAAGAACCTTTGAATTTCCGGAGCGTTGAGCTGTACGAAGACGGAGTTCTTCTTTCCTGGGACCAGTACCTGGCTTTTCACCCTTCAGAAACTGGTAGTAGGCAACCACCTACATGAATGCTCTGACCATATCATCAATGGAAGCAACGTACAAATCATTCCCTCTTTTGCCTGATTGTTGCAACCACTTGTTGTGGACCGACTCTGCCAAATTACATGACGGCATCTCGGCCAATTCGAATAGGGAAAGATCCTACACATAATCCTACATTATGAGTGCTGGAACAAATTACAAGAATATGAAACATGTAGTGAATAAGGGAAAGACATGTAGGAACTGCCACTACCTAGGAGTAGTGCCGATATCAGCATGACAACTGCACGTTGCGCAAAAAAAGAAGAGAGACCAACTGAAGCTTGCACATACCAGTTCCATGAATCCTCCCCATTGCCGGTATCGGAAATGCCAGAATGCTAGCCATAAGTCGAGTCTTCGAAGTCCTTCATCAGTCGAAGCTCCAGATGATAACCACCATGCACGGATGGCCAAATACCTACTCTGAGCCTCTTCCAATGAGACAGAGTTCTTGTATTGTTTACAGAGGCTTCGATGTTGATCCTGCAGGTCTGCTCTGATATCTGCCTTGGTGTGCTTCTCGAGTGATTGGCTCCAATGGAAGAGGCAAGTCCTCTCGCGGTTGACCATGGGGATTGTTGGGTCTCCACCACCGTAAATGATACGGACCGCATTCCAATTTGCTTGTGCACTGTCAGCCATGAACCCTTTGAAATTTGGATTAGTAATATGATGCTTAGAAGATATAGCATTCAGATTTTTCCAGAACACTAGTTGGGCTGCCACATCTTCAGATTGCATATCACAAACAGCAATAGTCATGACGCGGCAATACATGGAGTCATAAATATGACAAGCCATTGTGGTCCAAGACTTCACCCGTTTGACATGGTCAAACATCATCCAGGCATTTTCTAAGTCACCTCCAGGTTGCATACGCCTCACCAAATCGACCCCACTTCCGGACCCCAACTCCGCCATCTTGAAAATGAATACCTTGTTGGAGTCCGTTCCTTGTCCCGGAAATCTATTCTCCTGGATGAAAGCCCAATTGCTAGATCCCCTGAGTTTGGTGATGCTGTCCAAGACACCAAAACGACGAAGGTATCGGAAGGTGGTGACCTCGTTTCGAATACTTGGAGATGACATTTGCTTAAATTTGTCGAGGACAGGGATTAGTTCTTGAATTGCTAGAGTCTTCTGAGGCACACCTTCCGGACATAAAAGTAGTTCGCCAAGATACTCCTTTGTCGCCTCAAGAACAATAGCAGAGTTGGTCGCTGACGAGTCTTTTCCACGTGTTCGCCAATAAGAGTACGGAGTTTGGCAGCTGACTCTCGATAATTTCCTTGCTTTACAGGATGCGCATGGAATCCAAGATGGATACAAGCACGGGTCATGTGACTTGGGCCATAAACATAATATATCTTGGCAGGGCAACTATCTAGGCAAGTAGGTTTCAGTAGGCAGAGGACACAAACCACAGTAGAATTTGAGGGAGTATCAGTTCCGGGAACAAAGGCAGAAGAGGCAAGACCGTCCCACTTAGTTTCATTAAACAGAAACAAACGGTTGGGTCGCTTTACATATTCGCAAGCAGAATTCGTACACCGTAGATGTCCCAAGCAATTAGACAATCTGAAAGAAAGCTGAGATGTTGATTGGATATGCGTAGTAGCTGTCCGAGTCTAGGCGTGTCCGTCATCCTTTTTATCCATGCCATACAGCTTTCCAGCCTTGGTGGACAGCGGGTACTTCCCCATTGGAGGGAGCTCAAAGATAATATCACCATTAAAATTTGAAGGCACATATTCTACCTTCTCTATTGCAATTGAATTGTAATCTAACTTGCTAAGAATTGACCTAGCGCCCTTGCTAGTCTTCAACTGGCGTAGGCAGTTGACGATACTCTCAGCAGGTGGCAAGGGAGGCTTAGAGCTAGATTGACCTGAACCTTGAGATGGCCTTGACTCATGAACAGAAGCTGCGTGCATGACGGGGAGTAATAGAGGGTCCGGAGCATTAATGTTGGGAGATGAAAGAATGCAGTCACTATCAGAATCATCACTAAGAACAAGAACTGGACCATGAACATCCTCTAATTTAACATTCCGAAACATTGGGGTGACCTCTGAAGTTGCAGGGAAATGTCTAGTTGTAGGAACGACTGTATTGTCGATCGTTCCATAGACATGATAGTTCCCGGGCGTCAAAGACCAAACCTCATCGTCAAGAGAGTCACATGACATTTGCGATACAGTGTGAAAGACCTGCCCCGAGACCGGGTTAAGAACGTCCAAATCCAAATGCATAGTATCTTTTATAATCTGAAACCTAGAAGCCAAATGAGAACTAGTAACTCTGGCGACGCCATTCTCCCCCATGACGAAAGAAATAGGCACGGCTAGTCCATCTCCTCGAATGAAAACCACATTCGACATGGCATCCACTAAGTTAGACATGACAACCCTAACTCTGATTGCGACCACGAGAAACATGCAAACTCAATGCAAAACAAAAAAGAAGTCAAATCTAGTTACTGTATTCCAAGAATAAGTAAAGTAGCGCTGGAGGATTACGTCACTACAATCTTCTCATTTCATAAGTAAATACATGCCGCCAATCAGTAGTTCATTAAGACAATGTAGTATTAAACCAAACCTGGTGGTACACGTTCCATTGATTTAGTATCCGTTCCTAGTTACAATGAACACTCTTCAATCCGCACCCAGTTGCCACCGGGATGATTTGGAGATCCTGCACGACTAAAAATACAGTACGCAAAGAAGGCATTATAAGCATACGTGGTGGTAAAAGCAGTTCCGTATTCTAATTTGGAAAACAGGACCACTCCTTGAACAGCTACAACTATTCCAGATATAAATTGGAGATCGTAGGTTCATAAGTAGATTTCCATTAAATACTCGAACTGCCTTAGGACAACCGTCAAGTGAAGTGTCAGAATATTCAAACCCGCAAAATGAAGGAGAGACCGATTCTGCAGAATGGAATCTGCCTCCATGATACTTAGCTCCATGTTAAATGAGGTATGACGGCGCAATGGCGTCAAATGGACCAACCTGTAATCGGTCACCGTCGTTTCGCCATAATGGAATGATGCAATTAGTGACCGTCTATTGAGCCTTGAACTTGTAATCATCGGTGGCTTCTGGCATGACTACAGGGTTTAACAGGCCAATGGGTTGCCTACCTACGTCTTTATGGCACAAGCACTTGAAATACTAGGTCTTCGTAGCTTTTATGATACATAAATGGAATTAGGGTAATTAGTATTTCGGGTAGTGGAAATGACAATGAAATATTACATCCTTTAGAATGCCAAAGAGACGAAGGCGACAAGCTCTATATTTTACAAATCCGAAGCACCTGAGGAAGTCTAGGATTATAAGGGAACTGCGATCAAATGCTAAGATCGCTGATGCAGGAGGAACTGTAAGAGTTGTTGAATTTGTTTGCGGAACACCATCACTTAGCGAAATGCAGGGTGCTCCTTCATGTAGCCTCACAGAAAATGTAGAGGACCCACAAGGCGGAGGTCTTCTGAAGACATCGACCCTAGCAAGTAGCGAAAGTGGAAGTACACCTGACGAGTGCGCCGGAGATTATGCAGAAGGCTCCAGCAGAGGGAGCACTCCTGAGCGAGGTAATGTGACGGTTCAATATTCGTTTCATCATCATAGGTTCATGCAATGATCACGGCTAAGCAATCTTTATGAACTCGTTGCAAATTCAGTGAAAGCGATATTAGTTAGAGGACTCACGACTTCGAAAAGGCAGCTACCACCAGTCGGGAATTCCATAGACTATCGGAGTTTAACACACAGGAAACTTCTCATTTGAAATGCCTATAGAAGTTGGGCTGAGAGTGTAATCTGTGAATTGAAAAGCGAAGGAACATTGAGAGTTGGAGAGAGGGTGCGCTTCATAATATGATTGCGTCAGGGTTTGAATCATCAGTGCAACTGTGAGTTTGGATTATGAGTATCTTGAAGGACGTTGCGATTACAACTGTGTTCGTCGGTAGGGTTGAGTCGTATTCAGCCTTGTAGAGTCCGAGCTTGCTCTTCTATGAGAATTTTGTACAATTGAGTTTGGCAACTTGCTTAAGCCGTATTGACATAATAATCTTTTGCGGAAGGTAGATTGATTACAGTGGGGCTCAGTGTCCGATCGCCATTACTAGCAACAATGACGGTGTGAGGGGTTTAGAGAATCCTGCATATAATGAGTACTGCAAACTGCCGGGATCGTGGGAGAGACCATTTCACAAATATGGTGAAACTCATTTAGGACAGTACTGCCGATTCACGACTCTCTGTTTCAAGAGATTCCTTGTCAAATATACCTTCTTCCTGCCGTCAAATAGCCGTCATTGGTTCTCCGAGGCCTGAGTCGACTAGTTTGATGAAATTCTGGCTCCCGCTTGACATTCTTACGCAAATGGTCGACTGAGCCTGGAAAGCACAATTGAGGCGAGTACTGATTATCACGTGCTATTTTAATAGGGTCATCTAGGCAGAGGTTGCGGCCGTAAAACCATTTTTCTCGAGGCATGCAATTTAGATACAAGAGACGATTTCCGTGAGGCATGATCCCTAACAGGATATCTAGTGACTTGTGCACTATGAATATCCCAGAACGGAAGTGACACCGCTACCTGGTTCGTTGCCCTGGGATTGAGAAAATCTCCAATCCCTCGTTGGATTATTCCAACTATAGAGATTGGCGTTGCTCTTGCGGGTTTTATCACGACCAATAGGGTTAGGTCGCATCTGCAGCGTCAACTACCGTCCTCCCCGATCAGCCTCCTCCGCCTAGCGTACTCCGTCCCCCAGGAATCTTGCGGCTTGACGACCTCCGCGCTCCTTAAAACCCCAGACGCACCCTAAAACTGCCTTGCTTGCAGCCTCGAACTCGGAGCACCGCGCACCAAAGGCAGGTCTTCACCCAGCTTGTTTTCCCGTTCATGGAGAATCACACACCCTAGGCAGTTCGCCGCCCCGCTTGCTTCTCCGTTCTCGGAGTACCACGCACCGGAGGAACCTCTCCGGCCCGCTTGCTGTCTCGTTCGCATAGCACCAAGCACCCAAAGAACCTCTCCACGCACCCGAGGCACCTCTCCCCGCCCACACGCTCCCGGAGCACCACGCACCCGAGGCCCTCGTTGTTGTCTCGTTATCGGCAGCCTTTAGGCCAGTCGCAGCGTCCAGTATAATCGGCGTTGGGCCCGAGCAGTCTCGTGCCGCGGATTATGTTGAGTCACGAGCTATCCCCCGCCTGCACGCTCCCGGAGCATCACGCTCCCGGAGCACCACGCACGCGAGGCCCTTGTTGTTGTCTTGTTCTCGGCAGCCTTTAGGCCAGTCGCAACGTCCCGCATAACCGGCGTTGGGCCCGAGCAGTCTCATGCCGTGGATTGTGTTGAGCCACGAGCTGTCCCCCGCTTGCACGCTCCCGGAGCACCACGCACGCGAGGCCCTCGTTGCTGTCTTGTTCTCGGCAGCCTTTAGGCCAGTCGCAGCGTCCCGCGTCAACGGCGTTGGGCCCGAGCAGTCTCGTGCCGCGGATTGTGTTGAGCCACGAGCTGACCCCCGCCCGCAGCAGTCTTGATGTCCCGCGTCGAAGCAGTCTTGCAGCGTCGCGCTCGGAGAAGTCTCAAGACCAGAGCTTGTAATCAAGTGTTTAGGGATTTCCTCATCGCCCGGAAGTGTCCGTATTGTGTGCCTCGACAGCATTTGACATTGCTTGTGGCTCAATTGAGATAGGACTGTGTTTGCTGTATAAATGTATGCTTATTTCCATGTGTCCAGTTCACAACTTTGAAGGTAGCAAACAGTGGTGTCCTCATTATCAGATAAATGCCGCGCAGGGACTGCGGACAAACGACAAGCTCCCAAGACCATGTTAAGCTCCGAAGCGGAAGAAGCGGAAATGGAGAATGAACACAAAGGCACCGGAGAAGAGACGACGAACACTACAGAAGGTATGAACTCAAAACGCCCGCAACAATTTCCATTCTACTTTCATGGCGCGGTGAGCACCCCCTCTAAGGGGGCACTCGAAACGCTGGCAGTGCCCCCTTAGAGGGGGTGCCGCTGTCGGCATCCCCTCTAAGGGGGCGCTGCGAGCGTTACGAGCATTACGTTTCAACCATGAACGTTGCACCCCGCACCCAACTTGAGCACCTCATAGAGAAGTATTGTGTGATCACTTCTAGTTTTTGGATATACTGATTCGTGTACCGAATTGAGAAATATGTAGTCAACTAGGCTTGATATTTCTTTGCCATCATGGCCTTCCATTTTGATTGAATTCTTTTATTTTGACAGGGCACTCGGAGGATATGATGGACCCAGGAAGAGATGCGGTGAAGGATGGGCTGCAGTTGTCATCACAACCGGACATTCTTGAATCGGGTGCGTATATTTCAACTCATTTTTGCTGGTTTTTTATGTTCGTTGTCTTTCTTCTAACTAGGTTTATCTTGCAGAGGAAGTTGTGGTCGAGGATGTTGAGACCTCCGAAGATGTGCTAGAGACAGAGAAAGCAATGGCGGAGATGACAGCCGAGGAGCTCGGAAGGGAAATGGACAAGATGGTCGTGCATGAGTCGGTCAATACCAATGTTATCCTGGACAAGCTCCGTTTCAAGCCAAGGAAGAGGTCAAAACTAAACATCCCACTATGTCGGATGAAACCTTTGGCTGCAGTTCGCCCGTACCTGAGGAACGACGTCATGGCACTAGGGGCACATTTTGTAAGTACCGGATATATGGATGGGCATGGTGTCTTTTATGTTGCCTTACAGGACAATGAGGGAAACACGGAGGACGTGACCGACAAGGATGTGGCCAGTTGGAGTCCGCTATGGGTTGCTGCGAATGAGGACTTCGAGAGGGAGATTCAGAAGGAAGATGCCTGGAAACATTTCTCGGGGAAGATGTTCTTCGTTTGGGACGGCAACCATCGGCTCGCCGCCTGGCTTCCAATAATTAACAAAGACCATGGTGATGATCCGTCCTGGCATTATGCGGTTGAATCGATTGTGCTGGAGGTTGAAGGCCAGATCGGTCCACTTCTCACCGCCTTGCACCAAGTCAACTGGTAATACTATTTTCTCAAGATGTTCACCTAAGATGTTTCCTCATGTTGATTCAAAATTTGTTTCTCAATCATCATTTCAAACTATTCTATCAACTACTTCTATAAACCTGTTTTCTTGGCTTCTCTCTGACTGCCTTTGTCTGAATTGTGAAAGTAATTTAGTTCTACCGTTTATTTGCTGATACAGGAGAAACCAGACTTGTCACGTCAAGTTAAACCTTGTACACAAACTCTACCGGCTCCAGAGTATTGCTGGCCAGCCCCTGTCCTATTACGAGAATCTCGTTACTAAGGAGGAGCTAGTTGACGCCGAAAAGAAGCAGAAGTCCAAGATTTGAACTTGGTACACCTTGACGCTAGACGGGCTCATTAGCGTTCTTTATCAGGTACGGTCCATTGGACACCCTTCCTTACGGTTTACACTTTACAGTCCATTGATTTATGAACATCAATGTGTGTTTTGCTCCATGGTTCTTATATTTTGCAAACAATACTGTTTGTGTTGCCTTGTTTTTTGTCTTGCAGCAAGAGTTGGGTGAGGCAGTAGCACATGCGACGAGGAAACTTAAGGAGAAGTATCCAGAGAAATCCAATGAATGGGCTACCGGGAAGTTGTACGATGTTATTGGGAAAGCTGTGGATAAGGTGAAGAAGGACATGTCCTCTGATGTAAAGAAACAACTTCCCATTGCAGATCCGAGGCAATCACCACAATTCCTGGAGCAAGTTCGGGTTCACTATGAAAACCGGAAGACGATCCAGAGATGTCCCAAGAGAAGTTGTGGTACCTTTCAACCTCGGTCATGGACGCGGCAGTGAAAGTAAATTGGCTAGAGCGGTGGAATAGGTCTGCCTCACTTCGGGAAGCTCTGAGGTTTCCAAAGAACAAGTTCCCTGATCACGCTTTCCCTGACTGGCTTCACAAGGCCACCTGGTGGGCTCAGGTACCATTCTTGACCTTTTCTTCAATTGTTTGAATGTGAACTTCGTCTCTTTAGAGTTGTTATTAATTCCTTGTTACAGTTGGCAAGTGTTGTGCAAGAACTATTCGATGCAACTCTCTCTGAGCTAGACGTCACGATTGACTATCATCCACCTGGTGAAAGTCCAGTTCCTAGTGTCGCTGATTACGTGGAGCAGAATTGTATCCAGCTTTGGGATACTGCATTCTTTCATGAGTTTGATGGTAAAGGAGTTCACAAGAATCATCCACCTGAGTTTCAGGTCGGCTTGGATAAGGCAGTGGCCAGGGTTCTCTACAGGTATTTTAAGTTTGTGCTATATGCACGGAACGCAACATCAAAGACGCCGTCGTTTTTCCCTAGCTACTTGGATAGACGTGCTGAGAACTGCATGATACAGGATGAGATCGCCAAGAAGTGGAAGACGGAGCACTGGGAAGTCTGTGGATGGTATATTGATTGTCCTCTTAACAATCCTCCTCCGTCTGAGATTGATTTGAGGAATAAGGTGCAACCCGACTTGGCCTCTTTGAAGACAGTCCATGACACAGTTCCTAAGGGGGCACTCGGGAAGAAGACCAGGGGCTCAAAAAGGAAGGCCGAGGAAGAAGCGAAGAGGAGGGCTGTCTTAGATGCTTCGCCTGAACAAGAGAGAGACGTTATTGCTAAGGGGAGTGCCAAGAAGCCTGCTGCCCCGCCTACAATTCGAGGAACGGATGCGGATACGGACATGGAAATGTTGGAGGTGATTCAGCCAACAGCTCCAAGGCTAACTCCTTCTAGAGTTCGGAATCCTCATGTTGCTGCTCATCATGGGCTATCGAGCCCGCTCTCGTTTGTTTCGCAGAGGCTGAAGACTAAAGTCGCGTCTCGGGGAGTAGCTTCGTCATCTGGATCTTTCCTTAGATCTTCTATCTGTGTTCAGAATTCAAGCCTCTCTCAGATTATAGAGGCTCTTCCAGAGGTGCATAATTATCTTGAGACAGTCAACAATTTCGTTCTCAAGGTTTGTCTTTTTATTTCATCGTTTAAACTTATGTTTTCATTTGAGTGTAGGCTGGTACATTGTGATTTATTTCCGTGTTCTGTCATATTCCATATCAGTCGATTTTGGCACTGACTGATACTCCTTGGCGTTGATGTTGCAGTCTTCTGGTTTCGGTGCAAAAGGGTTCTTATTCTGAGGTTTCTTTTATCATTTTTGAACTAATCAATTCCATCTGTTCAAATCTCCAGGTCAAGAGAGAAGACGGTGAAAAGGCTTTGAATAAGTCTTGTCCGCATAGTGGCTTCAACTTGATTCTTGGCGACATTAATGATGGACTTTGGGTGCCATCCATTTCAGTGAACCCTGACGATGTCCCTCTCTGGAACGAATACTTTGAGCAGCACGCTGAAAGTGTTTTTGAGTTCGCGGAACATTTTCTTGCCGGTGCGGGTGCAATTCTATTGTTTGTCCCAGACGTTCCAAAGATACGGACGGACGTGCTGTCTTATGCCAAGTGCTACAACTTCGTTCTGCAGCGGGAGTGGTGGGGAATTAATGACCTTCCCTCTGCGTTATATTACAGCTCAACAAATAAGGTATATATTGTTTCAGATGAAATGTTGTAATCACTAGATTGTACTTCAGTTTTTGCCTTTTCTAAATTATTTTCATCACTATTTTCATTTCCAGAGCAGAGGATTCCGAATTCAGCTCTTCATTCACAGTGCCCTGGATGCTAATGACTTCACAATAGTGCTTGATGACTCATTGGCGGAGTTCGGGATGGGAGTTGCTGAGTCCAACGTGTTATTCAACTTCACTACTGCAGACTCTCAATCCATGAATGGATCTGTTCCGTGGAGAGGCCCTCGTGAAAAGGATCCAGTTTTTCTTCAAATGCTGATCGAAGCTTTTACGAAGCCGGGGTCCATAATCCTTGATGCATTTGCTTCTCTTGGTGAGTAGTCTTTTCTATTCTGATGAATTTCTTTCATTTTTGCGGTCATGTATAAAACTGAATTCCCTTATTGAATATCCAGGTAATTCTATTCGAGCTTGCAAGGTTATTGGACGACACATTGCGGCACTCGAGGATGACATAGTCATATTCCAGGCTAAGTTGCAACAGTTCCAGCAGGTCGAAGCTATAGCTTCAATTGAACCTGACGCTTCTCCAAATCCTTCAGATATTGCACTAGACGTCCCTATTCGGCATGTCACTAAGAAGAACAGATTTAGTAAGTACGTCTCCTGCTTGATCCTAATATCATTCATTCTTCTGTTGGGGATCAGTTCACTAACACAATCTCCTTCGGCTCAGAGTGATCACTCTACTTTGTTCTCCGGCAAAAGACTATTTTATGGCGCCGTGGGATGCACACGTCGCTATGTTGCAGGTGGCAGAATCTTCTCCGACATCGATTTCCACTATCAGTGGTTTTGGTAAACGCGTTTGTCATTTTATTGATGACGAGGCAGACGTTGATTTGGAACCCAGTCCAGCATCTTCTGGCAGTTCCTCGAATTTCTCATTTTGATAATTTCTATGTCACTTGGATTTAGTATTTGACTTCTTTTCACTCACCTATATCTTGTGCTTTCATGCGTAATGTTTTGTGTTTGTAATTGTCAATGTAATGATTCATCTTAGCATCCATTCAGAGTGCGGTTTATTTTGGTTGTTTACCTTCAATATATGAATTCATCAAAGTCTTCATGGCTTGGGATACTCTCTCAAATACTGACGGATAGTTTTACATTCACTGCATTTCAACTCAAACCCTCCAGAACTTAATGAAGTTCATCATGTGCAGTCTCTCTGATTTCAATGTTCAATTTGTTCGTAAATTTGTTGCACAGGCTGTTTGTTGTTTTTGTGGTGATTGCATTCAAAATAACTGTTTTATGAATGGATGTTATCGGAGTATGTATGTTTTATGTTCAATACGTGAACCTGAACACAGTAATTTTCATTTTTTTTCTCCATTAGTGGAGGCACATTCATGGTTGCAGTTCTTTTAGGAATATAAAATGGTTCTATTCGCACAGATGGTGTATTAATATCTAAAGGTACCTTTGATTATTTTAAGGAAATCTTCTCTTGGGAAAGCTGAGTTCACTCGCTATTTCCCTAAACCACGAATAAATTCAAAGAAATGCTCCCTCTTCTCTGCCGTGTTTTTGGGTATTCCTTCACCTCTTTCACTTAATTTGGGGCCTCTGATTGCAAATATGAATTTAAAATTTCAAAATTCTATGGTGTACTGGAAATAAAATATTCCAGTGTCTGCTCTTGTGGGGCAATGAAGGAGTCATTTCACCCTGGCCCTCTTCCGGTGGCCAATGTGTAACAACGGCCATAGGGTAACAACGGCCATAGTGTTTGCACGGCCATAGGGTACCTACTACATTTATTTTATGAGTCGTCTGTGTTTACCCTAAAACCGCCTTGTACTGGCTATTATTGTAATAACTATTTTCTCATCCATTCGACCAACTTCACGGCTATAGGCCCTTACTATTGTACTTCAATTTTTTTATTTTGAGTTGTTTTTTGGCTTAGATTTTATCTTTTACTTTTACTTTTGTAGAATATTCCCGTTTTGGGGGTCACTGGGCTCGCAAAAGTACGCTCACCGCTCTACGCTCTACGCTCACCGCATGCAAAATAGCATCGTCCGTGGCACATACTTGCATTTTTGTGAAGTCAAGGAGGAAGTGCTATGCCATTCAGTTGCAAATGGAGGTGAAGTATATATTGTTTATAGCTAGGGGTTCTAAAGCCACTACGGTTCTTATGTACAAGGGCCAAAAGCAAGAGTTCAAAGGTACAAAAATGGAGACAAATGAATTTTGGTTTTGTCCATATGATATTAAGCATTGTGTCATGGGTCTTAAGAGGTCACACATCATTAGCTGACCCCAACTTCCTATCACATGGCCAATATTGGTCATAACTAACCTCACTTTTGATGAGATCATACTCTTTGAAGAAGTGGGGTTCCGCCTTCAAGAGCAATTGTCTGTGTCCTTGCAATGCTTATTCACTTCCGCTAAATTATTTGAGATGGTAGTGTGGATGCACCCAAGACCGCTTCATACAGATAAAGCTCCATCCATTTGCAATGGTAAGTCCATTTGCAAGAATGAGAAGGCACCCATTGAGGATCATCGAAACCAGTGGGAAAGTACAACAAAATGTGACAGCAACTATTCTCAAAGTGAACATCTTGTCATATCTTGGACTTAAGGCTATCATCACCTTGCAACCTAGTATAGAACCAGACCACAAGGTATATTGAATCACTCTCTGCCATTTTTCAGCTTGCACTTGCTTGTACTTTAATAGTATAGCCTCAACATCTACTGAAAAACGAGGGAAGTATGTGAATTTCAATCATTTGTATTACATCTTTTGTTATCTATGCAAGATGGACTACAAGAAAGACGAGTTCATTCACGCCCCAAGCCACAACATGGATGAAGTAATGACACTTGTGTCCCCCCATTTGTTGTCACAGTATTTTGAGGTCTAATTCCTGAAGGTTGATAGTATTTGCGACAAGAAAAAAATATAGGATTGCAAATTGGTAAGAAATAGGACTTGCCCTATTTCTAGAATTGGCAATTTAGAAATGTAATGGGATTTTGAAGTTGGGCAACACCCAAAAATGGGGTGCCATGGTCATAAATCTATGATTATAGGACTCACCTTTTATTATTTCTAGCAAAAATAAATATAATTTTTGGATTGACCTAAGAAGATTCCAACTTTATTTATAATAGATCTTCTATACTTGCAAAGATATACTCGCAGCTTGCAAAAATATGCTCGCAGCTTGTAGGCTCACATTTTTAGGCTTACAAGCTAGTGTTGTTGTATACACAATCATCTACTCAAAATCGACACAAGTTTAGTTGTATTTCTTTCATGTGATTGATCGACACATTCCTAAGGAAAGCTGAAGCCAACATACACAACCAAAGATGGAAAAATGACTCGAAAAACACACATTGTTGACCATTATACTTGAAAGTACTAAACACATTACTATGCATAGGATTGTATGCAACATTTCCTTACATTAAATTTTTTTTTAGAAATTACCTATCCAATTGTGCCATCTTAGTGTTTGTACTTCTACCAAACACCAACATATGGATGTTGTTCAAAATGTAGAAGAGATGTATCTTTACAATTATTTCCATGTATTTCTATGTATTATATGGAGATTGGCTAACATACCTGTGTATAAACGTGCATAATTGTTGCATGAATTTTATTTTCCAAATTTGATTGCTTTAATCCCTAAAGGTCCAAACATCAAGGATTTGGGCAACATAGCAATTTGGGGTAGCTCACTACGAATGGAATTGTTTTTTTTCTTTGAAAATTTCACACAACATGTGCCCAAGCAATAGCTTTAAGGCACAACAATTTTCATAACTTTTGACTACATGATTAAAAAGTTATTGCAGGATATGTAATTTTTATTGCTTAGTGGGCAGCCTGGGCAACCCTTAAACTTCTTAAAAAATCACTTTTTAAAAAAATAAAAATTTGAAATTGGTTCTCTAGATTGATATGTATGTTGAAAGATTCCATTCCGTTTCATTTTGATCAATAAAATGAAAGTTACGAGGAGTTTTAGTTGTAGGCAGTTTGTGGATAGTTAGAAAATCTCAACTCCAAGATAAACTTTGAAGTCCTTTATTTTAACGAAATTTTCAATGTTTTGGAAAAATAAATAAAAACTTTAAGTGTACATTTTTTATTACAACATTACAACCTTTGGGATTGATATTTTTTAATTAGATAAATAAATTATTAATAATTTAGTATTCAAATCGTTTTCTATTTCTTTCTACTTACTATTTTTTCCTATATTTTGTACAATTTCAAATGATCTAAAAAATTTCAAGCATGTATCCAACTTGCGTTGAAGAATGAAGTCAATGAATCCAAAGAATTACAACCATTTTCGACATTTCTTCATAATGATTTGACCTTGTAAGTGTAACTGCTCAGTTTTCTTTACAAGGCCCCCAAAAGGATTTTTGCCACTTCAAATGCTAATATCTTGCAATGTACACAGTGAAAATTTCTATAAGTTTTTCCACATCTTCTCGAACTAGCCTATGGTTACATGTGTCTAAAAATGTTTAATTTCTAAAATTTGGTATTTGTACTAGAAATGGTAGTTTTAGAGCGGTTTAGGTGAAAGCATAGTCAAAAATCTTTAGCAGTTAAAAGCTTCAATTCAATCCATTTGGACTAGTAATGCAAAGATTATATAGTTTCTCGTTTTGTAGGCAACCATTGCAATTTCCTGAAAAAATAATGCATTAGATTAATTTTTTTACTCAATTTCACAATTCCCCCTCCCCCTTTTTTTTCTCAAAAAGAGGTCAATGAGGTTGAATTAGATTGATAGAACAATCTCACTATTGGAATTAGTGCGTTTCAATTCCATTTTAGAGTTCTTAACAATTTAGTTTTTCTTTTCCTTTAACCCCTACAAGACCAAACACCATCTTTTGACAACATAGCGATTTTGGGCAGCTCACTCTAAATGGAATTTTTATTTTTATTCTTTGAAGTTTTCATACAAGATGTGCCCAAGAAGTAGCTTTAAGGCTCAACAATTTTCATAATTTTTGATTGCGTGGTTAAAAAGTTATTACATGATATGTCATTTTCATTAGTGGAGGGGCAGTCCGGGCAACTATCAAAACTTCTTTAAAAATCACTTTAAAAAAAAATAAAAATTTGAAATTGGTTATTTAGATTTATATATACGCCGGAATCTTTAAATTATTCCATTTTTTGATTAATGAGATGAAAGTTATGAGGAGTCTTAGTTTGAGGGTAGTTATAGAATCTCTACTCTAAAATAAACTTGAAGTCCTTTATTTAACTCAATTTTTGAAACTTTTGAAAACAAATTAAAACATTAGGTGTAGATTGTTTATTACAATTGTTGGGATTGGCATTTTTCAATTCCATATTAAACTTCTTAACAATTTAGTGTTTTGAATCATTCTCTACCTCCTTCTACCTCCTATTTTTTTCCTATATGTTTTACAATTTTAAATGATCTGAAATTTTTCAAGCATGTAGCCAAACTTGCCTTAAAGAATGAATCCAACGAGTAACCACCATTTTGAACATTTTTTCATATCAATGTGACCTTGTGAAGTGCAGCTGCCTGGATTTTCTGTAGGGACAAAAAAAAGGATTTTTGTCAATTCAAACGCTATTATCTTGCAATCCACATGGTAAAAATTTCTGAAATTTTTTCTACAAATTTTCAAATAGTGTAATACAAGTTCTACGGTTACATTTTTCTAAATTTTGGTACTTGTATTAGAAATAGCAATTTTAGAGCGGTTTTGGTGAAAACATAGTCTCTGACCTTTAGGGGTTAAATGCAAATGTCTTACAATCTAAGTAGTCAAATCTCATTTTTAGTCTAGTGCAAGATCATATCTCTCTCTCTCTCTTTCTAAAATTTTAAAGCCCGGGTTCGTTTGGTTTCTAATTTTCCAAGAAAACTTTCAGATGGAAGTACGTATAGAAATTGGTCAGATCATGACATAATGAAGTGGGTGTGCACAAGCCACACACTCATGGTGCTATATACAAAGTACCAGTGTTTGAAATTCTAACAATGAGTGATGCCCACAAAGGACACAGTTACTATGAGTATTGGGCATGACCACTAAGTACTTGCATAGAAATATACTCATGACAGGGTGTGGTAGTTACACAATGAATTTACACTCACGGACACTCTTCCCGCCACGACTTGGGGTACTGGCATGTGGCCAGCATAGAATTGACGGCTAAACTTCTGTTCTTCAAGGTCCAGCTATCTATCAAGTAAAGCAAGTCTATGCAGTTATACTGTGGAGTGATTCAGTCGTTGGTTGTCTGTATTATCCCAGAAGAGCTTTCTAATCGCTGTACTTTGGACAAATGGCATCGGCACAACCTCAGGCACTTCCCTTGGACAGCTCTAGGGAACAAGTTTAGAGAATCAGAGAGTCATTATTTGCATGAAACGATCTTGTGTTTGTTCAAAGATCTAGCTTAACATATTGTAATTTTGCTTGAGAGTAGAATAAAGAATAACAACTAGAATATTTTGAAGGCACTTTGCATACGGTCTGAAACTAACTACGTGTTCGTTTTGTGTCCATGGGTGTAGGTGAGGAGCATTCCCTCCAATCTTTCTACAAAAATTTCAAGGCTATGATGATTTAAGCTTCCTTCAAAATTCTCTTGCTTTGTAACGCAATATTCTCGTGAGATGGATACTGCTTAGTTCATGTTATCACGCTGTTTTATTTGTGTACGATGTGTGGACTTTGAATATGCTTAGTTCAGCTGTTGGATGACTTGGCTATAGATGTCAAAATATATATAGCTTCAACCAAAGCCAAGCATTTTCTTGAAATTTCCATTTTAGGATTTTTTCACAGAAAAACATTCATACTACTCTTATTGTTACGGACTTAGGAGGAATGACAATCTAATAGCAACATTGTAAAAATTCCCACCTTCCTTCCTAGAAAGTAGGAGAAACAGAATGGCAGCTTCTCTGTTGGTAAATCTATTGGTTTTCTGTAATCGAGGAGTGCTACATCCCGCTAGAAATTTTTTTTTTGTCGAATCTACTATGGACTAGATAAGTATGGTCACTATACTTTTGGAAATTGCTTGACAAAAGTGTAAAATATTGTATTGTGCTCTCTCTCTATATCTCTATCTCTATCTATATATAAATTCTTTTGCTCTTAACAATAGAAATGGCAATTTTTGAGTGGTTATTATTGACCGAACTACAAAACACACCAAAAGGAAGTGACTTAGAGATAAAGAAAAAGAAGTGGACAACATTGAGTTGTGCAAAAAAGTCATGAAAGGTTATCTTGAACCTCAAAAGTCACAATAATAACCAAGCATTAGTGTTACTTTAATACTAATGATTTAATATTCTCCATAGTACCATCAATGGCGTTCAACTATTTGAAATTACAAAATCTTGGAATTTATGAAGTAAAACTTTTGTGGAATTTTAATATTTTAAAATAAAATATTATACATTTATAAATTAGTAATGAAATTTTAACTTGTTGACAAGTAAATTAATAAATTTAAAGAAGCTTAGTTTGTACATTTGTAATTTTTAAATCTCATATTTATACTTTAAAATTCTTTCATTTTAAAAGTCCAAAATTGCTTCAAAATACTCGTCCTAAAAGGTGAAGTTTTGTCTTTCAATATTTTAAGATAAAAATATATATGTCCTATAACTTGTGCATTTTTAGTCAATAAGTTGAAAAAATATTTGAGAATATATATAAAAAAATTTAACCTAAAACTTTCATATTCATTTTTTGTTAAATTCTAAAGTCAAAGTTGTTACTAAACAAGACACACAATTAAATAATATATTGTTAACTTTGGAGAATTTGAAAATTGTCAATCCCAATAGCGAGAATGTTCTAGTAAACAATTTTTATCTTTTTAAATTTTTATTTGAAAGTTTTTAAAATTGAGAGCAAAAGCATATATTTTTCCTACTTTCATTGCTTACAAAATAGAACTCTTCATAACTTTTATCTCACTATTTGGAATTCAATGTTTTAATTTTCTTGAATAGGTATCAATTTATAAAATCTCAAAAGATTAATTAAAAGAATTTTAGGATATATTTTTTATTATTGGGTTTAACATTAGAATTGAGAAAGCCCTTGTAACTTTGCAATAATTATCAAAATGACATGAAACATGTAGATTATGATAAGTAACATCCATTCTAATAAATTCATGCAAAAGTTTCAAATTAGAAGTCCATGAAACCTGTCCGAGTTTTTAAGAAGCCCAAAGTGGGTTCCTTGATTTAATTTAATTCTAAATTTTTAAATTTATAGATATTATAAATTTTCAAATTTTCAAATAAAAGACTTATTTTTATTGAATACAGGATGATTGCAAGAAAGACCATACAATTTTGGTAGGATTTTGCTAAACTAATTTTTATACAAGCTTTAACTTTTGAATTTTAAATCCAATGCCAAAAATAAATAATCTATTTCTAGATATTTTGATTGTGGTTGTATCTTTTATTTTTAAAAAAAAAAAAATGATTTTATATTTAAAATCCAATTTCTCTAATTTGTCATACTTTTGGATTGTTTTTGTTTTTGTTACTAGGAATTACCCAAATTTAATATACTAGAGCTAAAATTTAAGTGGTCTATTCCCACACTAGTAGGGCATGTTCCATATGAAGGGCATAAAAAAATATGTTATTTTATGTCCTCCACATTTGTACAAAGAAAAGCGGCTCTATGATGTACACACTTTTGAACATTGAAGATGGTTTCAAGTTCATTTTTTTGGTGAAATCTCATCACCATTAAGTTCTTTAAAATGGTCAATTTTTAATTATTTTATTTTTTTCTATAATTGATCTATTAAATATCAAAATGTTGGAAATATCCCCATTCTACCTACAATTCTAAATTTCCCAGAAAAGGCCTATTTCAAAGTTTTGATTTTTAATAAATCAAGAATATCAAAATTTTAAAAAAACTAAAAAAATTCAATTTATGAGGGCTTGATGGTGCATTACAAAAAATATGAGGCCTCCGGAAGGCCGTTAAGCCTGGACCCCCGTAGTGATACTACGGAGTTTTTTTCCAAAAAAAAAATATCAGAAACTGAAATTCTGACGTGGTCGAAGTTCCATGCCAACGCTGATGTCAGCGCCATGTCAGCGTGACATCACTTTTTATTTATTTTTTTCCGTAATATCACCCGCGGGTCCCGAAAATCAGCACTCACGGCCTTGTTGAGGCCTCATATTTTTTGTAATGATGAGATTTCACCAAAAAAATGAACTTGAAACCATCTTCAATGTTCAAAAGTGTATGCGCCACAAGGCCCCTTTTTGGGTCTATTTGCATAAATGTGGAGGACATAAAATAACGTATTTTTTTATGCCTTTCACATGGAATATGCCCTACTAGTGTGGGAATAGACCACCAAAATTTTGGATCTAGTATATTAAATTTGGATACTCCCCAATACTAAAAACAAAAAATCCAAAAGTGTAACAAATTAGAGAAATTGAATTTTAGATATAAAATGATTTTTAATTTAAAAATAAATAAATAAAAGATATAATTACAATCAGAACATCTAGAATTAGATTTTTTTAAATTTTGGCATTGGATTCTTAATTCAAAATTTGTAGCATGAATAAAAATCAGTTTGGCAAAACACTACCAAAATTGTTTGGTCTTTCTAGCAATCTATAGATAAATTTAGTTGGATGGATTTTTTTTTTTAAATTGAGTACTTATTTGGATTTTTAATAGGCTTTTTTGTAAGTTTGTGAATGTTATGTAGTGGAAGTTGGAGTCTTGCATGTTAATGGGGAGATGAAAAAATGTGAGATTAAGTTGAAGATTGTTTGATGGAATGAATTAGAAGTCTAAATATCAAGTGAGCATGGAACTAGTTGGGAGTGAGCTTGTGTCAAATCAGAGAATCTAAGAAGATGTTTAACGGTGATTTATTTCACCAATTTGGTTAATATGATATGACTTTGAGCTAAATTGAGTGGTATGTATATGTATGTGTTCTTAGTGAGCTGTGATAATTAAATGTGTTAATTGAAAATTTGGATTGTGTATAAATTTGGTATGGAGTGTACTTTGAATGATTGCTAATTCTTTCAAATTGGGTCATTGTCTTCTATTTTCGGATTGTATTACGAATAAGTCCCATTAGCATGTATTTTCTACTTGATTGTCTTCCCTAAAATAAACTTATTATATTAATAGGATAATTTCCAAATTGGTCATTAATTCTTCTTCAACACAATCATCTAGTATTTTATATTTGACCAAATTGCCAGTAATATCAAGAATCAATTTGAACCTGATAAGGCCACAAAAACAAAATTATGTGTTCCATTGATGTCTTTCCTAAGAATTATTATAATCAACTTACTTTCATGAAATTTTAAACTATTAAAAGTTTAGAATCTTTAAGTTTTATAAACTATAAATTTTATAAACTTTTGAAGCTTTAATTTTTTTTAAAACTGAATATGTAAAATTTTACATGATAAATGAATCAATTTGGAAAGTTGCAAAAAGTATATGCAAATTTCTAAATTTGAATTCATTGATTTTTTTTGTAAAACTTGGAAAAATGTAATATTTTTAGAATTTGAATTAATTAAAATGAAACAATTTTTACCACTAAATTTTATTATTTATTGTTTACAAAACTACTAGCAATACAAAAAGGTTTTAGGAAAATGGGCCAATTAAATTAGTTCTTGATGATAAAAAGATTTTAGGACTTTAAGGGTTAATCCACGGATGACCATGTAGAGTAGTTTGGCAACTTTAAGAATCTTGCTTTTGATTTGAATTTGAGGTATAAAAATGATATTTTTGAATTTGAGCCTAACTAATGGATTGAAGATAATGAAGTGCAATTTCTACTCCAACTTGAAATTTTTTAAATTTTATTGCAATTTGAATGTTGGGCCTACAACCATAGGGTACTAATTTTTAGTTAAAGATATGGCAAATATTCTTATCTCATGATATTATATACTATTACACACACCTATAGAGAAAATTTTCAGATTTTTTGAGCCAAAATTTTTATTGATATGAATTTTCTTCACATTTTCCTTTAAAAAAAAATACAGTAATTTCAAAATTCACAAAAAGATCTGAAAATTTTATGACTTGAGTAAATGACATTTGATTTCATCTTTGAAAACTAAAACTAAAAAATTCCAAAAAGAAATAGTGACAACTTGGGAGCTTACAAAGTGTTAGAGTTTTGAAGTTTATTTCTGTAGTTATAGGCTCATTTTTTCAAGATTAATATTTTTCTTAATGGACCTATGACCAAATTTTAAAAGTATGCTATGATTTTGCAACTATACATGATTGAATCTTTTTTACATTTATTTTTTAGAGATGTCATCACATGTCTTCTATAAGTTAAAAAGAATTCATATTTTTGATAAATTTTTGAAATTTTTGTAAATTTTTGAATAAAAAGTGATAAATCCATACCAAATACAATATATGCTAAAAAACTCTTAAATTTTTTCAATAGGTGTATATTATTGTGTATAATATCATGGCACAAATGACAAATCAATTTATTATGCCATTCTAAAATTAAAAAACTTGTAGTTTACTAGTTTAAAACTCCATAGTTATAGGTCCAAAGTTCAAATTGCAATAAAAAATGGAATTTTTAGGAAATTTTCAAATTTTCAAATTCAAAAAAGATAAATTTTATGGCCAAAAATTTAGATAAAGACATTACAAAAAATGTCAAGCCTCTAAAAGGCAGCTTCATAATGACATGCTTGGCTATTTCCATGTCATTGTTGTCATGAATAATGACATGATTTTGACAACCACGTCATCTAACTTTTGTGACTGATCCCAAAGTGGTCAATCAAACTTTATTCTTACACAAATTTTGTCAACATATCTGGTAGAGATAGGGGAATAATGCATTCTATAGGAAAATTTATAATGATGAACAATCCCCTTCAAATTCATTTTGGCAACCTTCTAGAAGTCCAAAATTTTCTATAATAATAAAAGAACAAAATTTGCCAAAATACACTATCTAGTGATCCACGGGGGTTTCATTTTCTTGTATAAGAAAGTCAAAATATGTCACGTAGAGGGAATTTGGAACATCTTTAATTGAAATTAGGTTCAAACAATTCCTTCTAAAAAAATTTGGATGAATAAATGTTTTTTTCCCATCTTTGATGCCTCTCTAAAATTATCCGGAGGACACAAAACTTACTCTCATACATTTCAAGATTTAGTTTTGAAAGCTACAAGTTTTTTCCTAAATGCCCCAAATATAATATTGACTAAATTTTGAAGTAAAATAAAAATTGATCAAAGTGCTATTTTTTGGTTGTTTTTTTAAGTTGAATTCCCTTCAAAGTGTTCTTGAAGGATTAAAATAAAATTCTGAGAAAATGTCTTTATAAATCTTCAGTTGCAAATCTTGAATTTTTAGTGTGAATGGCTCTTAGAGATGAGCGTGAGCGGTGAGGGTCTGAAATCTTCAATACATTCGAGCTTGGGGGGAATTTGCATTGAAAATTCATTTATAATAATTGTAAAATAAATTTTGAAAAAGCTGTAAGTTGCGGATTGTAGTTCTACACGTTGTGTTTTTTTACCCCCATAGTTTTTTCACGATCTCAATTTCAAATTTGACAAGTAAAACAAAGATTGACACTCGACAGGCTACTATAGATACTTACTTTTCACTGTTTCACAGTTCCAACAACCTGGTTAAATCCCAAATTAAATATTGTAATCTTTCAATCCATTTCAATCCATATGTGATTGATGTGTTTTCTTTTCGTAAATGCTCTACACTTCATCTAGTGGTTACAGTTTTTATCCTAAATTTATCAAATGTATGTTATCTTGTTTAGTATAGTGCAAACTCCTAGAAGGTCAAAAAAACTCAAGGCCTCGGACATTTACGGGTTAATTATGTGTACTGACTGAACAATACTACAATTATCAATCGACAGACACTCAGTTTGTTTAATATTTAAACTTGCAAACCAGTCAGTGATGAAATGTAACCATTTCTAATATACAATTGCATCATTTCCAGACATCATTTCCTAATCGTCGGTCCAGATTATCAAAATGCTCATTGTGAATACAGATTCAAGCGTACGGAACATATGACATACTAACAGCTTCACTCCAAACATTTGCAGTCAGAGTTGGTCGAAAAATGACGAATTTATTTCACCTAACAAAATGAATACAAAAATTATGACAAGTTACAAAATCGACCAATGTAGACTAATGAACAGACCACGCAACTCAAAACTAGCAACGTGATAATCTTCCACTCACAATGAGCGATTTGTTTAGCGAGTCACTGAAGCTAAGTTAACGTACAATAATTAAACGAACTCTTCTATTCCATGTTACACAAAACGGAATTTCACAGATTCCGTACTCAGCAAATCAGTAATCCTGACAATAAAATTGACTGATCAGTCGATAAGCGAACTTAGTGGTTCATGATCTTTCCCAATATCCCCGACCGCTTCTGCCTTGGCGTCGATGGGCTGGAGGTAAAAGTTGGGCTGGAGGTAGAAGTTGGCGCTGCAAGACCTGAACCGGTAATGCCAGTTCCATCTCCGGAGTCACGGTGATGGTGGCCTGGAAGACCGGTACCAGCAACGCCGGTTGTACCGGTCGTTGTTGTGTCCAGAGGGGTATTGTGGTGCTGATGACCGTGAGTGCCGGTTGTACCGGTCGTTGTTGTGTCCAGTGGGGTATTGTGCTGGTGATGACCGTGAGTGTCGGTTGTACCGGTCGTTGTTGTGTCCAGTGGGGTATTGTGGTGGTGATGACCGTGAGTGCCGGTGGTGTGTAACGCGCCGTGCTCAGCATCAGACGATGAAGAAGACGAAGCGCTCGTCGTCCTGTTCAGAATACCTCCAGTTTTGTGACCGTGCTTATGGCCCAGTAAGTTGAAGTGAGTTGGGTTGACAAACTCCCCTGCAGGTGCCTCGCAGTAGCTGCAAACATTCCAACGAAGTTTAGGTATTAGCTTCACGTTCACAGTAAAATTCTGATGAACTTGTTGGACGACCAGAAAGAGCAAGCTGTTCATAGCATGGAAATAGTCAAAAGAAATATTGCTGATTTTCCATTCCATCCTATTTCGGCTCGATTATGGAAATGGTTCATAAGTGGAAGAACAGAATGAAAGCAAAAATAAAAGTACGAAACTTACTTTCCGGTAGGCACCTCAACCATGCGGGTGACTGGAACCTCCCTCACCACAGGCACTCTAACCTTTTCTTCAATATCCTCAACGATGACTCGGGGCACTCTTTCCATTCGAGGAGTGTCGACGTACTCGATGACCGGTACCATATCGGTAACCTCACGCTCCTCCGGCACAACTCTGCAACCATTTATTCACATGTTAAATATAAAGTCTCTTTTAAAAAACTGAACTAAGATGTCAGAAAAAGCAGAAAAAGATATTTTCAGCATACAAGAGCAGAATTTCCAGCACTTTGAAACGACTTTCAAAAAAGAATCATGGAGACCTTAACTCAATAAATCAACTCAAAACACTCTATTTCAAATCCTTCCAATCAAGCTTTGAGATACAAGCAATACATTTCGAATCACCAAGTTTTTGCCTACTTCCACAATTACCCGATTAAAACGGACCCCGCAATTTCAGAAAGTTAACGTATTTCATTACATTGTCTTGCTAGTAAGTAGGACGATTAAAAAGGTCGATTAAGAAGGTCGATATGGACTACCTGTGCACAATCTCAATCCTGGTCTTGGACACCTCCTTGATGATGGGCACACGGTCCACATGCTGCACTTCATCCAGAACAACTCTCGTCTTCGGCACAATGATAGTCCGCTCTTCGTTCACAATTTCCTTCACGTAATCAGTTTTCTCAACTGTTCGCATCTCCGGATAGCGCTGGATGACCTGCACTCTGGTCTCATACTCCCTGGACTGCAATGCAAACAGTCACGCAGTCAGCACGTCAAAACATACCTCAACTAATTAATATAAAAAAACCATCTTGAAAATTAATGTAAACACCGAAACACACTTGAAACTCCCGATGTGTTAAAAAAATTCCAAGATGGTATCCGTCGCACTCATGAATTCTAACCCACAACATTGAACACAAGAAAACTTTCAAACATGTCCGAAATCATTATCCCTTGCGCTGGGATTTGCTTAACCCTGTGCTCACACATGAAAGCGGTACTAAACTTCATTTCACAGTGGGAACCTTCAAAGTGTAATAGGCTCAAGAGACACGCTTGAAAGTCCTACTAAAGTGCGACTAGTTTTAATTGCCTTCCATGCCCCACGATAAAATCTATCAAAGTGAGGACATGCTTAAGAGTTGAGTTCTGGAGTAGTTCGAGCACCAGTGAACTGACCTTCTAAGCATGTCCCAGTCACTGAAACGGGATCGCTTGTCAGAGTTCAAAATGTATGGTATTGTGCCAGGCAAGGAAATCCCCAATTTACAGAGTTGAACGTTCATTCAGGGGTGCATACCAGGCCCGGCGCGTTGGGATTGGGGCAGTAAGCCTCGCCCTCATTGCTCACAACAGTTCGCACGCCCTCTGCGCCTTGGTGATTCAAATGGTGTCCCCGACGGTGGTGATGACGACGGATCCCTTCGTCGTCGGAGCTGCTGTACGAACTGCTGCGACTCCGGCTCCTAGTCTGGCCCGGCAACCGCGTGCGTCGACGTCCGGTGCCTCCCCGGGCGGCCATCTGCGCAGCCTCCATGCCTTGCCCTACCACGCCTTTGCCCTCCATGCGCGCTTCTTCCGCGCCCAACGCAGCTCGCTGTCCGACAGTGGCCATCTCTCTCTCTTGCTCACTAGCAGAGGTTGAAAAGCAAAACCTGAAATGCCAATTCAAAACCATCGATAAGTATCGACAACTGCATGCATGCCCTCATTGATCGATCACTAGGACATCGATGCCGGCACTGGTAGCGACGAGCACCGATACCAGCCACCCAAACTGAAAACGAGGTCATCTCAAAACGAGGTCGTCTCAGGTAATAGTCTTGTGAACCCAAATTCACATGACGCCATCAGCCCATTGCAACAACAAGCACTGTAGAGCCCACTGCAACCAACAGAATTCTAGATCCCATTTCACCAAAGAAGAACTCTGGAGCCCACCGCAACAATTAGAATTCGAGAGCTCATTGCAGTAGAGCTAGAACATACACTTGGTCCAGCAGTGAGTCCTTACCTGAAAACTGAAGAGACCGACGAAAGAGGAGCTGGACAGTTTGAATCGCAGGTTTGAATCTGCAGTCGGAAGAGGAAGAGGAAGAAAGAGGAAGTGGACGAGGAGGGATAACTGTGTACGTCACAACCACATTCAGGAAAAAAAAATGAATTGTGAGATGTTTTGAGAGATGGTTCCCGGGAGTATTTCTAGGCCGGGGAGCTCCGACGTCCCCATGCGCATTGGCTTGCTGTGTTACAACAAGGATCCAGCACGTGTTGCGAAGGCCGAAGGGAGGGGTTGAGTCATGTATTTCTTTGACGTTTCTACGGTTTCGCAGATTTCAAGTGAAGTCTAGGAGGGGTGTACATAGTAGGGGGTGCGGTGGAGGTCCCGTTTTTCTTGATGGGGGTCGTGTAGGCTTATCACGTACTCCCTCCGTCCAGAAATGATTGTCCACAATTTTGAGGATATTTTTATGAGCCAATTTCATTGACCATAGTGTGGAAAACATAACAGTGTGAAAAACATAATTGAGAAAGATTCCAAATTTTATATCACTAGAATCAATGAAGAACATTGCATCTATTCATTGCAACCTATATAAAATTAGACAGAAGGAAAAAAAAATTGACCTACTCAAAACAACCTTAAAAAAACATAAGAGTGTGGAAAACATAACATTTGAAGTGGACAATTGGCATTTCGAGACTGAGGGAGTATTAGTCTCCCAATCAATTCCAATAGTCATTTGATTTTATACAGATTTTGAACTTGGCAAGGGGGTGTGAATTTGGAGTCATGAAGCATATAATTATGTACTTTTATGCAAATTTTGAGAATTTTATATTGATTTTCCACACTATGTAGACTTCTTTGTCTCAGATTTAGACTAATTTACCTCTTTAACTCCTAAATGGCAAAGACGACAAATTATAGTGTTGACAATACTTTGAAGTTAAATCAAACCTAACTAAGTTGCTATTTTTAGTAGTTTATTTTTTTAGAAAAAATTCTTTATTGAAGTCTAGTTTTTGCATCAAAAATCCAATTTTTAAAATGAATGATTAAGCTTTTCCAATTTTAGATTTTGTGCAAGAGTATTCATTGCAAACCTTGTTTTTTAGTATTGAGGATTCTTGGATTAAATGAGCCTCAAATACACTAATTCTTAGAGAAAAAATCACATTAAAAATTCATTTAAAAAAAATTGTAGAATAGATTTTGAGAAGCCGTAAATTGATGAATATTATGCATGTTAGGCCCTTTAAACTCATTTTTTATGGTGACCAATTTTTTTAGATTTGATATGTGAAAAGAAGATTAAAAAACTTTATATCCCTTTTACAATTTCAACACCCTCTTTATCAAACATTATAATCTTTCAATCTATAAATAATATTGTTGTGTTTTCTTTTTTCATGTGATCTATACCATATCTAGTTTGAATTTATATGGTTACAATTCAAATAAAATTGATAAAACTTATCAAAATGTAAGGGTTGCTATTATGTGAGCCTAGAAACATGAGCATATTATGAGTGTAGAAGACTATACACCTATGTTATAGGCATCCATATTATAAAAACCTTTTATGATTATACTACAAATATAATATTGGTACCTATATTATGAGTGTTTATATTATAAGCACCTTCAATGGTTGTAGTATATCTACTTATATATATGCTCAAAACTCACATGCTCACATACTAGCACTATTGTTAAAATGTTGGCTTTTTGTTCAATTTAGAGCAAATTCCAAGAAGCTCAAAAAAGGCCTTGGACATTTAGGGATTAAGATAATTCTATTTCAATCAAAAGCAGGAAAGAGATTGTAGTCTATTCAAGGAAGCCTCCCTCAATAAGTTTCTCTAAGTATTTTAAATAAAATTTTCAAAAAGAAATATCATCTAATGAAACAAGATTTAAGTGAAATTTTAGACACTTGAAAAAATCACAAATATTATAGAACTTTAAAACCATTGTAATGATAGATTTAGTCTACAACTAAATCAACATAATACTTTTCAAATTAATTCAATTGGTATGTGAGTTTGACAAGACTAAACCTTTGTCCAATGCGGCAGTGATATCCCCTCATACTAATTCAATCCCGGGGAGATCACTTAGTGTATCTATAACTAACCACGTGTGTTCATGTGATTTTTTGCCCCCCTCTTTACTTTTTAATGAAATTTGATTTTGACCTATAATTTTGAGTATTGTTTAATAAAGGCTATAGGTTTCTATTGCCAAAAACTTCCAATTCAAATACCATATTAAATGATTTCTAGAGAAGGTTGAAAAATAAACTAAAATGGCATGTTTTTCAATTCAAATATTTATAGAGAATGCATTTAGATGACCACTGAATCAATATTCAAGGAATATGAACTTTCAATAGAGATTTATTTTTGAGAATTTTTTGTATAATTTTTATACAATTTTTTCTTATATAAAATAGGAGTGTGAAAGTTATTTTCAGCTTTGCAGTGTATCTTTTTATTTCAAAAATTAGTAACTAATTATAATTAACAAATAAAATTATCAATAATTCAAAACATAAACTTTCAAAGTAGTAAAATCTACTCATATTTTTTTCTTTCCTTTTATTTAAATTTTAGAACATAAGATAGGGGGTCTAAAATCTAAACACACATAGTCCTAATGGACCCTCTAAGTGATCTCCCCGGGAATTCAATGAATTCTATATGAATGTGGTCTAATTGATTAATCATGTAGATGAATTTCAAATGAGTGGAGAATGAACATGGGTGAAAGTTGGATTACAAAATTTTCATTTGAGAGAATATGATGATAGTATAGAATGTAGACTAAGAACAAGTTGTAGTGAGAAATGACTAAGTCACATAATTAGTGTCACTAAAAAATTTCATTTCTATGGCAATTACTACACTACTTTCACTAAATTACAAATAGTGTGGCTTAGGTAAACACTCACTAATGTATATGCACCATTAGTCGAACATTTAATAAGAAATTTTCTCGGAGATTTTGGAGCAGATGGTAAAGAGTACGAGGTGATGGAAATCTTGCCCATGTAGGAAAGATAGGAAATATGGACATTGCTAGTTTTTCAGAATTTTATTCCCGAAATTGAAATTACTGTGAATGTTGGGAGCCAAAAAGTGCACTTGTCCAGTTGCCAATGTCTGGAGTCTTCCAATTTCGACCATTCAAGAACTACTTTTCCTCTCACTACTTCTTGCTTTCTTGCTCACTACTTTTGGACATGTGTCATAACCATATTGGTCCCAACCTTAAAAATGAC
This sequence comes from Antitrichia curtipendula, assembly GCA_951230915.1. NCBI lineage: Eukaryota > Viridiplantae > Streptophyta > Bryopsida > Hypnales > Leucodontaceae > Antitrichia > Antitrichia curtipendula. The sequence goes on along the minus strand of OX579636.1, from coordinate 22,081,703 downwards.
AATAAAGCACATTCCAATCTTGAGTTCTAATCTACAGTTGGAAATAGCACATCCTACAGGCTGGGTACTGGACGTGGTGGACAACTGGTGCCTCACCCTTAATCCGACAAATCAGTGAAAACAAGGCCGGTGAATGAAGTACAAGCACAACTTATTGACAATTTGTGTAAATTTTAAAATCCATAGATATCCAGTATCCCCAACCGGCAAGATATGGCTATCACATGTGCTACTCGTGTTTCACTACTTTTTGTTGCTTTTCACCTGAGCGGCAGAATGTGCACCTTTTGGTGCACAAATCTGCTTGAAAAAGTGAACGCTTTCATGATCTGCTTGATGGGTATGATGAGCTCTCCACAACCAGGTGCAAGTTGCTCACTGAGAAATGACTGCCTGAGGCATGCGAAGAGACTGAAGATATTCGAATGCTGACACTTGGCCGTAAGAGATCTGAGCGTTTTGCACGACCGAGTCTGCCAATGGCCACCTCAACAAAAGCTTCCTGGAATTCAGCCCTCTTTTGCAGCTCCTGCAAGCTGGAGCCCGAGGACGGGGACCCAATCTTTCCTGATTTAGAGACCCCGAAGCACAATTGCTGGATTCGGCGACAGTTGGGGCTTGTTGCGCTGCAGGATGGCCGGGGCACTCGCCAGGTCGCGCATCCGACTTTCGGGGATCACCTGAGTTACCAACATGTGTCCGTCACCGGTAGGGTTTCCAACTTTTCCATTGCTGGCATTGTATTGCAATTGGGAAAAATCGGAGTTGGAGCTCGGATACGGTCCACACTTGGCCGGGCAGTAAGGTAACATGCTCTTAAAGCGACCATTTAAGGGCGGGTCCGCCTTTTTCACAGGCTTCCGTGGGCAAAAATATTTCTGGATCATTTTTCAGAGAAAGAAAAATAAATAGATGTGGAATCTAACTCAAGTGGTTTTGTAATTTTACAAGAATTTTTTAATTACTTATACATTTTCAAAGATTTAGGGCACATGCACCTATTTGTAATCATAGGTCTTCCAAAATCCGTCCACTTGCAACTTGTAAAGAGAGGAGCGGAAATCAAAGACAATGATTGGCTCTTGCAATAGAAAATTAATTTTTGCTACATGCATTCAATTGCTAAACTGTTCCATTTAAGGATCAACCCATCTCCATTCCCCACCTAAAAGTAGGGGCGGTTTGAAGAAGATGCATGCATTTAGAGCACACTATCTTACTACAGAGGAAACTGGAAAGTACGAACAGCAGGGTAGATACAACATAGAGGTATGGCAGGATGGGGAAGTGGTCATGCGGCGCGGCGACTGAAGTTTGTCATACAGGAAAAACACTGGAACTACATTTTATTTGCCACCCATGATCAAATTTGAAAATTTGGAATTCATATTTGGAATCAGAGGCCCTAAATTAGATAGAGAAGGTGGAGAACAACAAAAGTAACCAACCAAAAACATACACAATTTTGTACATTTATCTTTGGTTGGGAGATGAAGGTGTACAAATCACCTTGCAAGATAAACTACATATGGTCACTTTAATCCTTGAAAGGCCCTTGGGATCCCTCAATACAACCTGTATTTAGCCTCATAACTCTTCAATTGTGGTTTAATATACGAATTATGATGCATTGTTATTTACCTACTATCATGCTTATTAATTTATTTTGTCTTGAAAAGTATTCGGTCAATATTTCTATAATCAAATACCACCGAATTCATAATATACTATACGGTCACAAAGGGCTTTTAGGCCCTTCAATGGTTAACATGTTGCACTGATAAGTTCCATTGTTGCATGCCGGTATGTGAGTATGTCTAGGGTTTAACCAACATCTACAAATTGGAGAAATAATAGGAGGAGTCACATTGTGCACAAGTTCTTCAACGAGTTTGGGAAGAAATTTAGGGCCTCCTACATGTTGGGTAGGTGAGTGGTGGGTGAGAAAATGCAATGTTGCACTTTGCCTAGACCCGATGGGATAAGAACCACCCACCTAGCCAATTTTCAGTTTTATGTGACTATTTTTTTTGTTTAAAAAAAATAAAAATAAAAGCAATCGCCTATCCAATTTCTAAGATTTCCTTCAATAATTAGTAGGATATTCTAAACAATTTTGTGTGTCCAATGAAAAAGGCATTACCAATATTGGTGGAAACCAAGCATATTCCTAATTGTCATCCAAATTTGCTCATGTGGCGGTGGAAATTCTTCCCTGACTAATGTACTGAAGTTGGCTCCCATACGACTCGGTGGACTTGAATTTTGGCCAATAGTCACCAGGATTGCCTATCGGGCTTGCATGTGAGACCACCTTTATTCATCTGAAATGCTAAGTACAAATCTATAAGCAAGTTCATTAAACATTGTTATGTAGAGGTTCCTCATCTTGACATGATGTTCCCTTCAATCAATTTAGCGAGAGCAAGTGTGAGCTCTCTTTGAAATGTGACTCTTCCTAAAGAAAGATAGTGGGCAATTAGATATCCTACCTCCTAAGTGCTCAAGCTAAAGATAGTCAAGCTAAAGATAGTAAGATCAAGTTTGAAATTTAATAATAAATAATTGAAATTCCTACAACATATCATTGTCACTAATTCATGTAGAGTATTCTTATTTCATTCTATTGATCTATAACATGTTTTTTCCATGAAGCTTCTTCATTAAATATTAACCCTTAAAAACTAGACGTCTAATTTCAAATAATGGATGAAAGCAAGCATCTCCTGAACACATAGAATATATTTTATAAATCCTTTCAAATGTTTGATAATTATTGTAAATACTACATAATTCAAAGAAAAGATATTTTAAGCATGTTTGACTTAAAAAAATGACCCTTCTAAAAAGTCTTGAATAAATAAGAAAAATAAAAATCTTAAGAAAATCTCCACAATTAAAACTCAGTTTGAACTTAGTTTGAAATAATTTCAACTAGGAAAAAAATTCTTGACAAATATTCAATATATAATCAATTTTAGAAGGAATTTTTCATTTTAGATTTTAGATTTTAATTTTCTTTAAATTTAGATGAATACAACATTTGATTTAATCTTATCAATGCAATTTGTAGATTATATTCTACAACATTTGTTTGAAAGTGATCATCAAATTATTATTCTAAGCTACATTTCATAAAATATTTTCACAATTTTAGAAATTTGGACTACATTTTGGTTCTTAAAGGATTATAATTGGATGAAGCTCATTTTTTGCAACATTCATTGTCTGTTCAATAAAGGGTTGAATACTAAGAGTTAAATGAACCATAATTTATAGATTGATTTTCTATAAGAACATTTAACATTAATACAACAGTCATATGTTACATTTATTGGTAAAACACTAGAGTGTAGTTAGCAAGAAAAATCTAGTAAATTTAAGGTGCATTAGCCCCTTAGTTCTTTGGCTCTTTCAAGCCAAAAACTATGTGTAGATATTTTGTCCTAAATAAATGCTAAAGTCTTTGTCTCTATTTATTTTTAGTAGATCCACTAAGAAGATTTTTCAATTGACTTTTTGAATTACATTCTTCCAAAGTTTTAAATTTAAATACCTTTTCAATTGCAAAATTGTGAATCTTGAACTTTAAAAAAGTAAAACAAATTCAAACCATTCAAAAGGTAAAGTTTAATCTCTCAATTATATACATTTTTATACAAAATAAATGCACATGTAAAGGAAAAAAATGAATGATGGAAAAGTAATTTAATTACAAATACAAAAATTATAAGAAAATAATGCTCCATATTCATTTTTATTATTTTCAAAAGAATTCCATATAAAAGAAATAAGTTGAGAAGACACAAATTTTTTAGAAATTATAAATGTTACATATTCATTCTTATGTTTGTTTTTCAAGTGGGAGGCTATTTTGATTGACGACAAATTCTAAATTGCTAACTATTCAAAATCAATCCCAATGGTAAGAAAGTTGTAGTACAAAATTTCCACACTATACTTTTGTTTTATGTTTTAAATTATAAAAACACGAGTTAACCCCTAAAGTCCCATTGTCCCTTCGAGGGACAAAATGGATTTCAGGCAGGCTCCTACAGTCCTACGGTCTCAATATTTTTTGTGATTTCTGAATTTTTTTTTTTGTGAAGATAGAGAATCACATTACCTTTCCAAAAATGTAGTTTTTGTTTCAATTGGTGCATGGGAAGAAAAGTTATGGCACAAAACCCCCAAATTTTAGTTTGGTGGGCAGAAAAAAATCCTCAAAAAAACTTTAAATTAAAATTTTTAAAATTTTGTTTCATACAGATTTTATTTTTATTTACATGGGAAGCTTTTATTTATTCCATTTGGATTTGTTATGCAAAAGTTATGATCAATCTTATTTTTCGGGCAATTAGAGCATATTTTTGAAAAAATAACTTTTAGGATTCATTTCTGAACTCAATTTTAACAATTAAAAAAAAAAAAAATTTCAAAAGGTCAAGATTTGTTGCTAGAACAATCTCACCGTTGAGATTAGTATATTTCAATTCTATCTTAGAGCTATTAATGATTTAATTTTTTCTTTTCTCTTGAACCTACTTCTACTTAACAATTTTTTAATGAGTGAAAACTAAGTGTTTCTTTTTTTTTTTTTAATTTATAGATTCTCAGTTCAATTCTTCATCATATAAATTTAAAATTTAAAATCTTTAGAGCAAAAATTTAAAGTTAAAAAGTTCAAAGCCCCAAAATGTAGTTGAGCAAGGTGCAAAAAAACTAGATTTCTTCACTTTAAATGCAAATATCTTGCAATCTAGATGGTCAGAATTTCTGAAATTTCTTCTACACATTCTTATACTAGTCTAGTACAAGATCCTACCGTTAAATATTAAAAAAAAAAACATTAATTTCTTTTTTTGCTCTTTGCTCTAGAAATGGCAGTTTTGAGTAGTTTTTGATGGAAAAATGGCCTTGGGATTTTAGGGGTTAAAAAATGAACTTCAAATATTACCTTTGTAAATATATGCTACAATTGCCTCCAAAAAAAAACTAGTTGCAACTTCCATTTCATCAATCAAAATATAATGATTCAAAATTTTCTAAGTACATACACATCAATTAAAAAATATTAAAAAAAATATTTTTTTGATACTCCTCTAAAATTAGAGTAGATTCTACCTCCCTTCCAAATTTTATACTCGTATTAGATAAGAAGAGTCTAATTTACATATCAGAGTCTTATCTAATGCCATAGAGTCCTATAATTGTCATAATATGAAAGAGTCATAGAATTTATATTTTCTTGATATCCAAAGTCACAGCATCCTAACCAAAATAAACTGTGAACATAAGCATGTGGAGCTATGTTTTTTCCAAATAATACTAATGGCAAAAAATAAGTTACAATACTATCTTAAAGGATTATTTGCAAAGAATCAGCATCCTTTAATTCAAGCCATTTAGTCGAATTTCTTGTCAAGCAATATACCACATAGTAGCGTGGTCAGTTTTGACAGCAGAACTGGAGATCATAGAACCAAAAACCATTGAACTGAAGAGCACCAAACTGTAGACCATAGTGAGAGAGGAGAAAAAGGGTTGAGCTGGAGAGCTGTCATTTTTCATTCCGCTATCATGGAAGTCCCTTTCACCTGTGATTTTGCTCAAGCTAGTGTATATTTCAAACCTCTGTAGAAGTTTAAGAGTATCACTAGCACATCACTGATACTACAAGTTTTATGCACAAAAATTGTCTTATCATTTGTCCACGATTGCTAACTGCAAGAAAAAAGCTTACTGCATCAGATGCAAACTTCTTGTACTCATAATATCATTCTGGAATAATTTTTTTGAAAAAACAACTTAGGAGGTGGTAACCTTCACCTGTACCCATGCCAACCAACAAATTGTTAGTGTGCCACTTGACGTATACGAGGTGTCTGCATGTTATCACAAGTTGTTATCGTTTATTCACCAGAGAAAACTATCAATTAGACTCATAGATCTAATGCAAAAATTGTTCATAGAAAATTGACACAACTTTGCTAACTAATCCAACTACCTGTTGGCCATTGTTTTGAGAGCCCACCACCATTTTCGCCACCCAAAGCTTGATCAACCTTCTTGACTGTTCTAAAACTAAATTTGTAGTTTACCGTTTATTATGGCTTGTGCAACTCAACTTAAATATATCCTAATTCTCCCGCCACTATGTTTAAGCCAAACCTTAGTACTGGCTAGTATATTTCAAGTGGTCCAGCAAGTCTTGTCAGACTTTTGCTAATCAATCATCTGAACTAGCCTTGAATATATGACTTAAATAAGCATAGCTAGCTTTAAATATGTGAATTACGATACAAGCCTCCAAGAAGTCGTCATATAATTTTCATTATAGTGTCCAAGCTATTTCATGAAGAAGAAATCAACTAAGATTTCAGTGCTCTATTCACTTACTGGTATGAGTAGGGTATTAGCAACTAGTGCTGAAATTACTGGTTAACAACAACTAATGCTGAATTTTTTGTAAACAGTGTCAAATTTGTTAGGTAACTGATACATTTAATACATTTCAGATTTTGAAAAGAGTCAAAAGACTATAGATGTATAATAACTATAACTATCCAGATCTAGTGTGGAAGAATATATCATTATAATCTATGTTTTTAACAATGGTAGATTTTATAAAAACCTAGGAATAAAACCTTGGAATTTGAGTCTAAAAATAAAATAAAAAAATAAAAAAATATAAATTTAAATTGGCATATTTTCTTTTGTAGATGGATTGCCTAAGTCTAATCTTCAAACATACAAAAACTTGTCACTTTTGCAATAGTTATAGGAATTACTCAAAACAACAGTTGAAAGAGTGATTAGGAGCCGAACTAAAAATACCATAAATAATCCAAATCCAAAGTCACTTGAGCTTGCCCATAATGCAAAACTGAATTTTAGCCATAAAAAGATTTAATGGGTTTAGGGGACTTTTATTTCATAACTTTTAAAGGACCAAACATTAAAATTTCAATGAATGGATGAATGCAAACATGTTCCAAGCACCCCCAAACTTGTTTTTTTTTCATTAAAATGTTTGAAGATTTGTGTTTTAATTCTTTTACATTTTCATGGTATAAATTTTCATAACTCCCTTTTACAAATATTCAATAAATCAAGGGATTTAAGTGACATTTTAAATTCAAAATATAGCCTTTCATAAATGACCTAAATAAATATAGAAATCAAAATTTCAAAACATCACCATAATTAGCACTTACTCCCTCTATTCTAAGATGATTGTCCACAATTTTGTTGATATGTTTTGACCAAATTTCATTGACCATATTGTGAAAAACATAATTAAGAAGAAAGGTTCCAAATTTTATATCATTAAAATTAGTGAAGAACGTTGCATGTGTTAATTGCAACCTAAATAAAATTAGCCACAAGGAAGTATTTTTTTGACCTACTCAAAACATGACAAGACATTCATTTTGGGATGGAGGGATTGAGGTTCTAAGGGAGTAATATTTTAAACTTGAAGGAAAAAAATCATGTGAAAATTATTATTATTCAATCTATAGTCATTTTTGAAATGGATTAGAAAAACTTGGTTTTAAATTTTACAAAAAGAAAATAGTTGTAGTAGATTGTTCAACCATACAGATATAATATATGAATTATATTTTACAAGTTCTATTTAAGAAATCTCATTATATTTTTTTTCTAGGCTGCAATTTATAATAGAGTGCATTTTTAAACAGTTTGCAAATGTGGACTATCCTTAAGTTTGGTCCGCATGGTTTTAAACACCCTTTTATAATTTAAAACAAAATTCATCAAATTTATTATTTCTAATAATTAAAAAATCCATTAATTTTGGAGAAAAAGACTTGTAGGCTTCAATTTTTAGAATTTTGTATAATTACTTTGAAATCACACTATTGGAACATAAAAACTATAAAGCCACATGAATGAGGTAGTGCTATTATTATATTTATTTAAAAACTGTTAATACTTGTTTCACATGTCAGGTTCTAATATGGCATTTTATCATTTCATCTTGGACAAGTTAGCTACCCATTTGAATTTTTTTTTTTGACACAAATAAAGGCTGACATTTACTGCAAGAATGAAGAACCAAGAACCTAACCACAAACAGCCTAGGTAGGCAAGTAACCAAAGAAGCAACAAAACAAATTAAAACACAATCAAAAGGCGTCAAATTGGTGGGGTAGGAACCGTCCTACCGGGGTCCTTGAAGCTTATAGAAGTTGGTACACAAAACTAGCCCACGGCCTAGAAAGACTCCACCTTGGCACCACATCAATCATCACGGCGTAGATGTCATCACGAGTCTACCTATCTACAAAACGTCATTTAATCTGGTCCAACTGTCATCCTTCTTCAAGCGTTGCCTACAAACCCTGTCCCACTTAGCTTGTTTGTAGTCAATAAGCCCAAGACAAATATATTGTAGAAGTTTCATCGGGTACCAATGAATGCCGTTAAAGGCTACGTCATTGAATTTGATCCACAAAGCCTACAAGATGATGGTGCACAGTGCTCTCCAAAACTGCAAATGACATTGAACTTGCGAGGGATGCACTCTAAGAAAGTTCCTTGCTTTTATGTGATAGGACGCCATGGACCTATAGCATCCTTGGTCGATACAAGCACATTCAAGATATGCCAAGCTTAGTGAGCCAACGAGCATTCCCAAAACCTATAGAGAATGGGCTTGTGTGCCCTTTTGGGGCAACATGGAGCAACCCCATATCCACCGCATGGTGGATCCATCCCATCCCTGCATTGACTGCCACTACACAGTGCCAAACTAGCCATGATAACCCATATTCTTTTGGTGTTCAAAGTCTAATCCACATAGTGGTCCAACAAAGGCGATGTGAGATGGGCATGGTGCCTTGCCATTTCCTCTCAACCCCACTAGAAATGACATGAGACTTCTTCAAGAACTTGCGGGCCAATCTCACACTGTAATGAAAGAAAGGTAGTGACCCATGGCTACCCTCCCAACTCCATTTCATTAAATCCCAGCTGAGCTGGTCTATCCATTCAAAATACATCAAGATCTCTGCTTTCTTTTGCCCATGCTAGATAGACAAAAATCGAACTCTATAAAAGGAACCAGTGGCTTGGAGGCAATCATGATTGTCAGCTAGTTGGGGCATGTGTGGCATTCTTACGACTAGCATGTCCAAGAATGAGCGCACTTTCATCAATTGATTCAATCATGCCAATTCCTAGGTCCTTATGGGGCCACCTTCACCAAGAGACGATCCACTTGTGACCTTTAGCTTAAAAAGAGGGAGGATTCAGCTTCCCCTCTAAAACACCCCAGCCACTCTCCTTAGTTGGTGGGGCATATTGCAACAATAGCATCAACCCCCAAATGCGTTGTATGGCACATGTAAAGGCATCCCAAGTACCATGCTCCTCTATTATTAATTCAAACTTAATTGTTGCTTCTTCTGCCAATAGGAAACACCCATCCTTCCATACGTCCCCAATTATTTTTAACTCGGCCTTGTGCAACTTAGTGGCTTGAGTCCTTGCCAAAGCCTGGAACAATTTGGGAAGAGACTTGACACCATCAGAAGGATTCATTCATGCGCCTTTCTAAAATGGTGGGTGGGATCGCGACCACTTATCTAACCAACTTCCTCTATGACTCACATGTTGTGGTCTAGGTCTTAGACCCACAACAAATTTGAAATTGTAGAATCGTGAAAAACTCCAAGCTAGAGGATCAATTGCCCCGCTATAAGGATGAAAATGTGCAAGCCAATACCTAAGCAAGGTGTCTTAGTTGGAATTATCAAACTCGCAAGCCTTCAATATCCGCTTAGCTATAAGTGCTGATAAAGATTTGTCCTAGTTAATTAGTTTGATACCCCCATTACTCTTACTTTAGCAACATTGCACCAAAGCCACTTTAGCTTGAAATCAGTGCATTGACCCCGACCACATAAAGTTCATTACTATACTCCTACATTTGGCTACCTCTACTTGCGAGCCTACCCATATAGCAATGAAAAAGTACAATGATGATAATGGCACAAGGCTAACAACAATAGTCCGTCATGTGGTGTTGACCTTGGTAGTGCACCTCGGGGGGGCACTTAGAGTATCCATTAGAAACCACGTGCAAATAAAACTTTGGACCCCCTATTTATTTTTTGAATTTTAAATAAAACAATATAAAATAAATATGAATAGATTTTCCTGTTTTGAAAGTTTATGTTTTGAATTATTGATATTTTTATTTGTTAATAATAATTAGTTACAAATTTTTGAAGTAAAAAGATACACTATAGAACTGAAAAATAACTTTCACACCCCTATAATATATAAGAAAAAATTGTCTAAAAAATGAACAAAAAATTCTAAAAATAACTCTCTATTGAAAGCTCATTTTGAGTTGAATATTGATTCAATGGTCATCTAAATGTGTTCTCTACAATTATTTGAGTTGAAAAACATGCCATTTTAGTTCAATTTCAACCTCTTTTAGAAATCATTTCATATTTTATTTGAATTGGAAATTTTGGCAATAGAAATCTATAGTCATTATTAAACAATGCTCAAAATTTTAGGTTGAAATTATAGTTTATAAGAAACCACTTGTTCACATGTGGTTTGTTGTAGTAGAACTAAGTGCCCCCCCCAAGTAGTGCACCAAAAGGCTAGTTTCTTTTTAATCTTCTCTATTAGAAAGATGTTGATTCCCCAGAGCTAAGGGATAAATCAAATAGAGAGCCCAAGACTTTGCACACGTTCCCGTCTTCTGTCCACTGCATACATAGCTGATTTGTCTAATGAAAATGCCCTTCTAATTCCTTCGACCACCAATATCCACATGGCTTATTCTAATTTAGGATTAAGTCTATACCCAAGCAAAAGGAATTTAGCGTAACCACCATACTCATCACCGACTCCTCACCTAACACAGTAAATAACGTGTCAACTGCAAAATGTGCCAATACCTACTAGCAGTCATCAACTGATAGTGTAATTCCTTTGATTTCTCTACTCTTGATACCATCCTTACCCATCAAGTTAAGTACCTCTATGATGATGAGGAAAAGATAGGGAGTAAGGGCAACCATGTCGGACCCTTCTCTATATAGGAAAGGTCGGAGAACAAATCCCATTCACTTTTACAGCAACATTGGCATCTTGAAAAAAGAGCATAGTCATAAATACAAACTTCTTAGGAACATCCAATATTAGCATGACTTCCTTTAGATATCCCAAGTCCACCATGTCATAAGCCTTACTGAAATTAAGCTTAAGCTTAAGGAAAAGCAGTGGTTGACCTAAGTACTCAACCCAATTCAGGGTTTGTCGGTTAGTAGGATATTATTGAGAATGAACCTCTGTAGTAAGATCGTTGACTGATTAGAGGAGATAATCTCTATAAGGATTGTCTGAAGCTGCCATTAGAACACTTTGACATATAACTTGTAAGACACGTTAAGAAGTGTGATCATTCTTAGGTAATCACTTTTAATGATATCCTAGTAGCATTTTAAAAATTGAATGATAACCCTGTCTGGGCCAGGAGCCTTTCTAGGGTCCATGGCTTTCAGAGCCTCTTCTTACTCCACCATGCAATTTGGAGAGGTAAGGGAGTTTTTCATTGACTCTGATAGCCGGTTCAAGATCCTTTTCAAACATATGTCAACTATTTCATATCGGGTAGGGGATGGTACTTTAGTAGTGTACAACTTTGCATAATACTGCAAACAAACTCTTTCAAGATCTGCTTGATCTGTGAACACCAAGACATCCGTGCCTTCTAGCTCTATAATTCTTGCCCCACTCCCCCAATCTTTGTGTGCCTAAAAAAACTCCTTTGAACAAGCATAATCCATTCATTTCCATCGTACTTTATTTCTTATTTTGAGCCCTTCAACATGAACCTTTTCCATTGCCCCAAGCTTCTCACCAAGGTCATTGAGTCATCCTTCACTAGAAGAAAAAGGTATCCGACACAACCGACTACTATGCAACTGGTGTCCTATACAATTATCCTGCAACTATAACCCTCTCTATTAACACCAAATCTAATGTAATTGATTTATGACGTTGTTTTACAACATTGATATATTGTTTTAGTCACATAGAAGTCAATCTATAGTTGCAAAAAACAACTAGGAAACAATTAGGAAAAGATTGCAACTGTAAAATGACCATAGTTGTTTCCTAATCGCTTTCTAGTTATACACTAGTTGTTTTTTAGTCGTTTCCTACTGTACTAGAAAATTTAGTTTTTTTGTTGATTAAATTGCATAGATTTGATTCACTTTCTATTAATTTGAAGAGCAATTTGTTGATTTGGATAGAAATCAATAGAAAAGTGAACCAAACAAATGCAACCAAATTAACAAAAAAACTAAATTTTCTAATAGTGAAGCTAGTTGTTTCTTAGGTGCTTTTAAGTCGTACACAAGTTGTCTCTTAGTCGATTTCTAATTGTTTTCTAGTTGCTTCCAAAGTTCATTGCCCTTTATCTTGTACCAATTGTCCCATATCAACTGTAAAGAGTACCATTAGGTTGGGTATATAAGACTTGTAAGTTGTTATAGTCTTATGCAATGAATTTTGTTGATAGAATTTTGAGACTTCTTCGATTTCTAGATTTCTACGATATGTAGATTTCTACAATCTATAGAAATAAAAAAATATTTAAAATCCAATAAATTTTGAAATCTATGAAATTGTAAGATATCCTAAACCAATGAAATATATTAAATACTAGTATTTGAATTTCTGAAATCTAGGAAGAAAGTAGATTTAAAATTTTAAAATCTAGAAAAAAATAGATTGGAAATTCGAAAATCTTTTTAAAAAGTAGTTCTGAAATTAAAAAATCCAAAAAAAGGTAGATATAAAATTTTGAAATCTACAAATCATTAAGATTAATATTTTAAAATCTACAAACCTACAAATCTACAAGTTGCAAACAAGTCGCAAATGAGTTGCACACGAGGTGTAACTTTTGCAATTGCTACACCTTTTTCCTAAATTTTAGGGTGTCCACTGCGACACCAGTCTCCAAATTATCACCAGTTGCAATCCAATTGCAAGTGTCCTATGCAACTGAAAAACCAGTTGCATAGTCTATTTGCAAAATCCCTCATTCTTTTCTAGTGCTTAGTAGGCTAAGTTCCCAGAGTCAATTTGAAGCTCTTCGACCACCTTTAATAGCTCGACCCTAAGGTGAGCTTCCTCCTCCCTATGAGTCTTTGCCATCCTGAGGCAATGCTCTTTGTAAAATTTTACCACCTTTCTCAACTTCCCAAAAATGTCCCCTCTTCCATTAGCTCTCCAAACTTAGGCATTCTATGTTCTAATTCCTAAATCTTCTAGCGACTGCTCATATTGTATAAGGATTTCCAAGGAATGGTGGCTTTGATGATGAATCAATGGTGCTACATTGTGAGCCTATGAGCCTGAGTCTACGAGCATTGAGCAAAGATTATGTGAGCGTTGAATTCTGAAATTTGAAAATCTTTAGAAAAGTCAATAATATTTTACTATTTTTAGTAAATTCAAGTACTTATTATTGTGGATCTATTATCGTGGACTTATTATTGTTAATATGTACAATTTTATATAATTTTTAATTTTCATCAATTTTTAAAATATCAAAAATATACATTATAAAGGCAAAGAACTGGAATACAATAAAATTCAAATTTAGATTGGAAATAGGGTGTATTAATTACGTTGGCAAATTACAGTATTTGTCCAAATAAAAAATGATACTTCTAAAGTTATATATCTTATTTTAGTCTATTAATAGTCTTCTAATTTCAAATGTCAATCACTCAAAGATTCTTGGTCTTTTAGGCATGTTGAAGACTCTCCCTTGGAACCTTGATGATATTGACCCTAATAAAAAAGAGCTTCACTAACTTTATTAAAGCTAAAGCTTGAAAAATGTATAAACTTATTGTCTACTGGATTCATTTTGTAGAAGTAATGGAATAAGTAGTAAAGATGTTTGCAATTCATGTACTAATGATGGCCACATTTTGCCAAAACAATTGTGTATAAAATTAGAGCAAGTATACTCCGAATATACACCAAATGTGATTTGATAAACCTTTTTCATGGGCTCAATTTTGTATTGAAGGGAAATTATGGCTCCAAGTCCAAGGAAAGGGAGCATGGTTACTCCCATGATCATTTTTTTGATATTATCAACACTCTTTTATTTATTGTGATGCTCTATAGTAGAGGCATTTGCACTACATCAAATAGCCTTGCTCCTCCGACTTGTTGGATATGTATACGCATGCAAAGTACTAGGCTGATGGTAAAGGATTGCCTTGAAAACATTTGACATTGTGAACAAATGTCGAGGTGACATAGGTGGTCACTCTTGGAGCTAAAAACCGGTCTCTTGCAGTAATATTGTTTCTTGATGAGTAAAACTGGTGTTAGCTAGTACATGCTACACGTCTAGTATTTGGGGCCAGTCAATTATCCAAGCACATTTAGAACCTCGTACACATCATTCAATATCATTTGGACAAAACTAGAAGTTGGTTATAATCTCCTTGTTTTTGCCATATTGTTTTTTTTTTACCACAATATGTCGAAGCTGGAGTGCCTTTAGATCCCTTTGCAATTTTGGCAATGCAAAAATGTTTGATCCTCTCTATTGGGTATGAAATGTGCAGTTCAATTTGTGGGACAGTCTTGTAATATATCATTGTGATGTGTCACAATCACTCTTCATCACAGTTGTGACGTACGGTACATGCACAAAGTTAGCCAATGTGTTTGCTTCATTCGAGGCCACTATGGGTGTTCATGTAGATTGTGTCTACACTCGTGTTGTCAGAATCCGTTTCGATCAATCGAAATCCTGTCGACACTCCATATCTATGCCTACTCATACAAGAGGTATTACATTACGAGATCATCAGAAGCAAGATAGATTACACTCCAAAACCTTTGTTTTCATTAACAAGATGTGACATGAGAAACATTCCCCTCTCACTGGGCTTTAAGGAATACCGCAAGCCTACGGAATTCTAACCACCATAACTACTTGGGTATTGTAACCAATTGGGATGAACTCCCCTTCCTAGGTTTACGAAGCCCAGAAGTTACGACCAAGTCGTAACATTACCCCCCCTTCTACGTTCAAGTCTTTGATCTTGGGGCTCTCGGTTGACGATGGTGAAATTCTTTAACTGCATCCGGGGCATTTTTTAAATTTTCTACAGGTTCCCAAGAGTTTTCTTCCGGCCCATAACCTTTCCATGATATGAGATATTGTAATTTTCTTCCACGACCACTTATTCGCGAGTCCAATATTTTATGAATCTCCCATTCAATATCCCCGTCTGGGGTCACAATTGGTGGCGGTGGTTCTTGCTTACGGCCAGGAATAGTGTCTTCTCGATATGGCTCTAGGAGTGACACGTGAAAGACGTCATGAACTCGCAATGTTTTAGGCAACTTTAGTCGATACACTAAGTCAGACAATTTAGCTATTATAGCAAAAGGGCCCAAAAATTTTGAGGCTAATTTTTTTTGATGGCTGTGTTGTGGCAATATGATCATGCCTAAGTAATACTTTATCTCCAATTTTAAAAAGAGGCTGTTGTTGAACATGACGATCATAATATCTTTTAGCTTGGTCACCTGCAATTTTAATCATAGTCTTTATTTCTTCATGAACTTCTTGTAGGTGGCAAATTCTTTCTTCAGCGGCTGGAACCGTTGACATTATAGGAGTTTTAAAGGATAATGTTGGATGATAACCATAGGTGGCGTAAAACGGTGAAAACCCTGTAGCTGAATGAAGGGAGTTATTATATGCAAATTCAGCTATAAGAAGAAGGTCTGACCAATCGTTTTGTTGTCGTGTAGTGAATATTCTCAAAATTTGTTCCAACACTTGGTTGACTCGCTTCGTTTGCCCATCCGACTGGGGGTGGAAAGCTGTAGTAGGAGCGGGTTGAATGCAAAGAAGTTCATATAACCGGCGCATGAATTTTGAAACGAACACTGCACCACGATTGGAAATTATTTCTTCAGGCGTCCCATGATGTTTCCAAACATAATGGAGATATAACGTGGCGGTCCCATTAGAGTCAATTGTCTCGTTAGTTGGAATAAAATGGGCTAATTTAGTATTCTTGTCAACTACAACCATAATGGTATCAAACCCTCCACTTTCTGGCAATTTTACAATAAAATCTGTTGTTACTCGTTTCCATGGTGCTTCCGCTGCTGGAATCGGTTAATATTTGTTGGTAATATCAACAAATTACTAATCAACAAATTACTAATCAACAAATTCCTAACTTAATATGGGCTCGAGAGTTGTGTCCTCCTTAGTTGTTAATTTAATTTTTTGCATAATATGTTTATCATTCCACACCGATTTGCAAGTTTCCAACATTGCTAACCGCAGTAATGGTGTTGATATGTTTTCCTCATCTTTTCTTACATCAATTTGCCTAGATAGTACATCTGCTTGTCCATTCAAAGATCCCGGTCGATGTTGAATAACAAAATCAAAACCTGAAAGCAATTCAGACCATCGTGCTTGGCGACGGTTTAATTGCTTTGTGGTTAAAAATTGTTCTAGGTTTTTGTGATCGGAAATCACCTTAACTTGGTGCGGGGATCCTTCAAGATAGACTCGCCAATCTTAGAGTGCCAAGACAATACTTAGCAATTCCTTATCGTAAATGTCATAGTTTAGCTCCGTCGGCGACATTTTGGAGCTGCGATAAGCACATGGATGGAGATGTCCATCTTCTCCATGTTGAGAGAGAATACCCCCTGTTGCAGTATCAGATGCGTCAGTTTCAACAATGAATGGTCGCTCAAAATCTGGGTGTATTAATAGAGGAGTTCATATAAACCAAGATCGAAGTTTGTCAAATGCCTCTTGTGCCAACTGGGTCCACTGAAATTTTTTATTTTTTCGTGTCAATGTTGTAAGTGGAACAACAATTTTTGAGTAATCACAAATGAATCGTCGATAAAAATTTGAGAATCCTAAAAACGCTTGAACTTCTTTCACTGTCTGCGGGTGGGCCATTCTTGAATTGCTTTGACTTTATCTTGGCACATTTGCAGCCCTTCGCTTGAAACAATTATTCCTAAGAACTCCACGGAACTTTGATGGAATTGACACTTGGATGCCTTAGCATAAAGTCCATGTTGTTCTAGGCGCCGTAGCACCTCCCGTACAACTAGTTAATGTTCCTCCAATGTTTTGGAAAAAATAAGTATGTCATCCAAATAAATTACCACCAATATATCCAACAAGTCATTGAAAATATACTGCATATATGCTTGAAACTGAGCTGGAGCATTCATTAAACCAAACGGCATTACCAAATATTCGAAAAGACCATATCGTGTCTTGAAAGCCGTCTTGAACTCATGTCCCACCGCCATCCTAACTCTATGGTAAGCTTGTCGTACATCCAACTTAGTAAACAATTTTGCTCCCACTAGTCGATCAATGAGTTCGGGAATTAAAGGTAATGGATACCTATTTCTTACTGTGACGTGGTTTAAATTTCGATAGTCTACACAAACCCGAATTGACCCATCCTTTTTCTTCGCAAATACAATGGGGGCGGAAACGAAAGATTTGGATCGCCTAATCCAACCCTTTCCCATATTTTCTTCCAAATATCGCCGAAGCTCTTCTAACTCAATTGGAGACATAGGTCGCAAACCAATATTACGTGGTTCTTGCCCTTCTTTAAATTCAATCTTCATGTCCGACACTCCATGCTCTGGCAATTCATTTGATGCTTCTTCACTGAAAGCCCCTTGCATATCTTGATATTTCGTAGGAATTGATTCCTTAGTTGATTCTTCAATTTCATTTGTACCACACAGCTCAGATACCTCCATCATATACACTTCAGCCCCCTTAGCCGATAATTGAAATGCCGCGGCTGACACCATGGAGTGTCGTGGAGCTACCAATCTTGAGGAGACCACCTGTCCTCTATGGCTATTTTGACCACCTAGCCCACATCTGACCAAAACTCGTTGCTCTACTCCTCGAGCTGCCTTCTGATCAAACCTCACGGCCTTAGTGCTAGTGCTCCTCTTTTGCTAGAGCTCCTTGCCAGACCGCGATCCAAGATCCTCCTTCACTTCATGAACAATTGTCTCTCGTTCCTCCTGAGGAAACTGTAGACAGGACTCATGACAAAATTCTGAATCAAATAACACTTCCCTTTGTGACCACCGAATGGTGGGGTCATGGCATGCCAGCCAGGGTGTCCCCAATACACAGGGATAGCGTCCTGTATTTGTGATGTCTGCAGTTATAATCTCTTGATGGTTTCCGATCTTTAACTCTACTGTAGCTTCATGAGTAATAAGTCCAAAATTAATAATTCTCCCATCAATGACTCTTACTTCCTGTGGTACCATCTTAGTTTTAATTTCTGCTTTACAATTTTGAGCAAACTTAGGATGCATAAAAACTCCCGTTGCTCCAGAATCCACCAAAGCGGTAGCTGCTTGAGAATTTATTTGAGTATCTAATGTTAAATGCAAACCGGGGTCATTCGTGGCCCTAACATATAATGGAGCTTGAAGATGCAAGGACTCATCCACTAGTGGAGACGAAATAGGCAATTGCAACTGGGATATTGTTGATGCCAGTTGCTTCGAAAATCCTTGATGCTCTTCGGCCAGCCCATTCTTTGCAATCATTGCAGCCACAGATTGAACTCCGCCCGGGTACTGAACTGACATCCTCAGTCCCAAGCGCGTCCTTTTCCCGGGCTTGTATCTTCTCTTATTGCTGCAAAAGAGAGCGGTTTAGAGGGATTCGTTGGACATTTTGCTCGAACATGACCTAATTGTCCACATCCCCAACATCTCCCTTGTCTTTGATATTCCAATCTCTCTGCAGCTGTCTTGGCCAAGGCGGTAGTTCCATGGACCGTGTCGAGCTCCATTGGAACCGGTCCGGAATTCACTGGATTTGATTGAGACCGTACAACATAATCCCTTGAGGTGGTACCAGGAACATTGGGGCGTCTATTTTGACGCCGTGACCACAACCGCTCATTGATCCTTGATGCCATAGCCATCCACTCATGAAGCTTGCGTGGTTGGGTCTCTGCAGTTGCAATTGAATCCAAAACTTCATCTTTGAATCCCCCTCGAAACCGTGCCACCAAGCTAGCTTCATTCCACTCAACTTGCACAGCATGCTCGTTAAATACCGAAATGTACGTTGCTATCGATCCTGTTTGTCGAATTTTTCCCAGCTGATCCTCTGTGTTGCCTTTGCGATCAATATCCCCAAATACTGCAATGACTGCCTCCCTAAAGGCATTGTAATCCACCAATAACTCATGAGCGCGTCCCTCATCCAACGCTTGCAAAATGGGCATTGCCCAATTTTAGGCCACCCCAGCCATGTAAGACAATGCGTATGCAACCTTGTCTTCTTCCAAGCGATATGCACGGGGCTTACTTCGGAACACCAATCTCAATTGGGCAAACCACTTGTACACCTCGCCACCTCTCTTCCCGGAAAACTTCTCGGGCGCTGCTACTTTCGAATCTCTTTCCTCAAAATTCGTGCCGTCATATTCTCCTGTCCTCCAAGGGGCCCGCACCGATGTTGATGACCCCGCCATTGTCGGATTCGCTGCTGCCCGTTCCGAGATTTGCTGTACCAAGTGTGGCATCGCGGCTTGAAATACAGATTGGATCTGTTGCTGAATAAACGCAGCCCAGTCTGGACCCACTCCTCCCATTGCTGGCAAGTTTGCATCTGTTGTTGGATCTTCCTGGTCCATGACAGCCTTACAATTTTGCTCAATTCAACAATTGCGTGTACTTCATCGAAAGGAAATAACTTAAAAACTTAAAGCAATCGTGTCTCCCTCTCCGAAGTTTTATCTCCGCCATCTTCTTTGCCTCAGTCGAGATCTCAAAATGAAATAACTCATAAAATTAGGTAACCGTTTTTTCCTCTCCGCAATCTCTTTGCAATTTTATCTCCGTCATCTTCTCCTCAGTTGAGATTCCCTACGAGATTCTAACTTCACCGCTACAGGACCGACGGATCGATGCTGTCAGGGCCGCTCCAAGATTCGCTCCGCCTCGGTTCCTGCGCACAGCCCATTGACCCCAACTCCTGTCGCAGCATCTCCACCGTCCTCCAGATCGTAGCCTCTCTGGACTCTCTTACCTCGCCGAACCTCACTCATTTGATCGCAGTTCCGTCAATCCCAATCTTGATTCCCATCGCAGCTTCTCTGATGGCAATCACTCCGGACTTTCTCTCCTCACCGAAACTCAACTCATCTTCCTCCCTCGTTGTGATAACTGAAGAGATCTACTCCTTGTTCTCCTTGCAGCATGATTCCCACAAATCCTCTATTCTCTTCGAAACACCAAACCTCACTCATCCTCCTCTCCGAGATCTCATCCCAAAATCCGGGCTCTCACTGCCGTGATCACAAAAAACCCAAATTCATAACTGAAACATGTGGTCCGGACAGTGAAAACCAACCGGCTCCAAGCTGAGAGTGTGGACAGTCAAAGACGTCACATAATGTCAAAGTCCGTTTCGATCAATTGAAATCCTGTCGACACTCCATATCTATGCCTACTCATACAAGAGGTATTACATTACGAGATCATCAGAAGCAAGATAGATTACACTCCAAAACCTTTGTTTTCATTAACAAGATGTGACGTGAGAAACATTCCCCTCTCACTGGGCTTTAAGGAATACTGCAAGCCTACAGAATTCTAACCACCATAACTACTTGGGTTTTTGTAACCAATTGGGATGAACTCCCCTTCCTAGGTTTACGAAGCCCAGAAGTTACGACCAAGTCGTAACACGTGTCTGAGAGAAATTGACCTTGTCCAAAATGATGGGAGTTACCATCTGAACTAATGGGGAGGTCAAGCTTGCACTTACTATACTGAACACTTCTTCGCCTTCTAAAATGTAGAATACGTGGGGTGATTGCAAGAAAGACTAGTACTATTTTTTGTCACACTTGACGTGTTGGACTTGTTATCGGCTATAACTTTTGAAGAATGAATCCAATTAACTTGAATTTTTTCTTGGAGATGGCTAACCTGATCTTGTTTAGATCCCTTATTTTTCAAAAAAATTTAAAAATCATTTTATATTTAAATTTCAATTTAGCTAATTTGTCACACTTTGTAGTTAAGGGTTTTTTAGTATTGGGGAGTATACAAACTTAATGATCTAGATCTGAAATTTCTATGGTCTATTCCCATAGTAGGAAATCATGTTTCTACCAAAGGAAATTTAAAAACATTTTATTTTATGCCCTCCACATACGTGCGAATAGGGCTCCCTTGCGCGCGCAATTATGAACATTCAAAATTGTTTCAAGATCATTTTTTTGGTGAAATATCTTTCCTATAAAATCCTCCCAAATAGAAAATTTTTAGTTTCTTTAAAAAAAAAAATTCCTATTTTTTACAAATTAAAATGTGAAAGTACCTATTTTCATGAGATTTTGCACTTTTCCATTTCTCCTACTTAGAGAATTTTTCTATGCTTTTCCTTCCTAGGGGAACTTCTTCTTAAAAGTGTATACATTGAACATATGAGTACTATGGAGAACGCTACGCATTTTGGTCGGTCTTTCTTGCATTCACCCCGTGTTCCAATATGAGTTGGTCCAAGAAAGTCATTCAAGGCTTTTACAATCTTCTTTGGGTTGTCGTTGCATCTAGTGCCTCTTAAACTTCAACTTCAACTCATCTTGTGATGGCCTTGACCTTGATGATTTGTCGTTCAAGAATGCTCAATAATTTTTCATTTGCATAAAGGCTTGAACACTACTAGAATTGCCTACCCTAATTTGCACGTTTCTGTTGATTCAGCAATTTTTTAAATTTTCTCTGTTGGTTTGGCAAACAATCAACATGTTTTTGCTGTCCAAACCAACTAAAAGTTATTAATTCATATCCGAATCAACTGAAAGATGTTGATTGATGTCCGAATCAAGCTTTCCGAACCCACTCCCTAATCAACTCAAAACAATTGATTTTTCAGTGGGTTAGGACACGCTTTTTTCTACTAGTGGAATGCAATCATCACAAGTTGTGGCAAACAAATCATTATCTTGATTACTCAATTATTGCAACCATTTACTATGAATGGTTTCTGATAAGTTGCATGATGGCATGTCCGCCATCTCCTTGAGACTTAACCCCTGGAGAAATAAAGTTAAGCCCAAAATATTGTCACTGAAAACAAAAATATTGCACATTTTTTAGTATAATACACCGCTACAATTTTGATCTCTCCACTATGAAGCAAAGGCGTTCCTTAACATTGAGGAATAAGTCACCCACTCCCTATAGTGATTAGAATTCCATCTATAGTAAGAATTTTTGTTACAAGAAAAAATAATTAATGAAATACAAGTGGTTCAACAGAAAAGATGTTATGAAATAAATGGCAAATGTTGAGTATAGTACCATTTGCATGAGCTTGTCCCACTAGCAATATTAAAAGTGCCCAAATGCAAGCCACAACTCCAATTCACGCAGTGCCTCTTTTAGGTTGCTTCAAATGATAGCTACCAGGAATGAATTGCCAAGTACTTGCAGAATGTGCAAAGTAAGGGTGAAAACACCATTCTTTTTTTTGTCGCCATTAATGTATCCTAAATTTCCATTTAACCATTCTTAGACTTCCATTAAACTGTCCTTAGAAAGTTTCATTAAACGTCGTTATATAAGGGTATAGGGGGCTAGTGAGCTTCCACTTTGGAAATTCATAAAAATTAGATGCCAAGTCTGAGAAATCATTTTTTGTTTTCTACAATTCATGAATTGTAATTACTAATATTACAAAAATATGTTTTTTTTAAAGAAAAGTACCTCTAACTAATCTAAATTGCTTATTTTGACGGTTATATGTGCTACCACCATACCTTACCACTTGTTACGATTTCTAGACAACTTTATTGTTTTTCTTATTTAAGTAGTGTTGTCATGGCATTCACATTTTCTAGTAATTGCCGGATGCAAGTGAATTTTGAAACTATTTGGCGACCTACATTAGGTTGCTATAATGGAATTTTTAACATTGAAGAGCTGTCAAATATGTGAAGAAATAATTTCCAAGATTGGCAAAGATGATTTGCAAACTTAAATTCCGTCATCACCCACGTTTAGTCATCCTATAACAAGAATGTTGAGATCATTGTCTTGCAATTCTATTGAACACAGTAGGAGTTGAATTTAGAAGTTTATGTGAAGTATTGACATTAGTGTGAAGTGCACATTTGAATATATACTCATCAAAAAGTTTACAACCTACAGTTTGTCAACCATTATCGTGTGGTTATTGTTGTTTCATGGGTTCACATGTTAATTTAACAGTTATCGCATCGTTACGACGCATTACTGCACAATTTGTTGCATCATAACAGTGTAATAAATTGTGCAGTAATGCGTCGTAACGATGCAATAACTATTAAATTAACTTGCGAACCCACGAAATAACAATAACCACACGATAATGGTTGACAAACTAGAGGTTGTAAACTTTGTGATGCTTTTATTGTTACTCAAACTAAGATCCACTTCCTTTAATGCCATTCCGCCATATGTTCCATTAATCTCATGCATGTTGCAAAAGTTATAACTGAAAGTGATTCCAACATAATTTTAGAAAGAGAAGGAAGAGAGGTAAACTACTATACTCTTCAGTGAAGGAGTAGCAACAGTCTAAAAGAAGAGGCATGATAGTTATAGGAATGAAAATGCCACCTCCAAAGAGAAGTTGCACCCTTTGTATTGAATCAGATATAATAGTTGATGAAAAGAAAGAAGGAAATTTCTAAGAGGTATCAAACGTGGAGGTGGATCTGCTCAATTGTGCATCCTAGGAGCAACATCAAATTCTTTTGTAAGTAATTCAACTTGTGCTTGACCTCCAAATTTAGATTTTGCAAGATATGCTTTATTTTTCAGATTAGACTCTTAATCAACTATTATTAGAAGGGTGAAGTTCAAATGCGCATATATAGACCATTTAATTCCACAATAACTCTAATGCACCTTAACTCTAATTGTTTAAGACTTTGCATTTGGATGCACTTTGCACTCAAACCCAGATTGTAAAAAAAAAAAAATGTTTAAAAAGAATCCAGTGACCATCTACTACCGAATTTGTATTATTGAATGTCAATATGAAAAATTTACTTTCTTAACATTTGGTGAGTGTGAAAGGTGAAGAGGTTGGTTTTATAGAAAAATTGATTTTCCACCATGAATCCACAAAGGCTATGGAATAATGCAAAGATAGTTCACTCATTGTCAAATGAGTGAAGATATATATTCCACACGGGTTGTTAATCCCACCACTACTCCACTTTCATAAAGAGCACTTCTTTTCATCTTGTATCTCATAATATTATGTAAGTGTATTTAGAAGTTAGTTGCCTTTAGTAGCTAGCTTCAATAGTCACTTATTTTTTACTTAATTGAAATAAATTAGGTACAATTAAATCCATTGAAGTCAAATCCACTGAGGCTTCATTTAATTCATTGGACTTAATTTCTTTCAATTATAATATTGAGCGTTTTGCGTAGTTAGACCAACTAATAATACAAATTTTGCTACATTTGTCAGATTGGAGGCTTCATTTTTTCTGTAATGCATGGGCCAGTATTTCCCCTTGGCACCAAAGCCAACCACTCCCTGGATTCATCTTGATAAGTAAATATAAAAATCATGCAACTCATTCTAAATAAACTAGAATAACTTATCTATTAAAGTAGAAGGCTTTGAAATGGAGTGGGCATTAAGAACGGACCCTATAAATGGGTGTAAAGTAGACATAAGTTGGTTCTGAAATTGACATGTATAGTCATTGAATGAATCAAGGAAAAAAAACATTATCAAATGCAAGAGCCAATCATTCGCTTTGCTTTACCCATCTTTCTGTAAAATTGCAAGTGAACCATTTTTAGAAGACCTAGGGTCATAAATAGGGACCTATGACCCAACTTGTTTGAAAATTCATAAGTAATTCAAAAATGCTTGGAAAAATACAAAACCAATTGGGTTAGATTCCTCATCTATTTCTCTTTGTCTGGAAAATGAGCTAAATTATTCTTGTCCAACGAAATACACAAAGAAGGTGGACCAACCCTTAGAAGTACCATTTCTGAGCTTCCTACCTTAAGGTAGGACCACCATTACCAACTAGCCATCAATAACCAACCTGTAGGGTGTAGCTATTTCCATCCAAGGCTGGTACAAATTCCAACCATAGTTTGGAATGTGATTTTTTCTCTTTTGCAAGGTTGGTACTATAAAGTCATAACACATGTCTTGATTTAGTGAGCAAGACAGTAGGAAGCAGTGAGTGGAAAAGTAGTTATGGAATGGTCAAAATTAGAAGACTCTACATCTTGGATATGGATTGAGGCCAACTTTTGGCTTCCAAAATTCATAGTAAATTCAATTAAAGGGAAAAAATCATGAAAACTTGGCAATGCCCATCATTTCTATTTTCCTACAAGGTTGTAAATTCACACTGCCTTCTACTGCTCCAAAACATATGTGGGATTGCTTAAGTGGTCGACTATGGGTGGTTCTACCATATCATGAAAATTCATAAAATCACTTCTCATTTTGTCAATCCAAGTTGGGTCCATCGACATCGAGGGAACAATTTTCTTGTACTAGATCAGATAATTGAAATCATAAAATATTTGATTCACAAACCATTACAAGCAGCTTGTGTAAAATTCAAAAGATATGAAGTTCCCTTCAGAGTCAAGACTTTATATTATGAGCACTTGAAATGATAAAAGAGCTACAAAACATATCAAGGAACTAAACTGATTCTTAAAACACTTTGATTAATTTTGAACAAAGCCATAATGGTCAAGTCACCAGGGTGTTGCCAATTCTTTTTCCTTGGCACCGAGGGCTCCTAATGGAACATACATCATTGGTTAGGTAAATCCAAAACTGAGATAGAAAATATCGATAAAGAATGAAATTGTGAAACAATATTTACAAAGAATTTAATTAGCAAGGAATATTATCAAACAAGGGTTGGAATATCAAACAAAATTGGAATTCATTAAGGAATTCAAAAACGCTAGATCAAACTATTGTGGCCTCTAAGTTGCCCTCAACGCTGAGATTTCACAAGAATCAAGTTTCACACTTACTTGAATTGGAATTCAAAGAGGATTTGAATTTTGGAACCCCCTCAAAAATGCATGATCAAACTACTTTGGCATGAAGCCTACCCTCGGCGCCGAGGCTAAACTTCTCAAACACTAATTTGATATCACAATTAAGAATGAGCACCAATTTGGATCAAGATTGGAAGGCCAATCGACAACCATTGGCACTGAGGCTTCCATTTTGGCAGCTTTTTTTAATTCCAAACACCATGAAGGCCGACAATTTTTCAACCACTATATTCCTAAACTAGCAAATCAAATTTCTCATACTATTTTTTAAGCTCAACAAATTTAAAATTGTACAAATCTCAAACCAAACAAATCTCAATTCTCTAATTGAGCAAACTAAAGAAGAATCGGAGCCCAAGAATTGAAGACTAGGTAGAAATCATCAATACCAAGGATTCATTCATGGCATTGCAATTTGAACAATGACCTTACACATTGCACAAATCACAACTAGAATACTTGTCGGATTAACTTTGAATCAAGACTCATGTATGTTGCCCACAATGGCGACAGCTTGCAATGAAATATAAGAAGTTGATTTCATAAGATGTGTACCTAATCATTATATGCATTAAATTATCCTAAATTATGAATTGGTGTCAAACAGGCACGCCTTACAAACTTGCATCGGCGCCAATGACAACTCAACAATTGCAGTAATGTGATCATTCATTCATATTTTTAGAGCTTGAATAAGTCAACTAGGATGGCCAAATCTTAGACCTTGGCACCGAAGGTTTTTCTACCAGGGTTTTCCTTGGCTTCATTCCTAAATTCTATAGGAAAAAAACTATTACTTAAGTCAAAATAAAGGTAATTAGCGGGGTCCTTGGAGAGCTCTAGAATAGGGCTTCATTTTTTCTCTAATGAAGAATTGATTGTTTTGTAACACATGAGTAATTTTGGTGACATCCACACATTAATATAGTTTGATAATATGGGGTTTATTCTAGTCAACACCTATGAAGGATAGCCCTTGGCGCCAAAGGGAGGATGCTATTCTTGGCATGAAGATCTCAACTCATTCATCTCATTTTGTTTGAATCATTTTAGTCTACTCTTTAACTAACTTATTTGCCTTATTTTTTATAATATTTCTACTATACAATTCAAAATTGAGACTTGAAAGGCTACCCTCAACATTGATGGAAGGGTGATGAAATTTTGGATTAATCTAGTCCAACAATTTTGTTTGAACATTGAATTTTGGTTGAGGTTGTTTGCCAATTGGTTCATGAAGAGGGTGCTCATAATGTTGTTGATAGTGTTCCATTCATGTGATTGCATCCTCTATTATTACTCAATTTCTTCTGATGTCTTGTCTCCATTCTAGGAGGTGCCTACTGTTTCAAATCTTCTACAATCTCAAGCTTTGGGACATGAGCATTTCGATAGAGATGAAGACCAGAAGTGCCTTTTGGAGAGCTCCAAAAGTTGAAACTTTGTTGCCTCCATTGGCCATTGCCACCTTGAGATTGAAACTTCATTTGATATCTCGTTTGAGGATTCCCTTGTGCCATCTTACTGTGATGCCCATAGTCCGTCCAGCGCTTCAATGTGATATTACGAGACTAGAGAAGGAGTTTGTATACAATTATAGAGATGGGTCCTCTGTGTTTTACGTGTCTATCACTAATGGGCAGGGAGAGATGGAGTAGGTGTCTAATGCCAAGAAAACCGCATAGAGGCCAATGTGAAATGTTGAGAATAACGTCTTCAATGCCTCACTCAATGATTTACCGATATGAAATTCATTTCATACTGTCATGGTATTATGATTAGGTGAATTTGTTAATCATTGGTTGTGAAACATTATTTTCTTTGGTTGACATTCTTTGTTTCTATAGGTATTTTAAGTACAAGCTTCTACCGAAAGGGGCTATTGTAAAGTGTGATCTACCTCCTTTTCTTGGAACATAGTTGGATGTCTCCTTTGAGCAATGCATGTTCTCACCGTTGCAATTGAGGTGGTGGACTAGTTTGCACTTCAAGTCCAGTGCTTGGTATTTGGATTGCCCATTGGAGTTCACAGTTCACACCGCTGCCTGAGTTCAAGCTCTCTATCAATTCTCATGAGGTTGTAGAAGACATTGACATTGACATTGACAAGTTTGCTGACCTTGGTGAGGATGAAAAAACAATAGCTATGAAAAAAATGAAGTTGATAAGAAGAGAGTATTGAAGAACTCCAAGGCAATGGACAGGCTAAAGGAAAAATTGCGAAGAATGCCATGAAACTCGGTGAGACTAGAGAGATAGCAGCAGCTAAGAAGACCAAGGGGAAGAAGACTAAGCAACAGTTTCCACCTTTGTCTACTAAAGACGAGGGCTCCTAGCACCAATGTTCTTTCTTACAAGGCACAAGCGTGATGATGATTATATTTCACTCATCAATGCTGCATAGTTCATCAGCTATGGTCAATGGAATTTCTAAATGATTAAAAGATTTCCATTGATGAGTTCATCCTTAATTATTCTCTTGCAATGTATTGGTTGATCCTCTATCCTAGGTATACCATGACACTGTCAAATTCATCACTAAAGTTAGCAATTTCATTTGCTTTGATAAACTTTTTGTGATGTAATTCTTGACTTCATTCATTTGTTTTACTAATCGCCAAAATTCTATTGCAGTATAAAGGGGACAAACAATGCTTCTTCAAAAGAGTCAAGAGTGATGAACTGCACATTGACCTTATTATTGCGGACATGCCAGAGGGTTTGCTTATCCCTGATTTGTTAGTACTTGCAACCGATAAATTGTGTTCCCAAGTCAAACATGGACAATCTTCTCTAGCTAGAGGTAGTTTTTGAGTTCATTGATGGTCATATGTATGATGATGGAGCTTTTATCATTATATATTCTTTGAGGGCCGTTACAAAGGTCACCATTCTCAAGTACGGTATTACTTATGTAGTATAAATCGTTGGAATCTGATTCTATTCAATCAAATCCAGGTTCGAACACCAGGGACTGAGCTATGTAAGGCTAATGTAGTGTGTTTAAAGGTCACAATGTATAAATGTACATAATTGAGAGACTTATTCACTCTTATTCCCACTAATACCCAAGATATCACTCAAGCTGTCCATTATTAGATGCTATTGACGGATGTATGCAGTTGCAGTCCTGTCTAGTGTGCTGCTGGCTCGTGACAATAGTTCTGGGACAATAGTTCAATGTGGACTGACTTGTGTATGGATGCAATGCAGGACTTAGACTTTAGTACAGCTCACTATAGTATTTTGAAAATAGTACAAATATATGTATTTAATATTTCAAAACAAATTAGAGTTAAGGGTTTGGAAAGGCTTACAATAAGTCACCCCAAGGCTCTAGGACAATATGGCCAAAACACGTGCAAATTAGTATGCTCTACCTAAAATCCACACAGAGCCCCACTTACAACATGTATATGCAATTTTCAATACAACACTCTAATAACATTGATGCAAAACAAATAACAAAAGCCTAACTCTAATTCTAACTCCCAAATGGATTGATTCCAAACTAGTGGTACAGCCTAAGGGCCGTTCGAAAAATTTGACCCTTTATTTTAATTTGTTTTTGGTCGTCACTATCCTATGGCCGTGCGATATCCAGATTGGCCCAATACTCATATCCGAACCACCAAGTCCCTTACCCGTCCTATATCCGGTTTATACCCACGTCCGATACCCTGGCGGATATCTATGCGATATTTGGATTGACTGGACCGACGGACTTCATCCCATTAGGCTGCTGGATCTCGGTTTTTGGACCGACCCGACGTCTACTCGTCACCCTGACTGATTGAGCCGCGGCTGCCTTCGTCGGCCTACGACGACAAATTTTTCCGATTTCTTCAAGTCCTTAGACAGTTTTACCCAATTTCTTACACGCTTGTAATCGTACCAGGTTTTGGATTACGATCTGTAGATTGACACTTCCAATTCCAATTTAATTACAAATTTCAGACAACCTTGCCATTCCGAATCCCTAATTCAATTTACAGCCCACAGGTTGCCGAATTGACAATTTCCACACTGATTTCAACCCAATTTCACAAACAATTTCATACTTTTAGTGCTCTGGATCAATCACGCACAAGAATTCACACTAAGGTACACAAAATTGAATTTGAATTTCGATTTGGGCCTGATTTGGTACCACAGGTTCAACTTCCTTCTGATGCCTTTCTTCACCAATTTCCCTCGTTGATTGGCACTATGGCCGCCAAACTGATTGCTGCGCCTCTGAATTTGTTGCCAAATCTGATCTCTTGTTTGCTCATCGTCGCTCCACCGACTGGCCCAGGGACAATTCGGCAAATCGGAATCTCACTCACTCAGCTTTTGATTCCCTTCGATTCGCCAATCAGCTTCATCGCACTGCGCTAATTCTATCCCGATCCACCGACCAATGTGCACCTTTCCACCCATAGCCTTCACTGATCCGCACCAAAAGTTCACCCAACTTCCCCCAAGACCTCCGGCTTCACAATCAACTCCGAATCCACAATCGGTACCTCCAGAATTCAAACAATTTTGCCACAACTCATAGAAACTCAAATTTTACACAACACAAATACACAATTTTCAATTTTATTGCAATTATACAAATGGTACGCACAAAGATTACAGCACTAGGAGAAACTCTACAATCTGCACTATTTTCTACTTTCTGCATGGGTGAGAGAGAATGAAAGAGGGAGAGAGATTTAAGTTCAGGAAGGGGGAGGAGATCGGAAGCAAGGGGAGCAGCAGCAACGCTCCGCGATTGAATCTCCCCAAATCCCTAATTTGATTTTTCTTTATCTTTTTCTCTTGTCTTCCTTATCTTTCTCTTTCTCTTCTTTTTTTTGCTTTTTGTCCTTTTAACTACTGTTTTGACTATCTACCAAAATATCTTTTAACTTTTTGGAACTTTTAGTGCACTTTGGACTACTTTAACACTAAATACTCAAAATATATATAAATAATATAAGAAATGTCATAGAAAATCGAAAAAGTTCTATAAAAAACAGATAAGCTAGACTACAACTTATTTTCCTAAGAAGATGAAGGACAGCTATGGAACAAACGAGTTACATTTGTTCCCACATGTTTCTTCTTTGAGAACTATATATCCATTTGTCATTTTAATTTTGAGTGTAGTTAATTTCTTATCAACATTTTTTGGTCAAATCAAATGCCTTTGTTGTTCAATATTCCATTTCCAATTCTAATGCAATACCTTGTTTATTTATATTTGTTTTGAATTATATGCCTTGAGATCTTTCAGTTTGCTTGGGTTTTCTATTAAACTACTACATTATAATTCTACACTTTATATGGACTGAACGTCTTCATATTTTTCATTCTCATAGACACAACACTTCGAAATTATGTTGGTGGTAAGAAACTTGCCTAGTGTAGGTCCTTTTTACCCTTGCCAACAGTTTTCTTATGATTGAATTTGTGGTGTTCTTGGTATTAGGAGCCTCCATCTACACTTGTAGGATTTTGAGTAGGCACATAGTTGCACTTGAAAAAGCCAAAGCTATCTTTGATGCAATTTTGGCCCCAATGATTCATGTGGTCTCAGATGTTCCAAAATCAACCACAATAATCCTCTTGCATTCAAATGATGAGGACGCATTGGAAGTTGAAGTTCCCCACATTGTAAAGTCTATCCACAACTAGCATTTTTTTCCAATTCATATGTGTAATTCTAAACGTGTTGTTATATTCTGTTTATATTTATGTTGCACATCTGTTTCATCATCAATGTGATATTGAAATCATTTCTAATACTTTGTTTTCTATTTGCAGCATGATTTCTAACGCGGCAACCTATCAGCCTTTTTTCACTTTACTTGGGGTTTTTCCGAGCTTAGAGAAAGTCCTACATATTGTCGCCTTAGGGAGTTCACTTAGAGTGTCCATTAGAAACCACGTGCAAACAAAACCTTGGACCCCCTATTTTATTTTGAATTTTAAATAAAACAATATAAAATAAATATGAATAGGTTTTCCTGTTTTGAAAGTTTATGTTTTGAATTATTGATATTTTTATTTGTTAATAATAATTAGTTACAAATTTTTGAAGTAAAAAGATACACTATAGAACTGAAAAATAACACCCCTATATTATATAAGAAAAAATTGTCTAAAAAATGAACAAAAAATTCCTAAAAATAACTCTCTATTGAAAGCTCATTTTGAGTTGAATATTGATTCAATGGTCATCTAAATGTGTTCTCTACAATTATTTGAGTTGAAAAACATGCCATTTTAGTTCAATTTCAACCTCTTCTAGAAATCATTTCATATTTTATTTGAATTGGAAATTTTGGCAATAGAAACCTATAGTCATTATTAAACAATGCTCAAATTTTAGGTTGAAATTATAGATTATTAGAAACCACTTGTTTGCACGTGGTTTGTTGTAGTAGAACTAAGTGCATCCCCCGAGATTGTTGTCGTATGCAGAGGCTTTAGCTTCAACATTTGCATCTCAGCAAAAGTTTCCTATATGGCTATATGGAAAAAATTTAGATCTTTACATCTGAAAGTTTTGCAATTTGTAGGTGTAACAACCTTAGATTGAGACAAGGAAACATTGTTGATTGATAGTAGTGGTCACTCTTAGTCTATGTCTACATCTTCTATGTAATTCTTTTGTTTGTTGCATTGCACTTGTTGAATTTTATTTTATCGTTTATTATACATTGTTTCCCATATTTCAGTTATCAATATTCTATGTACTTCAAATTGTTATGTTCTAAGTTTCTTCTTATTTTAGAAATTTATGGGTTACATATGATATTGTAATCATAATATTATAGTGTTGCTAAAATATAAAGTTTTTTTAGTATTTATCTGTGGTAGGAAGAGCCTATGGCCATTGATTCAAAGGCTAGTGGATTATCACTTTGTTTGCAGCCATTTCACAACTACATATGAGTGAAAAAAATATGTTTATGACTTAGAGATGACATCATATGCCTACAACAATTCATGGTATTTTCAAGTTCTGAGGAATATTTTGTAATTAATGTGCATTGTAAATGAAGAAAATGAAGTGATTTTTTGTCAAATATCAAAAATCTGAAATTTTCACTGTATTGTCAAATTTCATGGTATAAAGCAAAATTAACTTATCATTCTCAAAATCCAAATAAATTTTTTTTTATAGGTTCAACTTTATATTACATGAAAGTATTTAAATTTCAAATCTTTCTGAAATTACAAATTGTAGTAGAAATTGCATTTTATAAGCTACATTTCATTAGTTGGACAAACTTTTGGAAGGCATCATTTTAATGGATGAAATTAATATCATTAGTAAATAGCAAAAAATGGCTAGAATGCACTACAAAGGTGATTTATGGATTAAATATCTTTTTCTTTATAATTATTCTAACCATAACAAAGGAAATTTACAATAAATTTCACTACAATCGATCTGAATTTTTTTAAAGAAATTAAATTAAATGACCATTTTTTTCCTATCTTGCATTGTAAAATGAAGACATTATTCTAAAGTCCACGGTCATAGGTACCTCATCAATCTTCAACCTAGAAAAATCTAAGCTCACATGCTCACATATTTGCGTTCACAAGCTCATAGGCTCATGCTCACAAGCTCACAAAATAGCAACCCTGGATGATTAACTTATTCCATACTGGCAGATGGTCAAAGTGATTGCTATCACCTTTAATGTAATATTCCGCCACTAGCTTAGGATGTCCATTGCTAGGTTGAAAGGAATATATACAATCTAAGTATCTAACCTTGCCAAGATCCTTAATCCATCCCTTCGTCTATTGTTCTAAGAAAATTTGATAGGTCTAGTATTATGAAATTGGACATCCACGTTTAGTGCACTAGTGAATTGTTCGAAGGCTAATTGCTCAATCAGGGAGACAATTTTACTACTTGTATTAGATTTGTATGTCCCATGTTCAACAAAGTTCCAATCGCCATAGCAAATCCATTTACAGTCCTTTTCTAGAATTGATAGGAGTTCTGACCATAGTTCAATGCGATCTTGTATAACAATGGATGCATATATATTGAAAATTGACAAGTCTCCTTTAGCCATCCTTCCGAGACGAATCCATTGGGCTCTTCTACATCTAGAGGAGCTAGAGCTAGTTTCTGTGTGATGAATGGACAAGGAGATCCACATGTACACATTTCCTTTATTGGACCCTACCTCACCTATATAGTGTCTATACCATTGATGCTTTTTAACAATAAAATTTAGCCCTAGGCCAAATTGTTTTTCCAAATGCTAATAACCGATTGCCTCTTAATCTATGTTCTTGGAAGCATAACACTTCTAGGCTCAATTTTGAAGTCTAATAATAATTCTTAATAGTGTCCACCTTCGAAGGGCAATTAGTTCCCTTAAGGTTTTGGGTCATGAGTGTGACTATTATAATGCAAGGTGGGAGTTGGAGTGGAACACTAGTGGGCCCCTTGGAGTTTCTTGTTCTAATGAGCTTCTCCTAATAGCTGATCCTCCACTCATCGAATGCCTTGGTGTACTCCAGCGTTTTTCCAAAATTGAGCAGCACAACCTTTTGGTTGACAAAGGAAACTCTATCCTTCATTGCAGTTGAGGGCATGTGAGCCTTTTAGGTTGTAATGTGAGGAAGCCACCGTTTGAGGGTATTCTAATATTTTACTTGTACCACTCCGTAAATTTGCAATGGAGATACTCATGTAGGGACTCAATCAACCGCAAAAGTGCTAGCTCCATTTGAATTTTCATTTTCACTAATAGAATCAATCAGCCTACCGGCTTTGCATTGAACATTTAATATTATTTAACCCCTTGAGGCCCCGGGCCTTTTGGGTTTAAAAACATCAATGCTTTTGAAGTGTTATAGTCCAAATTGTTACTAGGTATAAAAATCTCAACCATACAATCTTATAGTGTACGTGTTGTAAAATGACATGAATCAAATTTGGAATCATTTGGCCACATAGATTGCAAGATTATAATGTTTTAGTGTAGAAAAAGGATGCTGAAATTTTTCTAGCAACACATTTGGAGGTGAAATTTGATTTCTAAACCTATTCAAATGAAAAAAATTTAAACTATAAAGTGATTCAAAACCAGCATACACATACATTGGTAAAAGAAAATACCATTCACTTGACTCATTGTGTCTGCATAATGGCTTTGAAATGTCAAAAAAAATTTACATGAAAAGTTGCAAAAAAACACATGTGAAGTTGAACCTCCTTCTACTAAAATGCTTTTAATTTTAATTTGTTCATTACTTCTTGGATTAATATGAAATTTTAGCTACACAAACCAAACTATTCTGTTCAACTTTTTTTAAATAATTATTGGAAACAAACACTTTATGAAGAAGAAACTAGCCATTGAAGTTCAGTGTAATTTAAAAATGTTCGGATTTTGAACTTTGAATTTGCACTTTGAATAAGCTTAGATCCAATTTGGTAAAACTAAGCTAATAGTACTGTAGTTCATTCTTAGGGAGGCAATTTTAAATAGGAATGCTTCTAATAAAACACCTAATAGGCCATTGCAACCAAAGAATTGTAAGAGAAATTGTTCCTTAAACCACATGTAAATTATTTTCCTCACAAAATAATTCTAATTACTAAATTTTGTGCTCTCCACTCTTAAAGGCCACAAAGATAAGATGGCTCCCAATTTATTTTCAAATCTTTTCTTCAACTGGGATCTTTCATCTTCCATTCCAAACTGGAATTTTGCTACACAGCTTTACCGCCAAGATCTAGCCCTTGAAATTCCAACAGTCGGAACAAGTCACTTGTCACTCTCAGATTTGTCTCCTTATTTGAAACAATTGGATCTTCTTCCACCAACTTGATTTACTCTTGTATTCTCCTTCTTAATTTGGATTTGTATAATCTCTACTTTCAACAACATTTGGAATTATATTTAGCCAACTTAGAATTACCTTCAGCCAACTTGGAATTAATCATTTTATTCTCCATAACCTCATTCTTCAACATAATGCTTTCTTAAATCAATTTTAATGAATAGCTTTACATGTTCTCTGAGATTCTCTTTAGTTTGATAACCGACAAACATATTGATAACCGACACACATAAATATATCAAATTAGAAATAACACAAGACAACATTCAGACTTTATGTTCCTCTCCAACTTGGACTGATATAACTAATAAACTCTTTTCATTTCCAAACTGTTTTATTTTAATCTACACTCACAGACTTAAATAATAGTGCAATTAAATTCACTAACCAACTTGGATAAATTATCCATAGCACTACAACGATACACAAACTTCCAATTTGGTACATGTAGGTTTTCACATGATGCACATTAAATCAATCAGTCAATCACATACACGCAACCACTGTAGCATCCATTTGGTTTGAATGTACATTTTATATTAACTTCCGAATTGGTGAATAAATCATCGTTAACAAATTAAAACTTTGTTTGACATTTTAAACTTTACACCACTAGTTAGAAATCCAACTTTGGATTAACATTAACGTCTCACATCCTTTCCAATTTCAGTCACACACCCAAATTTTTTTGCATAATTAGCACTTGTAACATCTTAATTTGGAACTCAATATTTCCTATTCTTTCCAATATACTTCTCTATTTTAATTATAGCTCTACTTTACATACTTAATTTCCAATTAGGACACAATTATCTCCGTCAACTAGAACACCGATTGCAGAACATCAAACTACACTCCAGCACTTCAACTCTAGCTGCACTTCAACAATACTCCTCCAACTAGGATAACAACTTGAGTTTCATTATTCAACACCACTGTATAGATTCTCTCCAATTTGTTTCAAAAATATCTTCTTCATTGCATTAACAACATCAAATTTCACATCATCTTGTAACCCATAAACTTTCCAATTTCTAGTCCTTCTTAACTAGGACACATACATCTCATTTGCACCACACACCTTGACACACACTTAGCACAACCAATTAGAACACACTTGAAACATACATAACAAAATCAAATACACAACACAACTAGCTGAGACACGACTGAACTTTTATTCAATAGATGGTGAAGAAAAATGAGAAACAAAACCAGCCTAATAGGAAACGCAATTATCAAATTGGAGAAAGACAAATTATCTGCAAAAATAACCACCAACTTGGAACCGAAAACAAACTGCCACCAAATACAACAATGAATTTCAAATCGGTAACACCCCCGCATCTTCTGACTTAAACTCAACACTTTGACTAGGCTCAAAATCTGATTTGGCAGTTGACACCTCCACAAGCATACTGATGCAACATTCCGACTTGGGTGGACAACTGGCAACCAATTAGGAAATCAACAACCATACTAATTCAACCCACATCTAATTGACATTCATCCATCATCAAAAAGACTCCAAATTTAGTACATACATTCTGTGAAAACCATCCAATTGGACACAAAATCCATAAACATCATGCCTAAAAAAATAAAACACCCCTCCAATTAGGCCAAAAAAATTCAAAAGTAAAATCCAAAAAGTATATTTACACTCCCAAACATTAAAAACAACTTGGATTGACATGAAATTCTTAACACAATAACTAGACTTTAAGGGAAACTTTATTAAATAAATTTTATTGAAAACAAACATTGGATGAAGGAGATACAAGCCCTCGAAGTTGCAGTCAAATGAAGTTTGGTTAATTCAAATTGAACCTTTGAACTTCGATTGGCTTACAAAAAATTAGTTCATCTTGGATTGATCTGAAAATTTTACCATACAAACTAGAAAAGAGAGCACAAACTTTCCAACAAGTTTTATTGAATTCAAAAATCAGATGCAAAAGTTACAACACTTCTAATTGGACTTGAAACTATGTGAGGCCACTTTTTGGTCCCCTTGGATAGTGAAGGGTAACAACATCGTTATGAAACTCGTCACTCGACCTTGGCAACACCATTTGGCCTTGGCAAATCCACTCCAGCTCTACACCAACATCCCTTCACAATATGAGTTGTGTTGTTCCTTTCGTCACTCCCACATTTGCTTGACCATGGAAGGCCTTTGTAGTGGGCAGTTTTACACTCATGTCAATTTTGTCAACTTTGAATAGGGCCATAGTGGAAGGCATGGAGGCTAATGAGAGATGTGAGAAGAAATGGAAGAACTTTAGTGAGGACTTTAAGATGTGGTTGGTGTGAAGCATTAGGGCTTGAGTGCACCACCACATCTTACAAGGCAATAAGTGCCTCACCAATTTTGATATTGTGGTCCAATTTAGCGCAATTGGCGGTAGTGCTCTAATATTGCAATTACAATTTAAAAATGACTTGATAATTTTAAATACAAATAGATAAATTATCACAAAATATAATTATCTAGCACAATAGAAGTATATATATGTATTTATATATCAAATATTATATCAATTACTATAATATATTCCAAAAAAAGTAATAAAATTATATGAAAAATATTAAAATGCTACTATTCTGTCTTGATTTTATACCATTATACATTAGAATTTTATTTGAAATAATAAATTATTTTAACCCCCAAAAGTCCCATTAATTGAACAAATGGATTTTAGGTAGGTCCCAACAATCTCACTTTTCATCATGAAACTTTTTTTGAAGATTTAAGAAAACTAGCTTTTGGAGAATGTAATTTTCATTTCTACTTGTGATTGGGAGCAAAAGTTATGGCACCCTAAGCCCATTAACCCCTAAAGTTCTATGACTATGTTTTCACCAAAAACGCTCAAGAACTATCAATTTAGTACAAGTATCAAAAAAAGAAATTGAACTGTTTTTGACACATGTAACCGTAGGGTCTTGCATTATGGTGACTTGAGAACATGTGGTAAAAATTTCAGAAATTTCCACCGCGTAGATTGCAAGATATAAGCATTCAAAATCAATGAAATCGTTTTTTGGGCCCTGCAAAAAACCGGGCAGCTGCACTTCAAAAGCTCACTTTTTAATGAAAAAATGTCCAAAATGGTGGTGCTTCTTTGGATTCTTTTTCCTATACAAATTGGCTGCATGCTTAAAAAATTTCACATCATTTGAAATTGTACAACATATAGGAAAAGAATAGTAAATAGAACAAAGTAGAGAATGATTCAAAATACAAAATTGTTAAGAATATAGATATGGAATTGAAAAATGCCAATCCCAATGGTCAAAATGTTGTAATAAAAAATCTACATCCTATGATTTTATTTATTTCAAAATATATTGAAAACTGAGTAAGATAATGGACTTGAAAGTTTATTTTAGAGTAGAGACTCCATAATTGCCCGCAAACTAAAACTCCTCATAACTTTTGACTCATTGGTCAAAATGGAATGATTAAAAGTTTTCCACATGTATATAACTCTAGAAAAACAATTTCAATTTTTTGTTTCTGAAAAAAGTGATTTTTTCTGATCTACCAAGATTGCCCGGTCCAGAAAAAAACAAAACATATTAGGCTACAACTTTTGACTCATATTTCCAAATGTCATGAATTTAGTGCATATAAAAGATATTCCTCGTGCACAACTTCTATTAAATTTTCAGCCAAAAATATGAAAATCTCCAGTCACAGGTACCTGCCCAAAATTTCTATACTGCCAAAAAACACATGCTGGTCCTTTAGGGGTTATAAAGCTTGCTACGCAATACAAAAGAATTAGAAAATTTTGATTTTAATTTTTAATTTTCTTTTCTTTTATTGATAATATTTGAGTCTATATTATTTAAAGATATTTTATTCATTCTAGTGGACTAGTGATGAAAAAGTTATGGAGAGTCTTGTTTTAGAGGCAATCAAAGCCTCATCTTGAAAAAAAAATCTTTTAGGATTCAATTTTGTAGACAATTTTCACAACTCTTAAAAAAACAAGTTTCAAAAGTTTTAGTTCACTTGCTAGAATAATCTCACTATTGAAATTAGTGAATTAAATTAATTCATTGAAGCTCTTTTTCTTGAATTTTTTTTTCTAGACCTTCAACTCAATAATTCAATTCTTCAACATAAAAATAAAATCAATTCAAAAGTTGTAGGACAATGATTTTAAACTAAGAGGGTTCAAATTCTCATTATCAAATCATGCAAGATGCAAAAATTTCATTTTCATTATTTCAAACGCAAATAATTTGCAATCCACATAGTCAAAGTTTGTGAAATTTCTTATATACATTTTCATATGGATTACTAATTCTAGAGAAAGATCCTATGGTTGAATATATAAAAATATATTTTTTTGAAATTTTGGCTTTTTGTAATGGAAAGCCTTAGATGATTTTTTGGGGGT
The DNA here is from genome assembly GCA_951230915.1 of Antitrichia curtipendula. Classification (NCBI taxonomy): domain Eukaryota; kingdom Viridiplantae; phylum Streptophyta; class Bryopsida; order Hypnales; family Leucodontaceae; genus Antitrichia; species Antitrichia curtipendula. The sequence goes on along the minus strand of OX579636.1, from coordinate 22,041,225 downwards.
TTGGAGGGCCATTTTGGGCTTGTTCCCGACGCTATTCCCCCGGCAACTAAAGAACGGCTGTTGTCAGAATTATTTTTTTGAAAAAAATAAAAAAATAAAAAACAAAATCTTAAAATCTTAAAATGAAAAACAAGATGAACAAATTTAATTTAATTTTTTTAATTTAATTTTGTATGACGTGGCAATCACTCGGCCACGTCACGTAGCTGCTGCGACGCACTTCTAGACAGTTTCAGAGTCTAAAAATCCTGGGGAACTCGCAGCCCTCCACATAGGCTGAAAAACATGTAATGCAACTATTTTGAGCAGATTTTGATGAAAAAAAAGCTTTTGAAATTTTGAAATTAAGAAATGATGAGCTCTAATATAAAACTATTGATTTAAATATTTGCCTTTTTTGTATTTGGCCTAATTTAATTTTTTCACGTGGATTACTATATTCACTAGGTTAAAATTCTATTAGATAGAAGATGTATTTTTTTTTAAATTATGGACTCTATCTTAATAATATTGCTTAATACACATGGCTCATTTTTGTTTAGCTTCATAATTGTTTTGAAATGGCGTACATATATATATTTTTTTTAATTATGGACTCTATCTTAATAATATTGCTTAATACACATGGCTCATTTTTGTTTAGCTTCATAATTGTTTTGAAATGGCGTACATATATTTCATAACCTTCTAGCCATAGTGTATCATCTTACAATTTTTTAATTTTTATAAATGCTTTGCATTTTTTAGCCTTCCAAATGCAAAAAAAAAATCACTATTTTATCAAGATTTTTAGAAGATTTTTTTTAGAAATGACAACTTTGATCTTTGGACTTAATATCAATTTTATGTAGAGTACATGCCACATGTTTCAATTTCAAATATTTTACCATTTGTGGGATTTATGTGTCAATTCAAAACATTAGTTTTTTTCACCAAGTGCTTGAAAGTATCGTGCTGCAAATGCAAACATTATGTAAAAATATGTGTATTTACATTCTTTAAATGGATTTTGATATTTATAAAATAATAAAAGAGATGATATCATTTAGAATGACTTCAAAGTGACACTTCTCACTACCGTGATAGACAACTATAAAAGAATAGTTCATTTGTGAGTTTCATTGTATTTGATGCTATTATTCTTTGTTTTTCATTTAAGCTATATCATATCAAACTGAAGATTTTTTTCTGAATCTCAAGACGAAGAATCTCAGCAAGAGTGTGAGTTTGAATTTTTTTTATCGCAACTGTCGGACCAACCTCAACTGTCGTTGGGTCTTCCATTACCACATGGACGTTCACAAGATGAAGTTGGACCATCTCGACCACCAAAACAACCTCACATAGAACAACGATGGCACGGAAATTTTCAACAAAACACTCGAGCATTGCTAATCTTATTGCAAGTTGGATGCGTTGAGCCCAACAATTGTGAAATGACATTTGAAAGTTGTTTTGAATGTTTAAACATTGATCAATATTGTTGCATGGTCAAGCCTATTGAAGGAAGTCATGGTCGTCAATGATGATTGGAAGGCCAGTTAATCCTTTAAATAAAGCAAATCGTGTTGATTATGTCATTGCTATTGTTAAATGCATTCTCAAATTCTTGCAGATAGAGTGATATTTCAAATGGAACTCTATTTTTTAACCTCTAATAGACATATGTTAGTTTTTAGTTCTTTATCCTATATTTAGAATATTTTTATAAATTAAATTTATATTTATGAAGTTGTACAAAGAAAATATTCAAATAGTTTACCTTCTAAATACTTTGAGGTGATTTATCTTCTAATCAGGGATTTGAAATTAGTTTTATGGTCAAAATTCATGACCATGGATGTTAAGGGAGCCACATGGTCAAGATATGGGTTGAAGTCCACTTGAATTGTATGATTTAGGTAGAAGATAAGATGGAGGAAAATAGGGGAACATGATTCATTTTCTCTCTTGTTGTTGTTGATAAGGCTTAAATGTTTGAAGAGTCATGGTGTGTTGTACTAGGAGAATTTGATATAAAAATTGAGTTAGTTGTATATCATGTTGTAGAGTTTTTAAATTGATCTCACTGACTTGATTTGGAGTTGTCAATCAAAAGTTGTGCTAGTTTGAGTGGAGGGAGGTTTGTTGCCTTCTATGAAAAAGGGCAAAGACTTCGACCGCCCATAAAAGATGGACATGTCTTTTGTTTGAAATGACATTTAAAGAGAGTGTAAACAATTATGTTAGCTTTCTATAAAGTTATCATTCATTCTATTTGAAGTTTGTATGAGTGACTAAGTGAGAAAGGGTCTAATGCCTTCTTTTCTCAAAGCCAAAACTTTGGATGTCCATAAAAGTTGGACAAGGTATTTGAATAAGTTAGACAAAGCGTTAGAATAAGTTGAAATTTGGAGGAGAAGTAGATAATTGTGTTAGCTTTTCAAAAAATCATCATACATTTCATTTGGATTGTATACAAAATAGTGACACTAAATTTAAGTTTAGTCAAGGAATTGAGGTTGAAGTTGGAGTTGAAGAAGACATTAAAGATTTGTGTGTTGTGAGTTGTGACTTGTCTTTGATTGTTGCGAGCGGAATGGGTGAAACCATTGTTTAGTCTCTTTTTGTGTTGTGGATCCAACGAAGTGGGATTCTTCGCCTACGTAGTTGTACTTTTATGTTATTCCCATTGGTGAGGCACGATTGTTGGTCACCATAGGTTTGAAGTTTAGGAGCCAACCCCTCGGACAATTCAGCTCGTAGTCTGGTTGTCCCGTTTTACCCGTCCAAAACCTGTGTTTTTTTATCACCTACTCTAACCTTTGAACCCAATTAGAGCCACAACATAATAGGCCAACGGGGAGCAGTTTGAAGATTCAAAGATCGAGTTTGAAGAATCTACACGACTATGGCTTTTTTTAATTCCTAAGCCATTTTTGAATGCAGCCCGAATCCCCGTGGTTTCCTGAGGCAAACTACTCTCTACACGACAATAGAGTATTTCAACTTCAAAATTCAAGAAAAAATAGAGCATGGGAATTTTATTTTGAAAATTTTGGTATGATGTAGATGCTTGGGTTGAAAATTAGCACATCAAGTATCAAAATTTTAATCCACTTTGAAAGATACTTATACACCTTGCATTACCATGATCTTTGTATAAAGAGCAAAACAATGAGAAACATTCATAAATCCACCAAATTTCAAAGAAGAATTGCTCTAGAATTCAAACAATGCATTTTTGCATTAAAACAATATGAAAAAAGAGGGAGAAATGAGTTGTAAAATGATTTAAAATAACATTTTTTAGGGCTTGAAAGTTGAATAATTTTTCCATTGCCTTTAACCTCTCACCACCCAAGGGGACCAAAAGTGTCCTCACACAATCTAGCAGTCAACTTCAAAGTGTTGTAACTTTCGCATCCAATGTCTAAATTCAATAAAATTTGATGGAAAAGTTGTGCATACTAGTCTATTTTTTGTGAAAAAATTCTCAAATCTATCCAATATGTACTGAGTTTTTGAAAGCCATTCAAAGTTCATAGGTTCAATTTGAGTTCACTACATTGCATTGAGATGGCTGCAACTTCGGGGGCTTGTATCTTTTTCTTCAAATGTTAGTTTTTAATAAAATTTGTTGGATTTTGTTCTTCATAAAGTCTACTTATTGTGGTAAATTTTTTAATGTCAATACAAGTTGTTTCGAGTGCTTGTGAGCAATTCGAAGTTCAAAATCCAGACATTTTTGCATTATAGTAAACTTTGGCGGCTTATAACTTCTTTAGAAAGGTGTTTTTTTCAATAGTTTTTGTTGGAAAAGTTGAGCATACTAGTCTAGTGTTTGTGATAAAAAATTTATATCAATACTAGAAGTTATGATTGATTGAGAAGTATTTTAGTAGAGGAAGGTTCAGCCATAGATGTGTTTTTTTGCTACTTTTTTCACTGTTTTTTGACATTTCAAAACAATTTTGCAAATGCAATGAGTCAATTGAATGGTTTTTTTTTCCCACCAAAGTGTTTGTCTTTTGATTTTGAATCACTTTGTAGTTTAAAGTTTTTTCATATGAGTAGGTTTAGAAATCGAATTTCACCTCCAAATGTGTTTTTAGGAAAATTCCAGCATCTTATTTTAGCACTAAAGCATTATAATCTTTCAATCTATACGATCAAATGACCCTAAATTTGATTTACACCATCTGCAACATGCACACTATAAAATTGTACGGTTGAGATTTTCATACCTTACTCAAATTTAGACTTATAACACTTGAAAAGTAAGGTTGTTTTTTGACATGGTTAGACCTTGGGCGGTGAGGGGTTAAGGAGCAATTGAAGTGTTGTAACCATAAGCACCCCCTCCAAATGCCAAGTAGCAATTCTTCACTATCACTTAACAAATTATAAAAATATAATTTTTGAGGCCAAAAACTCAAAAACTCACAAAAATATGCACCCACAAATTATATTTTCAAATTCACAACAAAAATTTACATCTAAGATTGAATTTGTACAAACAAAAAAGTCAAAAGTCAAGGACAAAAGTTGATCAAAATCTCAAAAATCACAATTTGGTTTCAAGGATTTCTAGGATTAATAATAAGGCATTTAAACTTGCTTAGACCACATATTATCTCATAAATTTTTCTTTGCACTTAAACTCTTCTAACTTTTTATCTTTGTTCTCTAATATTTGTGTACTATTGAATTTTTACAAATATATTATAGGATAAACAAAACAAACTTATTTCACTTCAAAAAAAGCTTTTCTGGTTTAAAAATTGCTCTTCAAATTTTACTTGAATAACTAAATAAAATAAGGATCTTATAATAGCAATCAAATTAATTAAACTCTATCACTTGGCTTCAAAGGCTAAAATATTTTTATAAATATTACAAATGTTCTATCTACAATCAATTTAGAAGTTTTCTTTAATTCTTGGTTTCAAACTTTATTAACCCCTAAAGTTCTATGACTATGTTTCACCAAAAACACTCCAAAACTGCCATTTTTAGTACAAGTACCAAATTTTTGAAAAAAATAAATTTTGACACATGTAACCGTAGGATCTTCTAGTAAACTAGTTTTAGAAGATGTCAAAAAAAATTCAGAATTTTCCACCATGCGGATTGGAAGATATTAGCATTTGAATTGGCAAATTAATTTTTTTGTCCCTGCAAAAAACAGGGCAGCTGCACTTCACAAGGTCACATTTGTATGAAAAAATGTCCAAAATGGTGGTGCATCTTTGAATTATTTTTCCTAAACAAGTTCTCTACATGCTTAAAATTTTTCAAATCATTTGATATTGCACAACATATACAAAAAAAATAGTAAGTAGAAAGAAGTAGAGAATGATCCAAAATACTAAATTGTTAAGAATTTAATTATGGAATTGAAAAGTGTAAATCCCAATGGTTGTAATGTTGTAATAAACAACCTACATCCTATGGAAAAAAAATTCACAAAATATTAAAAAAAATTTCACAAAATATTAAAAATTGAGTTAAATAAACAACTTCAAAGTTTATTTCAGAGTAGAGAATCTATAACTGCCTGCAAACTAAAAATCCTCATAACTTTTGATTCATTGGTCAAAATGGAATGATTCAAAGCTTTCTATATATATATATAGCTCTAGAAAACCAATTTCAATTTTTTTTTTTTGAAAAAAGTGATTTTTTCTGATCTGCCCGAACTGCCCAGTTATGAAAAAAAGTAACATATTTGGCCATAACTTTTGACTCCTATTTCCAAATGTCATGAAATTTAGTGCATATGAAAGGTACTCATTGCGCCCACCTTCTATTAAAATTTCAGCCAAAAAAATAAAAATATCTAATCACAGTACCTGCCCAAATTTTTTATACTGCCAAAAACCGCATGCTAGTCCTTTAGGGGTTAATAGACAACATTTAATGTGGTAGTTCCAACTACATGAATCATATTAAAAATATTATCCATGATCCACGCGATGGATCTATTTCTACACTAATCAATATATCTTTTTCAATAAAAATTTTAACAAAAATTTTGTAATTTTCTTTGAAATGAATTTTATATTGAATACTTGTAATTTTCATAATAATTGCTTTTTAGAAGTTCAAATTTCTAAATACTAATTACAACAAATTTTCAAGATTTTTCACTTATTACTTTATCTATCTTGTTTTAAAGACTATCCTTTAAAAAGATGCAAGCAAGTCTTGTTCCAACAATTTCCTCCCTCCTCCCTTTAGAAAAATCTAGAGCAGTTGATTTGCTTTAAAATTTTTGAAATCTTCCTTTCCATTTCATTGATCTGAATTGCACAAAAAAACTAAAACTAAATGAGATGTGAATATTGAAGGAGGACAAATGGAAGGTGGTGGTTCATGTCTGGGTGAATGTAAAACGTCAGTGGTAGATTGGCCATTGTGCAATGATGCCTATGTCCTTGTTGGCAAAATATCTATCTTGAGAGGAGGCTTTCCTTTCTAGTCTTTTGACTTCCTTAAATAATCTTTTCCGAGTAAGCATTCTTGGAGAGGTTATCTCTCTTTGCAAGCAATATTTAAAGTTTTTTGTTTTCACATGTGTAGTATAGAAAAATTAAATTAGAAATCCCTACTTTAGGTTTCTAGAATAAAAATAGACATTTTAATACTTTAATTCACACATAAATAGATAATAAATTTAAATTAGCCAAATAAATCAATAAATGGATAGGAATTTTATTATAGGAGTTAGAATTTTTTTTTTTAATTAACTAAAAAATTAAAAAAGGCCACAACAACCTTTGGTAAGGGACATGCCTATTGAGAAAAAAAGACTATAAATAGGTTTAAAAAATTAAAAACTTGAAAATATATAATATGCTCATTGTGATTTTTGTTTTAATTAATATATTTGTATTTGTATTCATTTTCTTGGCCATTTCGTCTTGCAAGTTGAGTGCATATTGTGTTTTCTTGTGGTCAATTATGTGTTTGATACTAGTGTTACAATTGTGACTGTTGTAGTCATTTGGTTCGAGAATTGAAATTGTTTGGTTGAAGCTGGAATTAGCAGAGAAATTGTGAGATTGTCAAGGGTCATGGCATTGAAGATTGGGTGGAATTTGACGATTAAAATGCTAGTTGGTGGAAATGTCATGTGCTGGCAAACTTTTTTCAAGTGAATGAGGAAATTGTAATGTGGTGATTTGTTCATCAAATGAATTTGATTAAATTCAATGATATGTTTATCCTAATTGGTCCTTTTGTGATGTATAAAGATGCTTGTGGTTGTGAAATTGATTGAAGTAGTGAAAGAATGAGTTGTATATCTAAATTATTTTTTTTTATGAAATTAGTAATTGCAATTGTTAAATTCTAATTTTTGTGTGCAATGTCGTTGTAGTGTGAATGATGATTTTTAAGTTGGGAATGTTAAGCCTAAATGTTGTCTTATAAATTATTCCCAATTGGTTTAGTTTGTGAGTGAATATCAATTATTCCATCATTGAGTATTTTCAAATGAGAGATTGTGTATTTTTAAATTGTGTTACCTAGTTAAGGAATGAATCTATTAGCATAGAAATTTCCTACTTGATTGTCTTCCTTGGATCAAACTTATTATACTAGATGGATAATTTCCGAATAGGTCATTATTCCCCTTCAACAACCAAGCTAGACGACATTCTTGAAAAGGAGCCGAAGCAATTGGCCAGATGGTTCGAGGTTGATGTGCATCTGTTGCGGAGCATATCATTTTGGCGGCGTGGGGCTCTTCTCTTCAACGGTCTTGCTAGGGTTGTAGGATTGACAAGCTTGCGAGGAAGATTACCAAGAGCAACAACACCAAACAACACCATTCCTACAACCCAATTTTTTTTTGAGTTGTTGTTTTGGTCAATTCCTAAATTGCTTGTCTATTGTGAGTAGTTGTGATACTTTAGTGTTATACATGTTGTCTTTACTTGTGATAGAAAAAACTAGACTCAGAAGCTATATTTTTTTATTTTTTATTTTTCATACCATTTTTCCAAGTTCAATGAGATTTGGAGTTTAGAATTTAGGGTTGGAAATCTTTGTATACTTGTTTCCCCAATTGCTTCATTTAGGCTTGCATTATTGCATTTCTTGTGTGTAATCTGATTGGTATAAGAAATTTTCTTTGTTCTGAACATGACTTGAGCTGTACGGATATTATTTAGCAACAGCATGAGGAATTATAATTTTGATATATTTTTTAATTCTTTTGAGTTTATTCTAGCTATAGTGATGAGAGTTTGCTACTGAGATTGTGGAATTGTATTGATTGCCTTTTCGAAAAAACTAAGTAGGCTTATATTTCATCAAAGTTTCGTGAGATGCTACAATGGGTTTGGGATTTGGGGGATGCTTGAAATCTAGCTACTGGTGCTGATCAACTCTCACTGCAGGAAAAAATACTTTTTGAATTAATCTGTGCATCATATTGCAGGTGCATTATTGATTTGTGACCAAGTCTGGAACCTTAATTGGTTTGTCAATCACTTGGTCTGTCTATTAATTAATAGAGTTACTTTTGAAATTATCAATTAAAAAATTACATGTGGAATTAAGGTCTCGACAATTGTAAAATCTTTGGAATTTGTTTTGTCTATGGTGATGGAAGAATTGATAGAAGAAAGCTGAAGTAAGTTTAAGTTTTAAGGTTGTGAGTGCATGCAAAGCTTTGATTGAGAGGGAGATTTATTGTTGCCCAGTCTTTACAATTCATTTTCAAATTGTGAGTTTGACACAACTATGATTGACTTATTATAGTTTTTTAAGCATTAATGTGTACTCTCGAGTGTGTACTAATTGTTTTTAGGGTCTTCCTTGAGCGTAATTAAATTTTGTACCAATGCTTTAATGTATGTAGGATCTAATTGTGTGCTTTGAAAAATTTAACTCAAACACAAAAGCAACAAGGAATTAAAAAAAAATATACCTTGGTATAACTTCTCAACCTTATTATTTATGCACACTGAGAAAAATTGATGTAGACGACTAAATCGATAGACATTTCTGCATTAAGTACGAAATATACAAAATTGACTAAACAAATTTGACTTTCATATAATAAAAGAGGTAATTAAGGAATTATGTGTAATATATATTTTAAAAATCTTAAAAATCTTAATCTTGGCATTTTGATTAGATGATAGAGCATACACTGCATGATTAATTTGGACCAAACCTAAATTATTGACCAAAATATTTGACCACCTTATAGAACACTAGAGATGATTGGAATTGGCATCATACCCGTCAATAGCATCAATAAAGGACTAAAAAACTAAATTCTATATTTGGAAATAAAATTTGTAATACATTACAAAGTCCAAAATGAAATAATTGTGATTTTATCATAGAAAATTATTTGAAAAGTGACATTAGTCACATAACAATAGACCAATTACACCTTTCTTTGTAAAAGAACCCATGTATTTGTGTTTTCTTGGGTTTTGTAAAAATAATAAGACAAAACCTAGATTACAAGATGACATTTTTTATGCAACATGTTGAGTCCTATGATCTACTATTTTTTCTTATTGTGTAGCACGACTATACTCTCTATGGAAGGAGACAAAGCAAAATACAAAAATTGGACCAAAAATGAAATAGAGCGCCTCAAGGATTTTTGTAAGTCTTCAACTAGTATTTGCTTCTATAGGAGCCAACTGCTTGCTATTTTGTGCTCCACTTGAAATTATGTCATTTTGATATTATTTTCGAAGGTAGTTAATTGGCTTAATGCATGTAGAGGAGGATTATGTGATGTAATGGCTGATTAGTGAATTTGCACTAGTGCATGTAGTATGTAGAGTTGAATTGAGAGAGGGTTTGGCAATTTGTATCTTAATTTGCTAGGGTGGTAATGGTTTGGACTGTAGTGGAATGGAATGGAATGCTTATGAACACTCACGAATTTTGAATAAAGAATTCAATATTAGAGGGAGTTTGAAATTTTGAACATTCAAATTTTATGATAGCTATATAATTATTATTTAGAGGTGAATTGAAAGAGTTAGGATTTGGCAATTTATATCTTGATTTGTAAGGGTGTTGATGCTTTGGATTGCGGTGGAATGGGATATTTGTGAATTTTGCAGTAGAAAATTTTGTATTATCGTAGAAGGTGCTTGAAATTTTGAATGTTCAAATTTCATGATAGCTATACAATGATTATTTGGTCATCTTCGTTATTTTTGTTGTTAAGTAATGCTTTCTAATTCACATGTTTATGTATTTTTGAATGCTTTTATCTTCATTTGTGGACAATTTCAAGAGCTGGAAGGAGCCAAAGAAGGAGGTATGAGATTGAAGAAAAAGTTGTTGAATAAATTAGAGTTTAGAATTGAGCATAAAAATTTCATTCAATAGAAAAATGGATAGCGAATCCCTTCCATAATTTGTATAAAATTTTACAATTAGTGAAAAATTGACACATATACGCTTCTTGTAAATTATATGTGTTTTTTATTGTTTTTGACAAGGTATGTTACTATCACCTCAAAAGAAGCAATAATTGCATATATACTATTTTTGAGATTTGAAAAGGCTAGTTTTTTATGGTGAAGTATATTTGTAATTTTCATACACAAATGAGTAGAATCTACATAGAATTTTTAATTAAATTTGAAAATTAGAAAATAAAGAATTAGAAAGAATAAAATAATAATAACATTTTTATATTAATTTTTTATTTTGTTATTCAATTTTTTATTTAGCTTACTATATAAATATTAATTAATCTTAAAATTAAAATAAATTAGTGTAAAATATCAAAACTTCAAGATATAAAAAATAAAATATTTACGAACTATAAGTTTCTGAATATGTGAAATAAAATTTAGAATTATATAGATTTTAATGTATTTAAATTAAATTTGATTAAAATTATAATGAGTGAAAAATACACTTGTCCTTCGAGGACCATGTTGCTTATTTATAATTAATCCATAAATGATGGACCCATGACCATTGATTTCAAGCTCACTATCCATCACTCAGTTTTTTTGCCAGTTTGCAACTAAATATGTATGAAAAAATTTATATTTATTTTAGAGATGAAATTACATGTCTTTTTTACTTCACAAAAAATTTAGATACTTTTGTAGAAAAAATAAATTTTGGAGAATTTTTGAAGAAAAAGTAGAAAAAAAGTGAAAAAAAATCACATCAAATCAAAAATTATTTCAGAAAATATAAATATTTTACTATGTATGTATACTACAATGACAAACATCATAGTGTCAACTCAAATTCCATGTCATTCTATGATTAGAGTTAAATAGACATTGAAAATGCATCCAAAGTTCAAATTGCAATAAAATATTCAATATTAGAATTTTTTCAAAATTCAAATTGAAGTAGAGAGTAGAATATATGACCCTTTATTTTATTAGTTGGGCTCAAACTCAAAAAATATCATTTTGTAGAGAAATTTCAGATTTAAAGCAAGGAGCAGCAACTTCCCAAAATACTCTAAATAGCATATTTTGTGATCCATTTTCTTAACAACTTCTTATTCATGTGAAAACAAACACTGGCAAGACTATATTCAACTTAGTTGGATATTCTTCATAATCCAACATAAATGGTCAACAAGAAAAATGGAAATGAAAAAATTATTTCAAAAGCTTTACAGTTCATTGCATTGTCACCCGGTTCATTGCATTGTCACCCGGTTCATTGCATTGTCACCCGGTTCATTGCATTGTCACCCAGAAGCCACAGAATGGCATCGGCAGCATTAATTTGTTTTATAAATTATAAAATTTATAGAAAAAATCAATTAGCATCACACTCAAATATCATATTACTTCTTTAATCTTTAATAAAATTTCCAAATATGTATAGTTTTGTAATTTGGTTTCAAAATTCTTCTTCTTTTTAAAAGTTGTTGTAAAAAGCATTTGTATCTATTTTATGTTGTATGGGTTAGTGTTCTTAGCAATATGAGCCTCCTGAAAGAATTTATAAAAATATAATAAAATGTAATTTTAAAAATAAAAATTGCTAAAAATAATGCACTTCCAAATTTCATGCCTAAAACACATTTTTCCAAAAGTTATGCATCCAAATAGGTTAATAGAAAATTACACACAATCATATTCTTTGATGTTTATATTCTACGAAAATATTTTCTTAAAACAATAATAAATTGAACTAGTAAGAGCTCCATGACAAATAATTACTTGTGAAGAAAAAATATTTCAGTGTTCCCTATGTTGATACAATAGAAAGAGCAATTTCAACACTTTGAGCACTTTGAGCATGTTGAGAACTTTGGACACTTTAAGCAAGCACATTCATAAGCTATCCTTTTTTCTTGAAATTTGAAAAATTTGCATTGCACAAATTTAAAGATTTAAAAACTCTCTTTTGAAATACTTTCAAAGTATATTTTGGCTAAAAGTTTGTAAGATGAATTTTCTTATACTTGATTCTTTCCTAATTAGATAACTTTTAGGCCTAATTGTTTGAAAATTCTAAATATAAAGTCAATGAGGCCAAAAAAATTGTTTGAATTTTTCCTATTTGAACTATATGAAAATAATACGAAGTAATAAATATGTTTCAAATTTTGATTTGAAATAAAGATTTATTTTCTTTCAATTATAAAATTTGTATTTTTAGCATTATATGACTTTTTAAATATGCACAATTTTTATTTGCACATATACAATTTATTATGAAAAAACAAGCCATAAAAAGACTTTGCTTGGTAGATCATTTTATTTAAACTTAGAAAATTTAGGATACAAATAGAAAATAACATCTAAATATAGATTAAAAAGTAAGCATTTCATAAAGCCTATAATTCACATTTAAGTGCTAAAGTGTCAAAAGTTATAAAATTGTCAATTTGTGACTATATTTTGGGGGTATTTGTAGCTTGAAAACACCTTTAACCCCTAAAGGACCAAGTGTCCGTTCAACGTACGCAAGAAATCTCGGGTAGGTTCCTATGAAGTCATTTTTGGTCAGATGTTCATAAAATTTGGACACAATGTACATATATGTGCCTCCTTCGTGAAAAAATAATTTTTTTCCCAATCGGGTGCCCAAATCAAAAGTTATGCTGCCTTGAACTTTTGGGGCAGCTCGGGCAATTTGGGAATCTTTGGAGAATCTTTTGCAGAAAAGCTCATCAACTTTTGAAATTTGGCATGTATGTAACTAATAAAATATGGCATACAATTGTCTAGAAAAAAACAAATTTAAATACTCAAATCACATTCTAAGCGTAGTCAAACTTTGTTAGCTATCTTGGGGCGGTTTCAAAAAAAAACATTTTCTTCAAACTTCAAACGTTATAATCTTTCAATCCACGCGGTCAAATGGGCTGAAATTTTTTCCACACTTTGGTAAAATACTTTACTTTAGTTTTGTACGGTTGAAGTTTCAAAAAAAAGTTTCAATTTTTAGTTTTGATTAACAAACTAAAAAACCACAGTTTTTGACAATGTCTCCTTGAATACCTCCCTCGGTCCTTTAGGGGTTAAACATCTAAGATTTAGGCCCACAAATTTTAATAGTGACTAAATACAAATGCATCCCAAATAGGTAGAATATTATATTGTACAAACACGATCTATAGCTACAATTTATAATTTTTGTTTAAAAGTCATTATCCAAGTTAGAAAGTTTAGAATATCCTCGGTCTTAATCCTTGAAGGGCTAGGAATAGTCCATATTTCCAAAATTGTCCAAATGTATTAAAATATGCTATTTACAAGAGTTTATGAATGATGATTTTCAAACAATAGTTGTATATAGAATGCGATATATTCTCAAACATATAATACATTTCATAGATCATATCCATTGAGATTTGATAAACTAATATTCCAAAAAATATTTTTTAATTAAACTTAAAGCTAAGATTTGAAAACTCCTTCTAAAATTGATTGTGGATTGAATATTTTTATTTTTTCAGAAAAATTCCCTTTAATTTCAAAATGTTAAATTTCAATCATAATGATTTTTAACTATTTTATTTTTTTATTGTTTATTCAAGTTAATTTTGAAGGGTCATTTTTTGAATTGAAAAAGTCACCTTTAGAGACTATATCTATGAGTACCTTCTAAATTATATAATATTTGCAAAGCATAGCCTTCATATTCCGTACCATACAAATGTTAAAGAACTAATACAAGAATTTCCAAAAAATTGATAGATGAAAAAATGCACTTTTGTGTGCTTGAAATGTATGTGTTCATTTATTGTTCAAAATTTGAATGTCTAGTCTTTAAATCCTAAATGCCCAAAGGTTTATTTTGAGCTTCTTGGAATTTGCTCTAAATTGAACAAAAGAACAACATTTTGATAAGTTGGGTAAATGCACACTACGTTGGACCATTTTTGGCAAAAATATATACATAAAAGTTCATTTCATTTTTTTGCATATGATCTCTAAATTTTTTATTTTTTTTCTATAATTTCTTTATAGTGTGTTAAAGCAAAAGATGAAAAAAAATTATCAAAATTTCCTTTGTATATTTATATAAAAAAACTTCAAAGATGACATCAAATTTTCATTTACTTTAATAAATTGTAGAAATGATTATAATGAAAATTAACTCTATTGAAAGTTAGACCATCCTTAGAAATACTTATTACAACAATTGTGATAAAATAGATTTGTGTAAAATTGATTTTAAGTTTGTCTAATGTACTTCTAAAAATCAATACTATTCTGGTAAGATAATGATGCATAAATTAGTCCATATCTACAAACTTAGGGATATATTTTTATATATTTCAAATCAAAACATTTAAATACATTTATACCTATTTAAATATAAGTTCTTCTTTTGCAAAATATTTGAATTTTCATTAGATCAATGAGTCTTTATCTTAAATGTTGTGGACTATGACAATAGTAAAGAGTACATTTCAAAGTCCTTTACAAATAATGTATAAACAATTTTGCAAATTTTTTTGGGGTATTTTATAGATCATCAAATATACAACATTAATATGTGTCCTTTTTTATATTCTACAACTTGTATATTTTTAAATTTACAAGACTTTCAAAAAATCCCACTGAAAAAAAGACTATGATAGTCTATATTGGTCCAGCGTAGTGTGCAATTGCCCAATTCTATCAATTTTTTAAAATTGCAACCGTACAAATTCAAACTAGACATGTTAGAGATTACATGGGAAAAGAAAATATGACAATATCATTTAAGAATTGAAAGATTATAATGTTTGATTATGAGGGTGTTAAAACTATGAAAATCTTTCAACTCTCTTTTTGCATATCAAATCAAAAAATTGGTCACCAAAAAATATGAGGTAAAAGGATATTATTTGTAATGTTATAGAATTTGTTAAGGATTTTCTTCTCTACTTGCTACTAATAACAATTTATTGAAGATTTTAGAATGTTGAATGCTGAAATGTCAAAATCTTGAATTACTGAAAGCTATGAACAAATTAATTACATGTTTTGAAACTTGTATTTGTTAATTCTTGTCGTAGAACAAGGAAGCACAATTACTCTTGAAGGGGTTCAAAAATATCTAAAACACCGTTCAAGTGACTCGTGTATCGTTTCCAAAGGATTTAGTTTGTAGTTTCTGAAAAAATAACCGGAACAGGATGCAGAAAACAACCCAAGCTTAACAAAACCGGATAATGTCTCCATACTCCATTATTCTCTAAAATATTCTCTCTCTCGTACCAAACATATATCGCATAGTCACTCAAACAAGGAGGAGTGTCCTATACATGTACCTCTCTCTACTTGAGATCATAACACACCAATCTGACTAGACGGATGCGGATCCGGAAGGAGTGTTTGATCCTGTGCCTCTTCTTGATCTATTTTCTAATCGAATTTTAACTAGTCAGTATAAGAAGTTTAGCCTTTATATCAGAAGGTTCCGCTATTGGAGTTGAGGGAGGATGCATTGAATCCTATCCTTCAAAAGATTAAAGTGACTGAAGTTCCATTCAAAGAAAATACAAAAGATACAAAATTAGGATGCAAGTTCTTCCTCACAATTAATCTAGAAGTCAATCGTAACTAGCAGGTCACTCAGGAAACCCCCACAATACACACTTGCTATAACGATAGATCTATCTTATCCATATCCCTTTGGTAGGGAATGGTAATTGAATAACTAAAGGATCCCTATCCCCTTATTCATCACCACTTTTGGTTGTAGTAGGACCTCATTGACATATTGACTAGCATACATCCGGATATGGATTATATCCAGTTTAAGAACAACTATCCCACACAGAAGTTCCTTGATGGCAAACAAGAACACAGAGAAAAATCTAATACATACAAATTTCCGACCAACTCCCTTCAGTGCCTAGAACTGGATCTCGACGGAAATCGGGGGCTTACTCTTGCTTTCTAACTCAACAAAACTAGCTACCCACATTAAACAATGGTTTCAGCATTGCTGGCATAACAACTCAGTGCAAAGTGATAAACTCAACACTATGAAGTAGAAATCTGTAAATATTTGCTTAAAGAAGGAAAACAAAAGCATGAAAAACACCCTAGGCATCAATCTAATTTCAGCTTCTAAATAACCAACTCCCGGGGAATTCTAAAAGTCTCCAAAGGAATAAACTACCGACCAGGGAATGACATGTTGTGTCGTAGCACAATAAAGCACAAATCCCCCTTTAGGTGTTAAAATGATGTAAAACACCTTAGATGACTAGTGTATTGTTCCCAAAGGATTTCACTCGTAGTTTCTTCAAAATTACCATAATCCTAATGCGGAAAACAACCCCAAGACAAAAGAATCTGGAATTGAAAACCAAAAACTGTAATTTCTTCTTTATGTTCCCAAACACATACCTTTCTCTCTCTCTCTCTCTCAAATCATACCACTCAGAATATTACGATTAGATATGGAGGAGTGTCACTATCCTATACCTCTCTTAGATCCAAATCCAGTTTCAGTAACCAAGTAACCAATTTAATAGGTTAACCTCTATATCAGAGGGATCCGCTCTTGGGCTTAAGGAAGGGAACGTATATCCTACCCTTCAGAAGATTAAAGTGACTGAAGATTTCACTAAGGACAACAACAACAACTAAAAGAAAAGACTTGGACTCAGTTTATTCCTCACAATGGATCTGAAATCTAATCCTTATCCATAGGTCACTCGAGAACCCCCTTAATCCACTCAGTTACTACAACGACAGATCTATCCCGGATCAATCCTACGAGCCAAAAACTAGTAACCAGATAACTAAAAGATTCTAACTACTTTCCCATTCCACTCTCTTGGATTCAGTTGGATCTCATCAGAATGTCAACTAGCATGTGCCCTCCATCACTGTAGAACACACCTAATCTAAGAACGGCTTTCCCACTTAGAAGACACACAAGAAATAGAAGTAGCTAGAACTTCCTCTTAGTACACACAGTTTCCTAACCAACTCCTCACACCTACAGAACTGGATCCAGACAGAATTTGGGGGACCCTTCCTCCACTCCCACACTAGTAAATCAGCTACCCGCACTAGACAATGGTTCAAGCATTGTCGGCATACCAACCTAGAATCGAGACTTTGCAGACTAATGCTTAGGAAGTGGAAATCTGAAATGAGTTTACCAAATATTGAAATTGCAAGAAAGAAATGCCCGGGGCTTCAAATTGAAGTTAGACCCTAAATATAAACCCAAGGGAATCCAAAAAGGCCCTAAGAAACAAAATCAGAGGATAGGAGAATGACATATGTCATTTCTTATCTTCCTAAGTTGACTTCCTACCTACCTTGTCGATTTGCAAAATGTAAACCTAAGATCTTAAAAACCCGAAAGTGAAAGTCCAGGTGCATCCAACTCAAAAGCACCTAACTAGTAGCTTTCTACCTATCACAAACTTTGGTTTTCATCCTACTGCCTTAGATCTTACCTAAACAACTTTCTACCTACTTCCTAGTCCGCTTCGGAGAAGGTTCCTTAAGCTTGATAGATCCTTTTCGAGGTGGCTGTTTTCTGCTTGCTGATGGCTTCCCTCTCAGTGTAGCTCTTCCCCTGAATGGTGTCGGAGCCTTACCCTTGAAGCTCAATGGAGAGAGGGGTACCGGATTGGAGTCTTCATTTGAATCCGGATCTTGATGGGATCTTGACTTGGATCCGGATCTGGTTATGCTCTCCTCATTCACTGAGTTGCTCGGCGACTCATCCTCCTCTGACTGGTGACTTTCTGAAAACACCGCCCTGGCTTACTTATGCTTACTCTTCTTCTTCGTGGTGCTGGGTACCTGCGGAGAAGGTTTGGAACCCTTATCTTGAGGTGTCTAAAATTTGGATTCCGCCTTCTGGAACCGATTCGGATCCATGTGTGGATCCTTCCTCGGCTTCTGACTTCAACTTGGAAAGGTCCTTAACAAGGATCTTCTCCACCGCCTTGTCCTTCGGCTTCACAAGTACGAGTGGTGACATGACTGGGGTCAATTGCGTTGGAATTGCTTCTTGGCTTAGCCTCCTTTCCCTTCCCAGAAACTGGATACTGTCCCGCCTGATGGAGTGTGTCTTGGATCTCGTACATCATCTTCTTGATGGCCTCCGAGTACTCCGCCAATACTATAACCGCCTTTGCTGTCGCTTCTGATTCGGCCTTGTGAATCTCCTCGTCAAACAATTTGGCTTTGCTCACCATGTCCCCGGAATGTCCTACAACAGCCCGGATCCTCCGGAGTGTATCCTCAGATTACAGCCTTCTTGTCTCTCTACTTCCATCTCTACTCTTCTCCAACTGTCTTTGGAATTTGAGGTTCTTCTCAGTCAGTTCCTTGACCCGAGTTTCCCACTTCCGAGAATCTTCATCTCGGATCACTCTCTATTCTCTCTGCGAGCTCAAACATGTCGTGCCTTCCTAGCAGCCCACAGACGTTTCTGATTGCTCCTCTCTCAATGTCTAACTCTTCTCTGACCTTCCTCAGATCCTCAATAATCCTCCCCAGTGGATCCTCTTGGTCTACTTCCGGTTCCGGGGACTCCTTCTCAATCTAGGGTCCTTTTTCTTGGTGGAGTGCGGGATCCTCTCATCTCCTTTCCGCTTCTTTGAAGAATCCTTTCTACACTCTAATGAGGCTCTCCCCAATCCCTCATCATGTCCTCTCTTCCTCTCCTCACTCTCTCGTTCTTGGGGTGATATTATATTCAGCTTCAAGAGTGTAGCTGCTGCCTTGTATGCTATTCTCTTATGACTCTTAAGCGTCCCTAGGTAATCGTAAAGATGGAAGAAGAAAAGACCTACGGGAATCGCCTTGGTATTCCTCAGTGAGGAAACCATCTTCCTTACTGGATCTCTCAATATTCCTCCCCAGAATACCTTCCTCTCTCCATTCAGTGTTCCAAAGAGAATGTTGACCTAAGTCACTGTAATCTGGTTTGGTCTTTCCGGATACAAGATGGGGAACAAAAACTCCAATAACCTCCTATGCTTCTCCACTCTGCAAGCTGCTACTGTGTAGCCATCCTTTGAATGAGGAGGATTAATGAACTTACCCTCCGCGAACTTGTCAGCTTAGAAAGCCATTCTTTGTCCCTTGTGCGGAAAGTCATAGACCTTCTTCCAGATTTCAAGAGTCTATTTGCCGGGAAGCACTCGGTTAGTCTTGTCCCTTTCATTTGACTTCTCCTGCATCAGCTCCTGGACCATCTCCTCATCCTTCAAGCTCCAAAGTTGACGCAGAAATCCCACGCATCCAATTTGCTCCAAATCCGCCTCTAACTATTTTCACAACGACGCTAGAGTGGGAGCGAGGAGCGTTGAGCGTTGAGCAACGAGCGTTTAGACTTGAGCGCTCACAAAGATTTTTTTTACTAAAAATAGGCATGTCAAAGTAATTAATAATAATGTCAGATCCCAAAATAATAATGTCAGAATTATTGAAATAGAATTTATTGAAAATAGAATTTCTAGAAAGTCGTTTTAGAACTTAGTTAAATTTATTTAGGGGAGTCAATTTAGTATTTAAATGTTGCATATAGGGCAATAACAATGGTATAGCTTCTCTTGTAACAAAAATGTGCTACCATAAATATGATATACTAATGAATTTCATCCATGTCATCCATCCATCATTTGATCATCCATCATCCATCCATCATCCATGTATAGAAGGCCTTATTTGCACATTGCAGTATATGTCCTATGGTTCTCTACATCCATAGTTTTATCTTGTAAATGGAATGCACAAACCATGCTAAAAAATGTGTGCTTATTAAAAATTAGACACTTTATTCATTATATTGTCATTTCAACTAAAATTATATATTTGTCATTTTGATTAATGAATAGAAAAAATGAAAACTTATTCTATGGCTGGATAATATAGAATTTCAAATTATTTGGAATAATAGCCAAGATTTTGGCAAGTGTTTTAGGGTCTTCCAAAAATGATTTAGGGTCCCTAGAAGCCTTAGGACAACTTTCAAGTAATTAGGAAAATAATCTATAAAATTTTCCCGTAAACTTTAGTTGAATTAGTCCAAATTTTTTCTAATTTCTATAATGGAGATTGCAAATATGTGACCTATAAATGAAAATCTAGTAGAAGAAAAGTTTAATTGTAATTACCCAAAAAAATGGAAAAAATTAGTTCAAATTTCATGGACATCTCGTACAAAATGGAAAGAATTTTTGTTATTATTTGAAAATGCTAGTTTTCTAATATTAGAAAAATTTTGTACTTTTTCTAGAAAAATTTGTTTATTCTTCTAAAGCTAATTTAGGGCTCCTCAAAATTGAAGAGCACATTTAAGGTAACTTTTTAGAAATCAAACATCTAATTCTATAGTTTTGTTTGGCTGAATTTGGCCTTTTCATATATATTTTTTTGATGTTTACAATTTTACAAATGATTTCAGCTATCTATGGGGTGACAAATACTACTGCCTCTTTAAACTAACTAGTTTGCTAAGGCATCCGTCACCTACTCCAGTCAACCATTATTTAACCACCTCTAAATACATGTGTCTTGACTATTAATTGTTAGACAAATATACAGTGTCTTAGAGATTGCTACCTCCAAGAAACAGCTTCACTTCATCAAAGCTTAGACTTGCTGCATGGATATACTTGTCGTCCTCGGAATTTGCCTTGCAAATAAAACTGAAGATATAGTATAGGTGCTTGCAGTTCACCCATGATTTTCTCCTACCTAATGCAGTTGTACTCATGGTGATGAAGTCTTCACAAGTACAAGAAGGGAAGTCCGAAATTGTAATCCGATAGGTCTTCTGATAAGGAAAGATACTAGACATTAGAGTTATCACTCTACCATATCCAGGGTATGGAATAATTGTGACAGATTCAACGATTGCTTTCACGTTCTTTGCGGTCTCCCATTTGTTGCGGTGGTCAACTGTGGGTGCATTAGGGTTACGTCTAATGGTCCTCCCCAATCGCTTTGTGGGGTGCACATCACTACCAGATGGTTGAATGTCACTATCAGATGGCTTTGGATCAAGTGTAGACACCTCTCTCACCGTATGTTCTTCATTGAAGAGATGGAAGGTTGGTGCTCCTACCTCTTCCGTTTGCAATTGAAAGTCCGCTTCTTCCAAAGCAAGGATCTCTGATTTTGTGAGATGTGTCCCACGTGCTACAGGCCACACTTTTGGAAAAGGGGGCCAATCATGGATCCACTTCACCTTAGAGCCGCCCGCACAACGCATAAGGTCATCTGCGCAAAACCATAAGTCAAAGTTGATGATGGCTTTGGTGGCATATTCCGTCATGCGGCCGTTGTAGGTCGGTGCTGCAGTCCCACTCTTTTGGGACTTGTTTATCTTAGCCCCGCATTTCTTCTTCTTTCCTTCTTGAACTCCGTGAAAAGTCTTCCCTTCCTTCTTACACCTTGCTATGTGCCACAAAGAAGGATTGCAGTCTGTTTCATGCACTTTTGTAGCATGAGGACGTACCATGCTTGGTTCCCCTGTCTCCATCAATATTGGCATTGATGCGCCTGCTTCTGTGTGAGCTCTAATTGACCGAGTTTGTACTCTAGGTTGAGAAAAATTGACTGTGTCATGGCGGTGAGAGTCACCATCTGAACCAGGTGGCAAATCTAGTTTGCGCTTGGTTGAGCCAAATACCTCCTCGCCTTCTAAGTGAGGAACCCGTGTAGTAAATATGTGAGCGTCTGGAAGTTTAGCAATGGCCTCAACAAACTTTGTTGGATCTTTTGTTCGTCGTGCAGCTCGTAGACGAAGTTTGTCCAAATGGGGACCTGTGCCGGATGTATAGCCTTGGAGAAATGCCCAGTAATTTGTTGATTGCATCATGGCCCGCATCATGTCATCCGTGGTGGCAACATATAGGCAAGTTCCCCTCTTCCCTGACATTTGAAGCCAATTGTTGTGAACTGTCTCTGCCAAGTTGCAAGAAGGCATCTTAGCTAGTTCATTTAAATTCAAGTTCTGCACCAACAAAGACAATTTTGAGAGCCAATAAATCAATTGTATACTCATTGAGGTGCTAGAAATAGGAGACTCATTTTAGAGAGGGCATACAAAGATCTCAAAGATACTCTTGTGGATGACTACTAGATAGGGTTCCTTGATTCAGAGACGCTTCTTCTAGTATATATCTGAGTTCCATATGTTCACTTCAAATTTATGCAAATTATTTAGTTGTATATAAAAAAGAAATAAATGAACCATTACAATCATAGAAAATTTGGTTGACCAAAACAATTTAGTAGTGGAAAAGGGTCTTTGGGTTTAAAAGAGAAATTTGACGTACCAATTCCAAAAATCCGCCCCACTGTCGGTATCGAAAGTGCCAAAAACCAAACCAATCGTCAAATTCTCAAAGAGCTTCTTCTGATGCAGCCCTTGAAGAAAGCCACCAACCCTTGATTCCAAGGTATCTCTCTTCAGCTTCCGCCATTGACTTTGCATCCTTATAATTATTGTTTGCAAAGCCTCTTGTGAGTTTCTTGGAACTCCAGTCAAATGAGTTTCTTTGTATGTCTATTCAACGATGTTGTCCAATGAAGTAGACAAGAGCGCTCTCGATCTTGCATTGGCTCTTGCTTGTTTCCACTTCCATATACCACGCGAACAGCATACCAGTTCGCCATTGCGTTGTCAGCCATGAAACTCTTGAAATTTGGAGAGGAAATCCCGTGGCGTGCCATGACGGAGTTAAGGGATCTCCACATTTGCTCCTGTGATTGAGCATCCTCGCTCATCATGTCGCAGATACAAATAGTTTGAACTCGACAAAACTCAGGGTCGTAGACATGGGCAGCCATTGACGTCCATCCCTTCACCCTCTTCACATGATTGAACATGCACTAAGAGTTCTGCAAGTCTCCACCAGGTTGCATTCACTTCACCAAATCCACCCCGCTTCCTGGACCTTCCTCAGACATCTTGAAAAGGTAAACTTTCTCCTTTCCTTGGCCTAGAAATACGCTGTCTTGAATGAAGGAATATGGACTCCTCATTTTTAATGAGATAATGTTGTCAATGGGTCCACCACTAGTACTGTGACGGAAATTTGAGATGGTGTTTTGAATACTCGGTGAACTTAGTATTCTAAACTTCTCCATGACAGCTTCAAGGGCTTCTCCACGAAGAGGCTTTGGGTCATTCTGCAGTCCTTCCTCTCCAAACAATTCAGATGCAAGAAATTCCTTGCTAGCAACAAGGGTAATAGCCAAATTTGTCGCGGCTAGTGTCTTAGAAACCTCTTGACCAATCAAAGTTGTGGTCCGATCAACAGAATCACGACAGATGCCCTTACCTACGGGATGATTGTGAATACCAACATGGATACAAGCTCTTGAAAAACCACTAGAGTTTAAGATTCTATACATGCGACAAGGGCATGAAGCTTTGCAAGAAGGAATTTCTTTACAAATTTGGCATACAAGATTGGACTTTGCTGGAGACTGCTCTCCCACAACAAAGACGACAGGTGATGACCCCTCCCATTCAGTTTCATTTTTGCTACCGCTCCGCCATAGTCTAGGGCATGCTTTGTTTTCACAAATTAAATGGCCCACACACAATGAGTAGCGGAACTTTAGGCCGAAGTCATTAGCAATGTTCGTGGTGTGTGTGTGTGTCCAATTGTGGCCATCAAATTTACGGTCCATACCCTCTAGCTGTCGACCTACAGAAGATGAGGAAGTTGAAGTTGGTTGACTTCCAGAAGGGGATGCCAAAGAGGGAAGAGGAGGTAACTCAAACAACACATCCCCATTAAATGATTGAGGAAGATGTCGGATAGACTCACAACGAAGTGCATTGAGGTTTATGAACTTTAATTCATTTCGTGCGCGTGGACGACTCTGCATATTTCTAAGGCACTCCAAGACACTCACAAATTTAGATGCCCTGTGATGAATTGAAGGACGTGACGTGCTATCATGGTCATGGTGGTCCATATCCAAAACAGTATCTTCATACTTCTCCGGTATGGGAGATAGCTTGTGACTTGTATCAATGACAACAACAACATCATCATCATCGGAAGACTCTGTAAGATCAATAAGACTATGAACCGGAGACTCTAGCTTCACACGAGTTCCCCAAGACATCTAGACAGTAGAGGTTGCAGACCCAGGTGTGAGAATTTCAGTTGATACTGACCTAGTGACCCTTGGATTACCAAAAGCATGGTACTTGCCTGGGAGAAGCCTCCAACCGTCTCTTGAGTCACTTTTCATCTTCAGTAGCATAACGGTAGATATGACTTGAACTCCCTCAAAATCAAATAGCTCCTCTTCCACCCATAGAGAAGAGAACTCAAGGTTGAACCTCACACTGAGAATCAACTCAGATACCCATGCCATACCATTATCGCTGCAAGGAAATGAAATAGGAATGCTAGACCCGTCACCGCGAACAAGTGCCATAGCCATACTCAAATGTGCATACAGTCTATAAACTTTTGCTAGAACTTCTACTCAAAGTTGTTGCTTGCATGGGAGAATTCTAGAGGTCATTGTTGGTAGTAGGTAAATGACTATTAGATATCGTATATGGATTTCAATTGTTCTATATTGGGTTCTAGAGATTTGAAATTTGAATTCGGAGGCTTAGATTTAAAGATTTTTTGCACAGCCAACAATAGATTTTTGATATATCAATTAGCATTACACAATCCTTGGAATTATTAATAGTAGATAGCGCCACATGTAGAGATGAATGCACGTTAGAAACCACCAAAAAGAAGCCTCTTTGAGTGTAGGAGTAATATCTAGAAACGTAGGAGTGATTATAAGGTAGTTGAGCAAAGAAGGGATGTTTTTAGTGCCTATTTTTGTCTTCATAACATGACGTTTCTCTATACCAAGGAGTTGTAACTGAATGGATGAGAATACATTCATCGCGCTCTAATATTGCTATATATTGGAGAGATGCAGGAGTTGCCAACAAAAAAGTAGAATTAGTTTTCATGCAGTGTTTTCATTTGGAGGGATGCCAGAGGGTTCTTGTAGGAAGAGACGGAAGGTTGGTCTCCTATTTTCTAATAAGAAGCAGTTAGAAAAATCAAAGATGGCTAAACGCTTCCATAGGGGCAAGGGCGTAGAGATTATTAGCACTATTTGGACGATGTCTTATGAGGATCATGGAGTTGAAGCTGGGCATTTTGAATCTAGGGACAGTTTGACCGAAAGTATTGATGGAACGAATATCGCCAAGCTTAATAGTGTGGATGAAAGTGAAATGGACGTACACCAATCAAACCCAACAAAAAATGACATTTCGCTAACAAGAGCAGAGTTGGTAAGTTCATCTATTTATGTCTACAAGTAGAGTCAGGGATTAAAAACTTATACCAAAGTAAATGCCTTTCTACTCATGTACGCACTATTTTTTTGCATTATAGCGCAACAAGTATTATTATTCTACGTCCTTGTAATTAGATATATTTGTATGTGTAGCTCTTCAGAGGTAAAAAGTCTTGTATAGTAAATACTTATGTTATTGGTGAAGAAAAGATAACAATAGACAAATACGTGAAGCATCGTATGAAATCATTCTAATTCCATGTGTGTAATAAGAATGTGCAAGGGAGAATTAGAATTGTAATCGTTAAATAGTGCCCATTGACAGTAGCTCATGAGATAAGAATGCTAAGATAATTTAG
This sequence comes from Antitrichia curtipendula, assembly GCA_951230915.1. Taxonomy (NCBI): domain Eukaryota; kingdom Viridiplantae; phylum Streptophyta; class Bryopsida; order Hypnales; family Leucodontaceae; genus Antitrichia; species Antitrichia curtipendula. Next base: position 22,015,139 of record OX579636.1, on the reverse strand, counting down.
GAAGTGTAGAGGAAGGGACTGAAAGAGCATTAGAATATGAAGAGTTGAAATTCCATATACATATTTGTTTTTTCTTAATGGTGCATTTGACACCAAAGCTCATGTCGTGTATTTCAAGAAGACGATTCCAATGATATGTAGCACGTAAAAAACGGCACCTTTTTGAAAGTTTTACGGCCTAAAAATGAATTCAGCATATTAGAATCTGGTTTGAAATCTTCAGAATCGGAAGATTTTTCGGCCAAATCTTGCCTGTGAATTTTCAGGGAACTTTGAGGATTTTTAGAAAATCGCTAGTGAGTCCAAAAATTTTGAAAAAAATTGAGGTGAGTTGTGAGGTTATAATCTATGAGAAAAAAATTCTTGATCTCTAATCTTCAAAATGACAAAAGTTATTCATAAGATTCCATTGCCCTACATCTACCAATTTCTTACTCGTTTTTTTTTGTTTTTTTTTGAAGTCCAAATGACAACTTCAGCTAGGGTTTAGGGCCGCTTTGTTCTACCAATCTCTTTCTTGTTTGGGTTTCAAGTTTTGTCAAGCTTGCGGTTTAGGTCGCATTGTTTGTAGTTGTTGCAATTATGAATTTGAGGAGTGCATTGCGAAAGGGTGGAGAGGAGCACGATGGCATCGTGGAGGGTGTCTCCAAATGTGTCAATGCTGTCGAAGCTCTAGAGATTCAAGCCATCGAAACTACGAAAGAGGTGAGCCGATTTCAAGTTCTATGATTGCTTACTTGGGCTGTACCTCATCGCCTTGTTGACGAGGCATCTATTTTGGGGGTTCCATTGTTTTTTTGGAAAGGTCTCCGTTTCCCCTTTATGTTTTCAATTTTTTTTTTCAACTGCTGGGATTGCTAGTTTAAGCTCATAATTATCACCTCGCTAACGAGGCCTCTATTTATGTCTTTCTGTGTTTTATTGCAAAGGTCTCTATTTCTCGTGCATGTTTTAAAAATTCAATTCAATTGACTGTTGGGATTGTTGATTTCAACTCATAACTATCATCTCGTTAATGAAGCCTCTATTTAGAGGCTTCACATTTCATTCAAAAGGTTTCTAATTCCCGTGTATGTTTCCAAATTTTGCTTCTCAATTGCTGGGATTGTTGGTTTAGGCTTCATTATTACCACCTCGTTAACGAGGCCTCCATTTAAAGGCTTCCAGATTTCATTCAAAAGGTTTTTTAATCCCGTATATGTTTTCTAATTTTCCTTCTCAATTGCTATGATTGCTGGTTTAGAGTTTTCAATTACCACCTCGTTTACAAGGCCTCTATTTAGAAGCTTCCAGATTTCATTCAAAAGATTTCTAATTCCCACGTATGTTTTCAATTTTGGTTTGGAGATTGATGTCTCAAGCTCATAATCCTCACCTCATTGACGAGGTGTTAGTTCTAGTGTCTTCTACTTCTCATTTCAAATGTTTCACGGTTTAGGTTAAAGATCTTCAAATTCTCTATCCTGTTTCCTGTATTCATGTTTAGGCTTCTAAAACTTCTAATCATCACCTCGTTCACGAGGTATCAATTTCAAGATACTACATGTCACTTACAATGTCACGGTTTAAACAGATATTTATCAAAATCTGGACAAATTGATCTTTTTTCGACCAATTAGACTCTGAATTCTTATCGGCTGCCAACCGATACTTCTCCTCGTAGAATATTTCAAATGGCCATAACTTACTCATCTACTATCCAAATGGAGCATATGAGGTGTTTTTTGACATCTACATAAAATTTAGATGTCAAAAAACACCTCATATGCTCCATTTGGATAGTAGATGAGTGAGTTATGCTCTTCAGTAGCTTGCTGATAAGACACTTTGGCAGCTTCTCAATTGCTGGGATTGTTGGTTTAGGGTTTTCAATTACCACCTCGTTAATAAGGCCTCCATTTAGAGGCTTCCAGATTTCATTCAAAAGTTTTTTTATCTCGTATACGTTTTCCAATTTTCCTTCTCGATTGCTACGATTGCTGGTTTAGGGTTCTCAATTACCACCTCATTAACGAGGCCTCCATTTAGAGGCTTCCAGATTTAATTCAAAATACTTATAATTCCCACGTATGTTTCCAATTTTGGTTTGGAGATTGATGTCTCAAGCTCATAATCCTCACCCCATTAACGAGGCGTTAGTTCTAGTGTCTTCCACTACTTCTGGACTATTCAAGGAATTCTAGACAAAACATTTAAATATCTCCAAATAATAACATCGTGAGATCTCATGATGTTTGTATAGATTTCTTGATGTTAGTACTGATCTCCTAATGTTTTGTATTGATCTCCTAATATTTTGCCTAGATCTTCCAATATTTTGCATTATCTCTTATTGACTAATTTTTTTTGATTGCATTATGATTGCTGGTTTAGGGTTCTCAATTACCACCTCGTTAACAAGGCCTCCATTTAGAGGCTTTCAGATTTCATTCAAAATATTTCTGATTCCCACATATGTTTTCAATTTTGGTTTGGGGATTGATGTCTCAAGCTCATAATCCTCACCTCGTTGACGAGGCATTAGTTCTAGTGTCTTCCACTTCTCATTTCAAATGTTTCACGGTTTAGGTTAAAGGTCTTCAAATTCTCTATCCTATTTTCCGTATTCATGTTTAGGCTTCTAAAACTTCTAATCATCACCTCGTTCACGAGGCATCAATTTCAAGATACTACATGTCACTTACAATGTCACGGTTTAGGCAAAAACTGCATTTGAAATCAACTGTCACTTTCTTATTGAACTAAATCAATGTAATGGTATGTTGGGGTTTGGACAATAGACCTTTATGGATGTTGATGGAGGCCTCACACAAATGGAGCATTTCGAGCTCATTGTCAATGATGATTCTGACCCTCTCATTACCATTCCTCAGGTTAGATACATTTTCAATTTTTCTTGCATTCATATATTACATTCATTGTTCCTGCATCATAATTGTGATTCAATTTGCTTCTGCTCTCAATGATTTTTTTGTATTAACTGTAATGTCTTTTCAATGTATTATTCATTGTAGACTCACAACACTGTGCCAAGTCAAAGTGCTCATCCAACTTTTGAAGGCCAAACGGTAGAGGAGGTGGAATATGATGTCAGAAATGGTCAAAAGCTTGATTCAAACGCGGTCATCAACAGTATGTTAGTCAACTCTGGTGGGGCTGGCTCCCGATTCGATATTCCTTTATGCAGGATGATTGGGCTTCCGTTGGTGCATCCTTTCCTTCAAAGTCAGGTGAAACGATTGGAGGCGGAGTTTGGTCATGGATATCGACAAGGTGATCGTGTACTTTACATGTCCACAATGAATGACAAAGGACTTTGCAAGTTAGTGACCCCAGAGATTGTGGAGACATGGGAAGAACATTGGATACAAGAAAATGAGCAGTTTGAGGATTGGTTGAAGTCTCAACCTACCATTTTACACTTGTCAAACCATATGTTTTTTGTATGGGATGGCAATCATAGATTAGCGGCTTGGTATCCTTACATCCATAGGATGCATCGTCATGATCGTCAGTGGCATTTGCCTGTTGACTGTATGCTTCTGGTGTCAGAAGGTCGCACATGTATTCTTTTGGAGGCCATGAACGACATCAACTGGTAAGTTTTTTATTTATAGTAAAAACACTTTTTTTTTACTTCACTTCTTGCTTGCAATGTATTCAATCTAATATTATTCTATGCTTTCAAATTCAATTATTAATTTCCATTGGTATTTACAGGTCTACAGAACATTCCCATGTCAAGAGCAATTTGGTTCAACAATTGCACAGGATGAGTACCTATGGCAACTTGAAATTGGAGGAGTTCAAGGATCTTTTAAGCGATGAGATTACAAGAAATGCGAGAACAGAAAGCTACCAGGAGCTTGGTATCCATTGACATCTAACGTCTTCATACAATTCCTTCATCGGGTGAGTGTCTTCTGTTTGCAAAACTTTTTCATTGTGGTAATTTGTAAAATTTATTTTATATTGATTATAAATTTCTATATTTTATGTGTAGCAAGAGATTGCGATTGTTTCAGACATGACAGTGCGAATGTATTACGAAAAAACCAAGCTGCAAGATCGAACTCTAAAGGGTGTTCATGATGCCATGACCCAAGCTGCTACTGTAGCTATCAAAGGATTTCGAATTGAGTTTGATAAACAATCAGCCATTGCAAATCCCAAAAACAGCGTTGGATTTTTAGAAGAGGTATACAATTCTATCTACTTGCAATGACTTTTATGATAATTTTTTGTATTGATTTTGATTATAATTTTGTCTTTCAAAATTTCAGATTAATTTGCATTACAATGCCAACGAGAAGCCTGAGATGTCATTGGAGAAACTTCAGAGGATATCTACTTGTATAGTTCAACCAAACCACAAGGTCGTTGACTTTGGTGGTGGAACTCTAGCGAGACTTTTAGAGAGGGCTTCAGATTTCCTGCCCATGGTTTCAATACGTTGACTTTAGAGACTTGGTTCTCTAGGGCTACGTTTTGGGTTGAGGTATACTATCAAACTTGTCTTAAATTTCATCTACATCTTCAATACTTGCATTTTAAAAAAATTTAAGTCTTTTGATTTTTGTCCCATGGTTCTATAATATACTTTGCATTAATTCAAAATGTCTTCATACTTATATTTCTTCAATTTTTTGTAGTTAGAGGAGGCAACCAAAGCAGAATTCAATAGCATCATCAAGTCTGAAAACATTGTGGTTCAATGGATTGCCAACGACGAATTGGACATGATTGGAGATTATGTAGAGACATGGCGCATTGTATTGTGGGATCATGCATTTTGGTGGTTCTTTAAGAAAGACTCTTCGTATTCAAGGTCTACTCCTTTCAAAGAACAAGAGGGTACCAATGCTGCAATAAAGCGGATTCTATATAGGTATAACCTTTACTTCAGTTACATTTATTTGTATAAATGCCGTTTGCTTAACAATTCCATAGAATAACCGCATTTGCATCTTTCTCATTGCAATAATCACATTTATTCTATGATTGCAGATATTTCAAGCGAGAGTTGGTTCAAAAAGGTGGGATTGAAAGGAAATCCATGCCCAAGCTTTTTAGGGGTTGGCTTGACACGTCTTTGAAGGGTTGTATGTTCACTTTGACTCAACAGCGGGGGTTATCTATCCAAGAACTCCAAGCTTGTCCTTGGTATCTAGAGTTGCAAGGACTTTTGCCCCGGCACTTGAGGAACCTGAGAAAGAGGCTGCTAAAGCCCATCCCAAAACAACCACACAGATGGAGTCTCTAGATGTCGAGGATGAGGCTGAAGAGGTTGTTCCCCTTGCACCAGTGAAGAAGGGTCGCAAGCCAAAAGAGAAGAAGATTGTGAAAGAGACTACCATGAATGACGACACCCCCTCTTCATTAGTGCCTGCATCTGTTCTGGCACCTCCTCCTTCTATTGTGCCTTGCAATGCTCTTGAAGTGATTGATACAGCTCGCTCCCATTGCCCTCCGACTCTTACATCTACTACAACATATGTCTTTGCTTCATCTGAGTACATTGCTAGGTTGGCAGTTCAACCTAATACACATGGTATTGAGTCTCAGGCTCTAATTCTACCATCGTCAGTTTCTGCAATACTTAGCGTCAAAGAGAAGACAGGGAAAAATGCATTAGCATGGGATCAAATGCTTGATTTTGCATAAAAGATAACATCTATGCTTTCTAACCTTATTGTAATTCTCTTATTTTATTTTGACATTTAATTGTAAGCATGCAATTCTTTCATACATATAATAGTGTGCATGTTTGAATGTCAAGGTTGGGAGAGAGCGGATTCTTGGAGGCAACGTGAACCTTGGTTCATGTTTTGATTTGATTGTTGCTGATATCCCGGATGGGCTACCGGTCCCAAACGTCTCAGTTCCACCTTCTTATGTTCCTACTTGGAACATGTTGAATCAAGAGGAGGTTATTGAACCCATCTTTGAGTTTGCATCGGAGTATGTTCATGATGATGGAGCAATTTTATTGTTCCACCCAGAGAATGGGATGGTAAGGGAATTTACACTTGAGCGTGCCGATACGTATGGCTTTTGGCTACTTGACTCTTGTATAGGTGTCAATGAGCTAAAGCTTTCTAGCTGCAAGAAATCCAAACGTTGGATAAGTTCCATTGAAAGTTACCTCATTTATAATTTGTGATGCTTCAATCCATTTCTAGCAACATTGTATTTGTCAAGTATTAATTGTCATACTTGTTTGTCCCTTGCAGTCGCAGCGCTTTCGAATCCTTCTTTTTGTGCAAAACAAATGGGAAGAAACATCAGTGGTGTCTAAGTTCTCTATCTATGTGAACCAACAACTTAGCAATGCAGGCACAAACCTTGAAGAAGTCGACCTACTCCACAACTTCACCTCCTTGCAGACTCAGCTGATGAATGGTGCAGTTCCATGGAGAGGTGCCCGTGAAAAGGATCTTGTTTTTGTACAGCTATTGATTGAGGCATTTTCAAAGCCTGGTGATGTGGTACTAGATTGTTTTGCATCTACAGGTAATCCTCATTAGTTATTAATTGCTTAAACCATATAGTTTCTACATTGTGTGTAACATATAAACTTCAACTAATGATGTTGCATTCAATGAACAGAGGCCTCCATCCATGCATGCCGTAACATTGGACGTCATTTGGTGGCCTTGGAGAGCGATAGTGAGATTTTCAAAGCTCTTCTTCAACCTCTGAATACCCCTCCTACTTCTAGTGCCACCATCCAAACCAAGCGTCCTATAGTGGTCAATGATTCCGATGATGATGACGTTGTGAGGCCTTCTGCAAGACCCCGAAAGAGACGTTGTTGTAAGTAAGTTGGTTGTTGCCTTCATGCATGTCTACGTTTTCTTTTCTCTTTTATTGTACAATATCTTAAAATTTACTCAAAGTATCTAATTGTTTATTCATTGTGTCTTGTAGAGGTCGTTCTCTCCGGCATCTTGTACTCTCGCCTTCTCCTAGTCCCAAGAATTTGCCATGTTACATCCAAACTCTAGCAACATCTATGGCAGAGGCTCCCTCACCCATTTCTGTTGCCAAACATCGTTCATACAATGTTGTCAAGAAATTTTTAGACGTTAAAGCCGATGTTGAGACATTAGAGTTTACATGCAGTGATAGTACTCAAGTCAGTGATCATTCTTCTCCCATGTGTGGTATTGGGTCAAAGTGATCATGTTCTAGACACTATTGTTGTTACTTGATTTCCTAATATCATGTAGTGAGACTAAAAGGGCCACTATATTCATGCACCTTATTATATTTTTGAGTTAGTTTGCATTCTTGTGTCCTTGGTGTAGGAGTAGAGGACATCTTCATTCTAGAGGACATCCACACATTGCTATTAAATGGCCTTCAAATTGCATGGATCTTTAAGCTGAAATTGAATTATATAAATACTAGTGGAGCCTCAACATTGAGCATTTATGGAGACATCTATAGCTTCAAGATAGAATAATGTTTGATTGAAAGGTCCTAATATTATTTTATTGTATTTTATCACTTAAATATATTATTAGATCACATTTAATATTAAATTAATCCTAAACCACTCTCTGCATTTTTAGGATTTAGGAAGAAGCTTGAAAAGGAATTAAAAAGAATGTCCCAAAAGAGCAAGAAGATGGATTGGGTTGCATCATGTAATCTTGCTGCATAAATCCACTACTCCCTTAGCAAATCAAAGGATCCTTAAATCCTTATGTTTTCTAAATAGAACTATTTTATATTTGGCTAAACTGATTATTCTATTATTCATCTTCTTGTATTCTTTTGAAGAGATAAATTGAATGTATGTGAGGTAAATTTTATACTTTCTAAGTAGTCGCTTCATGCACATAATTCAGGTTCTATGTGCAATGTGAGAAATCCAAGATTTTAGCTCATATCTAAATAGAACTTATGTGGGTTGAATCTATTTCTCTCAATTAGCAACATGCCGCTCTTCTCAAATGGCAATATATAATTAGAACTTATAAATGTTAGTGTCAGCATACAAATAAATTTGATGAACCTTGGTAAAGCTTGAAAGGAATTATAAATTTTAATTGGAAATGGTACCTTCATTGACATGGTTTCATAATGCCCCGTAAATATAGGTCTATAGGGTCCAAAAGTCTATCTACCTTGGACCTAAGGTATTGGACATTGATCCTTACCTTAAACAATTGATTTTTTAGTCCCTACGCGTCTTTCATGCAACTCCCTGAGAGGTCATGTGAAAATTCCCGGCATCTTCCGACTTGCAGAAGAACCTTTTTCGGGTGGTCAACTCTTCTAATCTCCAAAGGGAATTTTATGGAAATTACCCAGGTTACAATAAAATCTCACTAAAAATTAGACTAGCTTTTTTTATGTTAATAATGCGCTCCGTGAAGTTTCACAACATTTCGATAGCAACAAGTACTCGAACCGGCGAGATTCCTCGGGAATTAACCACGTGGCGGGGTCTCCGCCACATTGATCGGCATTCTGGGACCATACAATGGCGAAACGAAGTCAACCAAGAGTCCTTTCCAACTCTCTCACACCTATCGGAGACCATAGGCTATTCACATTTCTCAAAATAGGAGACCCCCAAGATCTAGGATTTTACCACGATTTGGTTTTTAAACTAAATTAGCCTACGATGGGTTTTTGGCCTCGGTACAGGGGGTAAGAGGATTCCAAACTAAACACGGTGATCTGGAGCCAATCGCGCAATCCATTAGACAATTGGAGTTAATCTCCAAAAGTTAAGATGTTAGTTCAGCATAGATGGTAGAAGTAGATTTTTAGAGATTAGGATGAAAATCTTTGAGGATGAGGATGAAAATCCAAGTTGATAAGGTTACTTTAGAACTCTAGAGGGAGGGGTGGGCCCTCGGAAACCTATATAAAGGCCCCATTTTTCTCTCTAGAACACCTTCAATTCTTGTTTTGGATCCATGGGTCCAAGTTATTTTGGATATTTTGGCGTTTGAAGCCAAAAACCTCTACGGTGTTTTTGGAGCACTTTTGGCTCCATTGTTGCTTATTTTCAAGCTTTGAAGGTCCTTGGGGGTCCTTCTACCTTGCTTTGTGTACTCTTTGGTGTATTTTTTGGTACCTTGTTGTAAGTGGAGAGCCCCTCTCTCTCTCCCTTGTGCATTTTGTGATCTAACTTGTGAAGTTTTAAGAGTCTTTTGGTATCTTGCACTAATCCTAAAGTCACCCTCCACTGTACCTTGGCGATGCCGCTTTGGGAGGCCTTTAGCGTGTGAGCTTTGTGTTGCCACGTGGTCTTAATTCATGTGTTCTCTCCATGTATTTTTTCTGACATCCCTCTTCTAACCTTCTCCTTGTTGAATGGATCCCCCTCCGGAACGGCGAAGCTTTGAACCTCCTTTGTGCATGTTTCCTAAGTTTATCTAAAATCTTCTTCTAACCTTCTCCTTGTTGAGTGGACCCCCCTCCGAGACGGCAAAGCTTTGACCCTATGTGTGTTTTCTTTAAAAGTTTAGTTTTTCCCTCTTCTAAAGTCTCTTTCATTGTGTGAACCCCCTTTGGAAACGGCAAAGCTTTGAACTTGTGACAAGGTCGAAGTCCTACAGTGTGTGTTAAAACAGTCCCAGACGGTGAAGCTTTGAACCACTAGAGTGTCGCAAGTCCTAAAGTTGGTGTTAAGCCCAACTTTAAGGCGAAGCTTTGAACCTCTATAACCCTTAGTCCCAAAGTCTAGTTTCCAAGACCTTCTTGGAAAAGTCCAATGTTTAGCTTCCAAGACAATTAGTTTTAGCAAGCCCGTGTTATCCAAGCCGAGTACGTCCAGGTTTTTTTTGTATTATCCCTCAAGTTTTAGCAACCTAGCCCTACCCAAGTTTATATGTCCGGATTTTTTTGATCTTTGGAGAGAAAATCCCCTAGTCCAGATCCAAGCCCAAAAACAAGGATTCCAAATTAAAAGGAAAAGAAGGAAGAAATATCCACACACTCTAGCCAGTCTAGCAGCCAGAGAGGGGTCGGAGTCCAGTTCAAGGTCAAGCTGGGGGTCGAGTCCAATTCAAGACAGGCCAGGGGTCAGAGTCTAGTCAGGTCGGGCTGGAGGGTCGAGTCCAGTGAGGTCGGGCTAGAGGGTCGAGTCCAATCAAGTCGGGTTGGGATCGGAGTCCAATTAGATCGGGCGGGAGTCGAGTCCAATTCAGGTCGGGCTGGACAGTTAGGACAATTCAAAGGGAGATAGGGGGTCAAGACAGTTGCCTCTTTTTTTTTTTGGTTTCGGTTTCCTAAATCTGAAAACTAGAGGGTAACATTTATTTTAGAAAAGAAAATACAACAACAAAATACAAAGGGGAGAAAAAAGAGGGGGGAGAATAGAAGCCACACTTCCAAATATTTCAAAATTTGCACACAAAACTCTCGAACCACTTCTCTTTCTACACCAAAACGAAACCAACAAGAATGGAAGGAGATTAGTGAAGAAGAAGTTGAAATAGGTGGGAGAAAGTGAGAGACAATAAATAGTGACCTAGGCCTAGGATTAGGTAAGCTTAGGGAAGAAAATCTTGAGAATTCGTAGTGACCATTAGAAGGAGGATTAGAATGACAAGTGTAAGACTTTTTGTGTAAGAGGGTAGGAGGAACATTAAGACCTCCTTGGAGTTTGAGACCATAGTGTAAGATTCATAAAAGCTTAGGTGGAATAGTACTAGTGTAGAAGGAGAGAAGGAAAAAGAAAAGAAAGGAGGAAGGGAAAGAAGGAAGTTAGATTGCAAAGGTGTAACATTTTCTCAAATTAAACGGTGAGCTTGGAAAAAATAAAACAAAACAAAAGGTTACCATGGAGCATGAGGATGTATACGTGGACGTGGACGAAGTGATGTCCGAAATCGGCAATGAAGAGGTGAGTTTTTGAATTAAACTTTGGTGTTTTTTTCCCTAATTAGCGTTGATTTCCTTAATCAGCCCTTTAAGCGCAATTAGCAAGTCGTGATTAGTGCAAAGTAAGAGTTTAGATTCAAAAATTTCTAGATTAGGGATAGAGGTTTCTGAAAACTTATTACACTTAGGATTTGGCTTCAAATCGACTGTGTTAGGATAAGTTAAGTTGTAGGGGGTAAACGGGGAAATTGAATTAAAATTTCATCCAAAAGGAACCATGGACGGGAATTAGGGATTTAGATTAGAAAGAGAATCTAGGATTTAAAGTAGGAATTAATTAGCAGTTAAAAATTAGGGTCAAATTAAAGTTGTAATGGTAAAAATTAAACTCTAAGTTAAAAATCTAGAGTTAACTTTGGGAAGTAAAATGGTTAGAGTCAAATTTGAAAGTTAAAATTTAGAGTTAGTACTAAGGAATAAAAATCTAGAGTTACATTTAGAGGTTGGAAATTAGAGTAAAAGTTGAGCTTTAGGATTAGTCTTTAGAAGTAGAACTTCCAAGTGGAATGTCAAAACACAAAGATAGTCTTAGGGGTTCATGGAAGGAACATAAGGGTTCCCCTTTCACGTAGTTAGGGACGTTAGAAATGATGCCAACTACCCAATCAACCCTAGACATAGGATAGATAGTTCGGATTAGAATTCATTATCATCCCTGATCATCGCAATTAGCTTGTGAGTTACCACATGCATTTCTAGTTATTTTTATTGTCCATCCACGACACTTAGGAAACGTTAGCAAAAAAAATCCATTGCTTGGAAGGTACAATGGACCGCGCTCACAACACCTCCATATATTAAAAAAATAGATAAAAGCATAGAACCTAGTCGGTGTTTGCTTTATTACCAAGGGTGGGTAATTTGGCGCCCACATCCCTCTAAAATACAAAGCTACGGAAACCTTCTACCTAGCACCGGTCCTCTTTGCCTTGTTTGGATCCGGAAACTGAATCCTCTCTTCCCTCACTCTCTTACACGCTACCAGATAAACAATGCGTGCGTAGAGGATACTACCAACTCCTAAGTGAGAATGGTGAGTGGAGGTTCCGATCCTCAGTCTTCTCTCCAAAAGTCGCTTCCAGCCGGTTAGGGTAGTCATTTTCGCAATGATTGCGAAAAATTTCGACTAATCAACAGTTATCTTAAGTTTCCAATAGAGCCGATGAGCCCTAGGATCATCTTGTTAGCTTTCGGTAGGTCTTCCGGTATCCTCTGGTATGTGTTAGCACCCAGCCCCGGTATGTCAAGTGATCCTCGAGTGGTTTCCCGGATCCCAGCCCGGTTTTGATTTCTGATAAGACCAGAAATTTTTTATTTTTTATTTTAACCTAATTATCTATCTACCACTATTCCCATGATAAAAGAATATTAATTTTGGTAAAAACCTCTAAGTTATTCTTTAAAGAAGTGAAAAAGTTTACGAATACTAACTCATTACCCTAGATTCCTAACTAATCAAACCTATCCTTACTTTCCTGGCTTCCACACGTTGCATTCCCTTATCCAAAATACCTTGAATTCCTACCATGTGGCAAATTCCGCAAAAAGTAGATCTCAAATCTGGAAAATCCGGATCCAGGTGTTCAAATTCATCACAACCAAAAGCAACTAGTAAGTAACTTTCTAAGTCCAAAAACTTGAGTTTTCTCCGCCTATCTACTTCTGCTCTTAAGATTAACTGCCATTAAGTCTTTTTTAGCTGTTTTGGAGGTTTTTCCACTTGTTTTGCTGCCCCCCTCCGGATTGGCTGTTTTCTACAAGTTGAAGCCTTGGTGGCACATACTATCTGGTCTTTGCTGAGGGTCTAAGTTTTTCCTTTATCTTTTCCGCACGGAGGAGAGGCAACTTCTGGTTCCGAATTTGCCAATTCTTCTTCCGACTCAATTGTGCTGCCTTCGTTCTCTGACATTGTTGGGGACCCATCTTCCTCGGTTTTGATTCTGACAGGCAAAATCGACTCCCTTGCTCTTTTTTTGGTCATCTTCCACTTCACTAAACTTGCTCCCTTCAAGGAGAGACCAGAAACCTTTCTCTTTGGGGTGTCATGGTCCTCCTCCACTGTCCGGAACTGACTTTTGGTCTAGGATCCGGACGTAGACCCTTTTCCGGTTCCAAAATCAATTCGATTGGCTGGTCATGAAGACTACGAAGTTTTCATGACACCCTTGTTTTTCCGCCCCAATAATGTAGGCAAAGAGAGTGTTGGGGCTATCTTGGAAGGAGTTGCTTCCGTCACCCGACCAGATCCTTTCCCTGTTTCTGGTTCTGAACCAACTTCTTGCATGATAGCCCTCATCTTTAGTAATGTTGTCTCCATCTTCTCTCCATAATCCATCAAGACGGAAATAATCTTGGGTCCCAACTACAACCCTTCTCCCAGAACTCCGACTTCAAACAACTTCGCCTTGTTCACCACATCACCCAGATTTCCAATGAAGTTCCTAGTCCGGATGAGAGCTTTCGTGGACTCAAGTGAAAGTCTCGCTTCTTCATACTTCTTCTTTAGCTTGGTCAGGAGAGCTTCCACCTGGCCGGACAATTCCTTTACCCGCTCCTCTAGTTTCTTCGCATCCTTATTCTAGAGAAGACTCTCCACTCCTTTGTATAGGTTTGATGAGCTGGTCTTGCCCATTAGCTCACACACCTTCCGGATAACCTCTCTTTTACCGAAAACTTGATCCCAAATTTCCTTCAGTTCCTCTATGACTTTAGTGATGGGATTGTATTTCCGGTCAGTTGCCCAAATTGGATCTTTCCTCTCGGTCCTCTCAACCAGTCCTTTACTTTTCCCTTGGACTACTTTCTCCTTCTCCGGATCTGAAGACACCTCTCCTGACCTCTCTTTTACAATTTTAGGTTCCGGTTCTAGACTAATCTCATATTGAGGCATAACCTCCGTAGTCTTATAAGCCAACCTCTCCTGATCTCTCAACAAATCTAGAGACTGATAGAGGTAGAAGAGAAAAGGACTAAAGCTGGAAGGTTTGGTCTTCCCAGCCACTGAACACATTTTGGTCACTAGGTTGCGGACTACCATCCTCTAGTTCACCTTCCTATCTCCGGATAGTGCCCTGAAAATAGTGTTTGCCAGAGTGACCGTGATTCGGGTTGGCCTTTCCGAATTCACGATCGGAACTAGAAACTCTAACACCCTCCTATATCTCGGATTTACACAATCTATGACAACATAGCTGTCTTTGGGGTTCACGGGGTTGGAGAATTTACCATTGCATAACTTGTCTGTTTGTAAAGCCCATCTTTCTCCCTTGTGCGGAAAGCAGTACACTGTCCCCCATAGCTTCGCTGACCACTTGGATGGCTCTCACAGTCCACTCCCATTCACTCGACTGCTCCGCCATGAGCTCCCGCACCTTTCCTTCATCTCGCAAGTTCCAAAGCAGTTGAAGAAACCCTTGACAACCAATATGTTGAAGATCCTCCTCCAAAAGCGCCCTCTCCTTCTTATCCTTAGGTAGGCCAAGGATTACCAACCAGTGAGGAACTGGATGCAGTCCCTCTTCACTCTTAGTCTTCACCATCTCTCTTGGCGCACTCAGAGACAACCTTCACCTAATCACCTTCACCTAATCACCCTCTCTAGTATAGAAATCCGTGCACCGATATCCAAGTGATCGCTCAAAATACTTTCCTCTTAGCCGTGTACTAGGAACTGGAAACTAAAATATTCAGAACTCTCTTGTCAAAGCAACAAAACAACAACAAAACTCCTAGGCGCAAGAGGATCCAAATGAGAAATGAAGGAGGTGAGAGAAATGGCCTCCATTCACCCCCCCTTGATTCTGGTTTTGTAGCCCTTGAGTCGACCGTTGTGTCGGTTCGTGCGGAATCCCTTTTCTGTTCAACATTCCAGTTTTGCTCCTGATAGTATCCGTTAGCGTCCGGTTCATTTCTGATTCCATTTCTGGTATCAACAAAGTCTCTTGATGCTCCAAGCCAACTATTCCGGATTCCGGTTTTCGGTTAGGGTGGAAACTTTAGTTTTCCTCCTTAACCCTTTTATTTAACTAAGATACCCTATGTTTTACTAATCCATAACTCTAGTAATTCATCCACTTTTAAGCCATAGAAGCGAATTTTTTTGCTAAAGATGGATTCCTTATTCCTAATTCTACTTGAACTAACTCAAACCTTGTTTTCTAGGTTCCCACAATTCTAGTGATAAGTTGGTTTATGCATCAATATAGATAGGATAAATTTTATTTTATTTTACATGGGGATAAGATGTACAACTAAAAAAATGATATTTTGAAGTCACACGAATAAATTTGAAGCCCCTATTGTTTTGACAAAAAAATTGTGGAATATATTTTGACTCATTATGAGTTTGCCAATTTGTCACCTTTACTTTTGAGGCAAATTTGTCGCCTTTACTTTGGAGGCACCCTTTATAATTTGGAGTATTGTTGTAATATAGCATATCCTATGATTTTGTGTGCTTTGATCCACTATTTCAATCTAGATATCATATGGAGTGAAAATCACTTCCAAGTATATACTACATTTATTTAAAGTTTACCATCACCTCTAGCTTTTATACATGGCCATTTCAAACCTAACACTTTAGGTTTTGTTCTTAGTCAATTTATACTTATGCTACAATAAAATTGATGTTTTATAACTACAAAAAATGATTGCATTGAGTTGTAAAATCAATAAATATGACTCACACATAAATCGATGTACATGATTTGCGATATGACTAGGTTCAGTCATTACCAACAAATCGCTTTGGACATGAGTCACATTTGCAATTATATAGGTTGGGGATATAATTAGCCATAATTAGCCATATTTTCCCAACGTATACGTTGATCGGGGATGCTAGTTTGTGAGCTTGTGAGCGTGAGCCTGTGAGCCTATGAGCCTGTGAGCCTCCATTTTTTTATCCATTTAGTATTCCTAAATTTATTCAAGTCCTATGACCATGGAAATAAATGTAAGGATCTATAGTCCAAATGAATAACAAATGAATATATTCCTATGAGATTTTGCCCCCCAGAATTGAACCATTCTATTTTTTAAAAATGAAATATTATAAAATAGGAGGTTTTTGAATGTAACACATAATGAAAATAGGTGTATATAGTGGTTTAGAATATCTCAGTACAAGATATATATTAAAATAATACAATGCAATATAATACCAAAATTTTAAGGGAACATTTATCAATTTAAAAATAGAAGGGACAATAAATATGGGTTGTAGAGATTGAATATAAATTGAATGATAGGCAAAATTTTACAAGCATTAGAGCATGAACAATGGTCTTGAGCTTATAACTAAGTGATAAATGTAGTCTTAATTGTTGACCTTCATGTAAATTTAATGAATGAATCATAAGCTCAAGACAATTTGGGCATAGACAAGCTCAAAGGCAATGTGGACATGAAGTGAAGTTGAAGGCCATCAAATGGAATTGTTGCCATTTGCCACATCATGCATAGTTAGATTTAGTTAAACAAAAAGTAAATAGAAATCAAATATAAAAGCATGAAATTGAACTCAAATATCGTCTGACTCAGATGCACTGAGTTCGAAATAAGAACATACTCTGGGATCATAAGATCTATGAGGTGATAAAGAGATTGAAGATGAATCAGATGAAGCATCAACATAAGCTAATGCTAAATGTTCGGCATAAATAGGTAGGCCACAAGGACTCAAAGAAAGACTTCTAAGAAATCCAGGATGTCGATAAAAAGGCAAAGTGCGTCTTGGTGATGGACTCATCCAACTGCAAACAACAAATCATATGTTTGAGTATATAGTAACAAATTAAAATTCAAAATACAAAACTTTGAATCGAAATTATTGAAAAATAAAAATAAAACTTACTCACATAAGTCAAGTAGTTCGACATCTTCAATTGGAGAGTCATCATCAATCTCCATACCATCATCCGAGGTAGTAGAATCAAGAGCCTTGGAGATGATTGTAGGTGTTTGTAATGGCTTCAGTATTTCATCAAAAAGCTTGGCATCACTTTCTAATGCTAAAATATGACGATTAGATGAATGAGCTGCTTTGATGGAAGAACCTGTATAAGACAATAAATTGACATTACAAATACATTAGAATTTAAGGGTAGATAGAAAAATCAAATTAGAAAATACAAAAAACAATGATTCAATGATATAGATTACAATACCTGTAGAGGCAGTCATGTCTGCCACAATACCACTTGTAGGGGTCAAGCCATGAACAAAAAGCTTTATGAGAACCTTTGACTTCTCCTTAGCACCCCTCCATGGCTTGCCATCTTCCTTTCTACGTGATTTAGTTGTCGTCGTAATAGTGTTGAAGAGGACGTCATCTGTAGTTAAATCAACCTCAGGAATTGAGGGATCAATAGAAATCTGAAGCTCTTGAGGTTGCCTAGCAATGGGAGAGGCAAATGATCGAACCAACAACAAAGCCTTGAACTTCAAAGTCTGCAAATCAAAATTAAAACCAAGTTAGATTGTACATTTAAATGCAAAATTCATTATAATAAAAGACTTCAGTGAATTTGAGAAAATACTGTTCAGGTCCAGTCCACCTGATCTGCACCAGAGTTTGAGAAACTGGAATGTTGAAGTGATGATAACTTACTCAGATTTTGTCCAAACTGGGCATATAAGGTGTTAGAATTAATACTAAAACTATAGGAAAGAAAGATAAGTACTTACTTGAGCCCACCATGTAGCTTTATGAAGCCACTCTGGAAATTCAAGGTCACTGAATTTTGGTTTAGGGAACTTGAGAGCCTCACGAAGAGAAGGAGACTTGTTCCATCTCTCAAGCCACTTGATCTTCATGGAAGTATCCATTGCTGAAGTTGCCAACATCCAAAGTTTCTCTTGGGTCATCTCCGGATTGTCGTCATGAGTTTCATAGTGAAACTTGACTTGCTCCAAAAATGCAATCGTATGTTTTGGATCTGCAATGGGAAGCTGCTTCTTCAATTCGGAATGAGAAGCCACCTTGACCTTATCAATAGCTTTGGAGACCCACTCAGAAACTGCAGTTGAAGTCCAATCCGCGGAATCGGGATACTTTTCATAGAATTTTCTATGAGCAGCAGCAGCAGCATCCCCCAACTCTTGCTGCACAACGTAAAGAAAATTTAAAAATAAACATAAATGTTCATGAGAACAAATGTTTTGCATAGGAGAACAAGGGATATGAAATCAAATTAAAAAGAAGAACTAATGTCAAGAAGCCTAAACATTCAAGAAAATATGAAAAGTAGAAAAGGAAATAAAGAAGTAAACCTGGTACAAGACTCCATTTAGAGCCTCAATAGTTAGAGTGAACCAAGTCCTGTGTTTTGATTTTTGCTTGGCTTCAGCTGCAGCAAGATCCTCCTTAGAAACAAGTTTCTCAAAATACGACAGTGCCTGCCCGGCAATATTATGAATGCGATAGAGCTTGTGAACAAGATTTATGGAAACATGGGACTTCTGGTTTCGCCTGCCAAAACAAAATTTACTATATTAAATCATATAAATTAAACATTCAATTAAAAGAAGGTAGGACATAATGATTCAAAGTGAACAAACATTGGAAACGGAAGACTTGAATAAAATGGAAATTCATCAAGGATGATAAGGAAATACCAATTGACTTCATGTAATGCTGTCAATGTAGTTGCAACATCCCCTTTGACTTCCAAAATGATACTTTCAACCGCATAATGCCATTGAAAGTCGTCCGTATGATCTCGGTTGATAAGAGGTAACCATGCTTGCAAACGATGGTTTCCATCCCATACCATGAACATCTTGCCAGAGAAAACTTTGAGATCTTCATCGTTTTGCAATTCTCTCTCAAATGCAGCATTTGCTCTCAGCCAATTTGGACTCCAGGTTTTGATAATGTCATCCGTGACATCCACTGTCTTCCCTTCATTGTTCTCCAAGGCAACATAGAAAACGCCATTTCCTTCCATATAACCACAAGTAACAAAGTGTGCAGCTAAATTCATGACATCATTCTTCAAGAAAGGCCTCACCATCGGTAGAGATATCATACGGCATAAAGGAATGTTGATCTTTGATTTAGCTCGTGGTTGATACCTCAAGCGCTCAAGACGAGAAGAAGTATTCACAGTCTCCTTCTTCAAAAATCCATGCAACTCTAACTCAAGTTGATTTTGAGAAAGAGGCTCAAGTATAGCATTGACTCTTGGTGCTTGTGGATCTCCTTCTGCCGGCATCCTCAAAACAATGTATACATAAAGATTAGAAGAAGTTTTGGTGGAGGCCCAAGAATTTTCAGCATAAAATGACATAGATAGCATACATTCATAAGCAAATGTGTGTCTCAAAAAGTGTGGCCGTCAACGGCTGGGGTCTAAGGTTTCCTAGAAAATTTCAGATTTTGATAAGCATTGAGGAACATAGCATACATTCATAAGCAAATGTGTGTCTCAAAAAGTGTAGCCGTCAACGGCTGGGGTCTAAGCTTTCCTAGAAAATTTCAGATTTTGATAAGCATTGAGGAACATAGCATACATTCATAAAAGAATATATGTCTCAAAAAGTGTGGCCGTCAACGGCTGGGGTCTAAGAAGTGTCTAAAAAATTTAGCTTTAGACAAACATAGCAATGTAGTATATTTTGACAAGCAATTTATGTCTCTAGAAGCATGGCCATTAACGGCTACGGCCCAAGGTCACAAAGATTTCAGCATTTGATCAAATCCCTAATGTTGTATAGAGCCAAAAGAATTCAGCATTAGCCTAAATCCCTAATGTTTCGTAGAAGGAAATGTATGTCTCAAAAGTGTAGCCGTCAACGGCTGGAGTCTAGGAAGGCTCACGAAATTGTAGCATCTTGATTCTGAAATTAGAATTCCGAAAATTGTGTCCGTTCAAGGCTGTTCATTAGAGAGGAAGAAAAGAGCCGAAAAAAGCGCAGCCGTTAACGGCTGGGGTCTAGGAAGGCTCACAAAGTTCTAAACTGGAATGCAGAAAAGCGTGGCCGTCAACAGCTGTCCATTAGAGAGGCGATATTGAACGCAAAATAGGATCTGAAAAAGTGCAGCCGTCAACGGCTGGGGTTTAGAGAGGGCAAAAAAATTAGCCACGCACCTGGATTGGCTTCATTCGGCGTACTTGCTGTCCTCTTCTCTTCCTGGATCGTCATTTCTCCATGTTCATCTCCACGCTCCAAAACCGCCGCATCTCCCGCAGCAGCCTCTCCTGCAGCCTCCCCTTCCTCCATCGTGAAAGTTTCTTCCTCCGGTACCTTCAAAGTTCAAAGACAATGTGCGAAGAAACCACAAGGTTTAGGTGAAAGCAAGTGTCCAAAAAAAAAAAAAAAAAAAAGTATAAAATTGGTAGATGTATCTCAAAGGAATCATGCAAAGAATTTTTTCAGTTTTCAAAATTTTAAGCCAAATTTTTTTGTACTTGTAGATTCTTCAGGTCAGAATTACTCTGATTTTTTTCAAATTTTTTGGACACTCGAGCGATTTTACAAAATTCGCCAATAACTGCTGAAAATCAAAAGGCTGGATTTGGCCTCAAAATCAGCGGATTTTGAAGATTTCAAGCCAGATTCCAAGATGCCGTTTTAGTTTTTAGGCCGTAAAATACTCAATATGCATCCGTTTTTTCCGTGCTATACACCGTTGGAATTGGGATTCCGACGCGTACAAAATCATGTCAAGTTCCTAGAAATCTGGCTCGCTAAAATTTTCACATACTTTCTCATTTAGCATTGCTTGGAAAAATTATTTACGTACCATTCTGTTTGTAACTTCAAGCTCCATCTCCAACTCTAGCGTTGGAAGTAAAAAGTGCTCATGCTGTTGTTGTTGATGTCCTTCTCCCCTGTCTTCATTTTCTTCTTCTTCATCAATGTGTTCATCACAATCACTATAGCTACACACAATCTCTGGTTGAGCTTCACAAGATGTACACCCAACTTCTACAATATCCTCTCCTATTGCTTCACATGGACTTATATCTCCATAAGTCAAATTCCTCGTTGAGCTTGACAAATCAGCTGTACTAATTCGGGACAATCGTCTAATCATTCTAGCCCTTAACAATTGCTTCTTACTCGAATAACGAAAGCTACTTCTCCTCTTCTTCTTCCTCTGTGGAACTTCACTGTCCAACACTAACAATGGAGGAAGCAATTCCTCCTGCATCTGAAATAATCAACTATCAAGGCATTACAATATCAACATCTACCATACTACATCACACCCTCTTCTGAACTTACATTTCTATCTACTACTTCCTCATGTCCTGCAACCTTTTATATTCGATGAGACTTCAACAACTTCTTCCTACAAGGATATAAGTTCATTTCATAACTACATAACGGCTACTTCTATTTGCTACTCATCATCATCGATTACAATATTCTCGACCGGCCACTAAATATATTATTATAATTGTAAACGTGTCCTACGTCGCCATCAACTCTACTGCTTGACGTCTTGACGTCTATTGTCAGTGACAGTTTTAACATTGCCAACTTGATTTAATTCATATTGATATCTTTCATATTGTAATCCATTTATTACTGGTGATGCGCTAATTGATACCATACAATATGCCGTCTTACCCAACTCCATTTCACCTACCTCTTCTATATCAAATCTTGATACGGTATTTATTCATGACCATTCAAATTATCAATCCAATTTCAAATTTAGTACATCCATGAAAAAAATTTCATTCAGTTTGAACAACTCTATTATTGTTCCTTTTAAATTCACGCTCTTTACACTCGTAAACATCATTGCTTACTTCTTCATTCTTTGTCTCTCTTCCCATTTTTTTAATGCTTCGCTATGGCTAGTATTGTTGCTAAAGGTCATGATGTCCCATTTCTTCTACCACTGGACAGTCAAGGTATTGTTCATGTGCTTGCCCATCTTCTTCATGTCCGGTTTGGATTCACCCCTTCTTCTATTATTGTGGAGGAAGAACTCCAAGGAGATGACGGTGTTGTTACGGGGTCTATCTTACAATCAAGGTGTACTGATCATGAAGGATTCTACTGGCTTCTTCCTGCTGGACGCTATAGAGTTTATGGTCTCCTGTCGGGGCTCTTACCACCTTCAACTGAAGAATTGACACTTACTTCTGATAAGTCAAAGGGACAACACCCATTACCACGTCTTGTAAAAGTGGAGTCCCTAGACAGTGGATGCTCCGAGAACACAATTGCGTTCAATATCAAGCGTGAGTCTATAGAACCTGTCATTGAGTTGTCTAGCGATTCTGAAGGTCAAATGCCGATTAAAGTTTGCCAACCTTCTTCTTCGAATGTTCATTTCCCACGTATGGTAGATTCATCCATTCCTACTATCTTCCATAGTACACTTAGTAGTCCAGCATCGTCTGGATTTTCTCGTCCTCCTCTCCCCTCCAATCATCGCGATTCTTTAACCGTATTAGAATGCCTTCGCAAATTGTCTTCAGTGCCTGGTTCACGAAACGAACTTGCCCAAATTGATTTTGATGCCATGGACTACCACAAGGTTCAGTTTCTCCCGACTAGATTTGATGGTAATGTTCTTTTTGAGCTACCACCTTCTCGTGGTTCCACATGTGGGGCTAGAGGCATGGAAGGTATGGACAAGCGATATGATGGTCATACATGGTGTCGCACCATGACATCAAACATCCATAATGACTTAGGTTTGAAGTTTAGAAAATCGCATTGTGTTGGGCACTTGATCTGTGAAAATACAAACTGTAACTACCGCACACGAGCTCTGAAAAGCAATGAATCTCAGTGGATTGGGACCACCAAACATCCTTTTAGCGTAGGTCAGATTCCTCCTCCTGACTCTACCGTGCTCTGTAAAGTTTGTAGACAACCTCCTGTTTGTCTCAGTCTATGTAACTCGAGAATTTATTATGTACTTAGAACTGGAGAATTGTCACGTGCATGCATCCATTTGGGTGTTCATTCACATCCTGTTTCTGATGGTCAATGTAGAGAGTCTCTTGAAGCAATAACTGGTCTAATTGCTAACGAGGTAGCTAAGACTCCAACAGCCAAAACTTCTGCCATTACCTTGGCAGCAAGCAAGGAATTCCTTGACACGTTTCTTATTCACGATGGGCCTGGACCAAAGGAGATGCTTCATGGTGATGCGTTAGAGAATATCATGGATAAGTTCAAGCTCCTTAGCTCACCCAATGTGCGCAACATTGTTTCCTCCTTTCGGAACAACAATAAAGGTGCAGGCGAGATTGATCAAATTCTTGACATGAAGGGACGTGCCAAAATGGAGTACATCCACGATAGTGTATTTCCAGGACAAAGACAAGATAAGGTCTATTTATTCAAGATGCTTGTGAATGGACCTGGAAGTGGAGTAGATCTCGTACAACGGATGCAACCAGGCGGCAACCTTGAAAACTGTTTTATCATGTTCAATCATGTCAAGAGAGTGAAATTATGGACGACTATTGTTTGTCACGTCTATGATGCCACTTATTGTAAAGTCATGACCATAGCTGTATGTGATATGCAGACTGAGGGCACCGAAGGCCAGATCATTTTTTGGCATTGTTTGAATAGGGTCATGGTCAAAAATGGAGTGTCAAATCCTAACTTCAAGGGATTTATGTGTGATAGCGCTCAAGCCAACTTCAATGCTATTCGCATTGTGTATGGGTCAGGAGATCCATCTGTTCCAATGGTGGATCGTGAAAGGACTTGTTTGTTCCATTGGGCGACAAACATGCACAAGCACACAGAGAAACTAATCTCCAAAGAGTTCCAAAAACAGCATATCCGACTCTGCAGGCAGTATAAGGATGCAACGTCAATGGCTGAGGCAGAGAAGATGTATTTAGAAATTAAAGCTTGGTGGTATTCTTCTGGAGCTGCATCAGAACCAGCTATCCGTGAACTTGAGGACTGGCTAGCATTTTGGCACTTTCGATATCGTCAATGGGGCGCATTCATGGATACGGTATGATCTCTACTTTCATAATTTGGTTTTCTAGTTTTTATTCTACATCTTCAATGTTTTAAATAATGACTTCATTCAATATATTTGCAGAAATTGACAACAGAAGAATTAGCAGATATTCCAACATGCAATCTTGCAGAAACTATGCACAACAAATGGATGCAAGCTTCAGGAAAGCGTGGATCTGATTTGTTCATTGCCACATGTGATGACTGGGTTCAAGCCTTCATGCAAATGACCAACTACAGAGCTTATCTTTGTGGGGGCCCTTCCGGAAAAGGCCCCTCTAAAGAAGATTTGAAATTGAAGAGGACTATGGCATCTGGAGATGGGAAAAAAATTGCAGACGCACTTAGTGAGATGCCTGGAGCTGAAGACGTTTGCACTCGAATTCCGCATTTGGAGGGTGAAGAAGTATTTGGGTCTAGCAAAAGGAAATTAGATCTTCCAATTGGTTCTGAGGGTGATTCTCATCGCCCTGACAAAGTAAACTTCTCTCATCCTCGGGTTCAAATTAGATCAGCTACTGGTAGAGTGCAACTTGGGTCTGCAGTTGTAGAAACTAATACGGTTTTATCCCATATCCAATCTGTCATGGAAACTGATTGCGATACATCAGAATGGCATATAGCGAGACTTTCTCACAAGTCAAGGAAACAGTGTCATGCCATTCAAAAGTATACACAAGCCAAATGCAAGCTATTGATTGTTAGGCATGGAATATCCACTGCTGCCCCTACTTATAGAGGACAAAAGCGTGAGTATAAGGGCACAGCAGTTCAAACTGAGGATTTCTGGTTTTGTGCAGACCAAATTGCACGATGCGTCATGGGACCTAAGAGTTCCCATGTTCTTACTCGACCTGAGATCCCTGAGATTTGGCCTGTTCTTATTGGTACAAATCTTAGTCGTACCGAAATTATAGAGTTTGAAGAAGCTGGGTTTCGCTTGCAATCTAGCATTCCGATGTCACCTCGACGGCTATTTACCTCATCTAGAATATTTGAGCCCATGTTGTGGACTCATCCTCGACCAACACATGCTGAAAGAATTCCTTCTATTCGGAATGGCAAGCAAGTTCGTCGGAGCAGTAAGGCCCCCACCGAAAATCACCGCAATCAGTGGGAGAGTGCAAGGAATGTTACAGCAAGTATCACTGGAGTGAACTTCCTTCCTTACCCTGGACTTGGTGCCATTATCACATTTTTCATGCATTTTAAATGGACATTACATATCGCAATCATACATCAAAATGATTTAATAGGTGAATAAAAGACATCATATAGTTAAAAACGAATATACATGCGTGTATACATGATTTTAGAGATATACAAGAGACAATTATATTGGAGAGGGAGAATGCAAGAAGGAATGCGACTCTCTTCAGTGACATTTAGTAGTCACCAATACAAAATATGTATATTACAATGAATCATCCACACAAGCCAATAGGGCCTATATTTCTTACAATAATGTGAAGATGGCTCTATTGGGTTGCAAGTAGCCTCCAACGGCTTTGTTTTAGCTTTTTGGTGCCTGCATATACAAATTAAAGAAATGGGAGGTTAATTTTTAGAAAATGAACAATAAAGCTCAATTTTCAAAGGCTTACAGCATTACAAAATACATAACACGAGGTTAGGGTAGGAATAATAACAATGGTGATGGAAGTAACAAGAAGAAAGAAGCGGCAAGTGCTTAAGAGATAACAAGCAAGAGTTTAAATGCATCAAGAAACAACAAGGAAAAACAACTAAGAGACAACAAGGAATAAGAAGAAATGAGAATTAAGATGCAACAAGAAGAAACCAGAAGCAAGAACTAAGAAGAAACAAGAAGAGTTAAAATGCAAGAAAAAAAAAGAATTTAGATGCAACAAGAAAAAAAAACTAAAAAAAACTAAAAAACAATAAAAAGCAAGAGTTAAGATGCAATAAAAGGCAACAACTAAGAAGCAAAAAAGAAGCAAAGAATAAAAAGCAATAAGAAGTAAGAGCTAAGAGACAACAAAATACAAAACAAAAGAGTCAAAAGAAGTGGTAATTAGGGTTTCAAAATCCTAAAGAAGTAGCAACTAGGATTTCCAACCCCTAACAAAGTGGTGATTGGTTTTCAAAATCCTAAAACAAAGGTGGCTAGGATTTCAAATCAATAACTTTTCCATATTTTTTTTTGACTGCCCATATTATTTTTGGGCTCACCCCCCTCAAATAATGTCACTACCATGGAAATATGACTGACAATATAACTTACCCATCCTCAAACATGTTTCTTTCCATTCCCTATAAAGTCCTTTGGTGTTTCCAATAGGCATCCAATATATGCCCGTGCAGTACAAGGTCCAAAAATGACTATCATTCATATTTTGCAATTATATTTCTCTTCAAGGTGTTGGCTTCTAAGAATATGACCGCGAGCAGTCACCACTCATCCCCACTCATATTTTTGCAATCATAAAATATCCATTATTTTGTAGTGTTAAATAAAACAAAGTAATAATTTTTAGATTGAAGTTGGTTTACACATTGACATATATAGGATTCATTTAATGAGGTTGATGCTTCACAACTCATTTTGAAGTCACAATTGTTTAGGCATTAATTTTGATGCCTTTTCTACTTATGCTTACATTTATGATACATTTGGACTAAATTGGTTCAATTCCATTGTCCAATTGTGTCTGCAATGCATTAGGTTTGTAATTCTTTGAACTTTTTCTTTTCATTTAAGATGTATTGGTCTATTATCATTGGACACTATAAGATCCCCAAGTTTTCCCGTGTCTAAGTTGATGGACTTTAGGTGATTCAATATAACAATCCGTGTTTGTATGTCAACAATAACATTCAATGTAACATCTTAATGTTATATTGAATGTTATTATTGAAATAAAAACACAGGTTATTCTATTGGATGTCACCTAAAATTTGTCACCTAAAACACATATTTCTTATAGTGTGAAGTCTCCCCATTTGGTTAGACCCTTTTTTTTTGCAATATTATGAATTTACAAATCCATTTTTTTCTTTTAAAATTTCAAAGTATTAAAGAATAATGATTTATAAATAAAATAAAATAAATTCATAAATTCATAAACTTACAAACTAAATGTCTAATGCTCAACTCACTATTATTGACGTCCCATTTAATAAGACTTTAGAATTTTGAAATGTTGAAGGAATAAAATCTTAAATTTCAAAAGATATAGACATGTAAATTTATAGGTTTATAATTTTATAAGTTTGTGATCTTTTCCTTTAATTTTTTCATTTATCCTATATCAAATTTATGAATTATCTAACAAAAAATAAACAGCTATTAACATTTGAAAAGAAGATCTATCACAATGGAATAGACTTCAAAATTTTAAGACCATATGCATCATAAATGAGACAATAATCATTTATATGTCAATATTCCAATCTAAAGGTTGTCATTGCAAATACATAGTTTAGAATTGAATTTTTTCTATATTCATAGCTCATAAAAATTTAAGAACTTGAAATTTCAACAAATCAAAATTCCAAAATATTTAATCATCTATTACTAGTAGCACAAAGAGAATAAGAATTTTTAGTTTATCAATTTTTGAATTTGTGGTTTGTGCATTTATAAATTGAAAAATTGAATCTCTAAAGTCCCAAGATATTGAATGCATTGTAATCCAATCAAAATTGTCATTTCTATTGCAAAGATCTTCAAATTCATTCATAAAATCTTGTACTAGACTAGCCAATAAGAATGTGTGGAAGAAATTTCAAAAACTTTTATTCCACTGATTGCAAGATATTTATATTTTAAGCAAAGAAAATATTTTTTTGCACCTTGTAATCTTTGTATAACTAGATTATAAAGACTTTGAATCTTCTTAGCTTAAAATATTTGGTCTACGAGTTTTGAATTTAGTTTTTTATATGTTGAATAATTGAGTTGAAAGTGTAGGGAATTTTTTTATTTTAAAAACTTGATTTTCATTCTTTAGGAAATTGTTAAGTAGAAGCACATACAAGATTGAAGGAATATTTAAATTGTTAATAACTCTAAGATGGAGTTGAAACATAATAATCCCAATTGTGAGATTTTTCTAGAAAAAATATTACACTTTATCAAAAATTAATTAATTGAATTAAAAATAAATTTAATATATTATTTTCACAAGAAGATCCTATAATTATCCACAAAAGAAGATGCTTCATAACTTTCACATTACTAATCAAAAGGAAATGAATCAAGTTTTCAATGTAGTATAGATTGGAAATATTATCTATGAAAACTAAGTATTTAAAAAAAATTATTTGAAGTTTTTGTGGGATTTTTTTGCTATCTAATAAGTTTTTATTTGTGCTTAGGATGGCATAACTTATAATCTTAGGCAGCAATTGAATAAATTTTTATATTCCTAGAAGAATAATGTACTTGTCAATCCTAACAAAAAGTTTCAAAAAATTAAGCCAAGAATTGAGATCATAAGAATCCACTTACACTTTTATTTGTCCCCAAGGAAGAATGGGACTTCACAAGTTACAATTTATTTTTTATAAATTTTCAGTGTTTATTTAAAATTTAAAAATTTAAAAATTTAAAAGAATTGGATTTGTACATGCACAATACTACCAAATAGAAGGATCTAATTGAACAATGGGATAAACTTTAAGCCAGTATGACTTCATGCATCCGAGATGAAGAAACTGAATTCAAAGCGCAAAAGACCTACCATGGATAATTTCATTAAAATGGCACCATTTTGCAACTTTGGAAGATTTTAAGGTTCAAACTGAGCGGTCTGAAATGTACACCTATCATAGATTTTTGAAATCTATACCTTTTAAAAATATTTGAAATCTACACCTTTCCTAGATGGCACTTTTATGATTTAGACCATGCTGTTTGAAATCTAAAGTAGTCTTAAATTTCTAAAATCTATATAAGTCCAAGATTTTTGAAATCTATATTTTTTCTAAATGATACCTTTATGGTTAAGATGGAAGGGGGTGTCTAAAAATGGCACATGGAATACCATCATTTTAATGAAATTTCCCATTAATGCAAGCAAGATGAATGGACATACCAAAGGGTGGATTAGGCATTTACCTAATGTAAATGACTTTCAAAACGGCTATTGTAACAATGGAATCAAGGAGAGACAAAAAAAAATGCACCATAATACATTGTGGCTATGTGCATTAGTCTTGAAGCTTCAAAATTTAAAGGCTTCATATTGTGCACCTTAACCCCAAAGTGACAAAGAGGACAGAAAGTGTCCTCACACAATTTCAAGTCCAGTTCAAAGTGCTGTAACTTTTGCATCCAAGGTCCAAATTCAATAAAACTTATTGGAAAAGTTGCGTTCTCCCCTCTAGTTTGTGTGGTAAAATTTTCAGATTAATTCAAGGTTTATTGATTTTTGGGAAGCCAATCGAAGTTCACAACTTCAATTTGAGTTCACCAAATTGTATTTTAGGGCTGCAACTTCGGGGCCTTGTATCTCCTTCATCCATTGCTCATTTTCAATAAATAAAAATTGTATTTTGTTCCCCTTGAAGTATAGTTATTGTGGTAAAGTTTTCATGTCAATCCAAGTTGTTTTGAATGTTTGGGAGCAATTCGAAGTTCCAAATCCTGCCATTTTTGGAGTATAGTGAACTTCAGCGGCTTGTTTCTTCTTCATACAGAGTCCATTTTCAATAATTTTTTTGGAAAAACTGCGCATACTAGTCTAGTTTGTGTGGCTAAAATTTCATGTTAATCCAAGAATTAATGAGTGACAGAGAAGCATTCTAGTAGAAGGAGGTTCAGCTTTAGATCTGTTTTTTGCAATTTTTCTTGCTGATTTTTGACATTTCAAAGCCGTTTTGTAGACACAATGAGTCAATTGAATGAATTTTTTTTCTACCAATGTGTTTGTTTACTAGTTTTGAATCATTTTGTAGTGTAAAGTTTTTTCATTTGAGTAGGTTTAGAAATCAAATTTCACCTCCAAATGTGTTTTTGGGAAAATTTCAGCATCCATTTTCAACACTAAAACATTATGATCTTGCAATCTATGTGGCCAATTGACTTCAAATTTTGTACATGTCATCTAAAACATATACACTATAATATTGTACGGTTGAGATTTGTATAACTTGAAGACATTTAGATCCATAAAGCTTCAAAAGCAATGATGTTTTTGAACCCCAGAAATTGAATGTCACTTTGGGGTTAACCTCAAATAGCCCCTGTAGTCATTCAAAAAAATGATAACTTATGAACCTTGTATATAGTATATCAATGCATAAATAATCACCAATGTAAAGGTCTTTCCTGCAATATTTCCAATGGAGTTAATAGAGGACACTAAAATTCTTTTCAAATATATCTTAACCTCTATAGTCCCATTGTCTCTTTGAGGGACAAAATGGATTTCAAGTAGGCTCCTATGGCTTCAATATCCATCATGATTTTTGAAAAGATAGAAAAATACATTAGCTTTGTGGAAATATAATTTTTATTTCAATCAATGCCCAAGAACAAAAGTTATAGCACAAAAGGTCCCTTTTTTGGTGCGGTGGGCAGAAACCTTCTGACACAAAAGAATTAAAAAAATTTGTTTCTCATAGATTGTAATTTTATCTATATAGGAAGCTTTGATTCATTCCATTTGAATTTGTTATGTGAAAGTTATGGACTATCTTATTTTTTGTGCAATTTAAGCATCTTATTGAAAAAATAACTTACATAATTCATTTCTGAATGCAGTTTTTATAATTTTTCAAAAAAAGTTGTTTGACAAGGTTAATTTTGCTTGCTAAAATAATCTCATCACTGGAATTATAGTGTTTCAATCCCATCTTAGAGCTATTAACGATTTAGTTTTTCTTTCAATCTTCAGCCTACTTCTTCTTAATAATATTTTAAAGGATGAAAATGAAATTTTATTTTTTTTGAATTTTATTTTCTAGACTTTCAACTCAGTTCTTCAACACACAAAAATTTAAGTTCAAAGTCCATAGTGCAAAAATTTCCACAAATGGCAGTTAAAGTCATTTGAAATTATAGGCCGATGTTCAAGAAAATAATTTTTTCCAACTTTGAATGCTAATATCTTCCAATTTGTTTGGTCAAAATTTATAAGACTTTTACCACATGATCTAATATAAGTGAAGTATAAGATCCTATGGTTTTCTTTTTTCTTTTTTCTTGGATGAACACGTAAAATTGACAATTTTGAGTTGTTTTGACACAAAAATTGTCTTCAGACTTTAGGATTAAATATATCAATTATATATATAATATCTCTAAAATATATAAAATTTTATATTTGATTTTTAAGAAATTTTAAATTTATTTGCCATATTGTTATTCATTTATAGCTTAAGGGGGATTTTACTTAGAAATTTCAATATAACACAATCAATCTTCAATTGTCTTGCTTCAAAAATGTCATAGATATTAATGATAAAAAAGACTATGAATGCCCAGGAGTTGGCATAAAGATTCTAAATATGTCTAGGCATAAGCCAACTTTGAAGTAAAGGTCATCCTAGGGATATTACCATTGTCTAAAGCTTGCATAGGTCTTGCTAACTATCTCCTAAGTGACTATTGGATATAATAGAAATTTGGATGTGTTACAAAACATTGAATATAGATTCTTCAACTTTTTTGAAATTTGTGCAAAGAAAAATATGTTTGGTATGTGTTCTGTTCCAAAAAATCTTTATGCTGATCTTCTCCTAAAAATTTGAAAGGCATTTAATTTTGGAAATTCAACAAAAATTATTTTTAATTCCTAAAATATGATTTTAAAATGACTAATTAACATGAGGTTTTCCATTGTGCTCCACAGTCTGCTTTCACAAGCATGAGTTCCAAGATCATCTGTTAAAATCTTCTAGCATTCGTCCAATTGGAAGGTTTAGAGCATTACCATCCATCTTAGAAAATGCAAGCCAATTTGCAAGCCTGTCAATCCAGTTTGCAAGTTATGGAAGAAGGCCATCGCCACCCAATCGGCTACATCCACATTCACGGATCAAGCCCTTGTTTGTTGGAAAAATGCAAAAGGTGCTTGTCTTATGCGATTTGCAAGTTGTCCTTTGGCTTGCAAAAGAGCCTAGTTTTGTAAGCCACCGGAGGCTTTTGGCTTGGCTTCTTAATAAGTTCATCCATTATGCAAGATGGGTGGGGCAATTTTGCAAGCCATGGGCAACAAGTCATCTGTTTTACAAGACGGGTGGGGATGCTCTTATAACTAGGAATGCCACTCTTTGTTGGACATTCCCAAAAATAAACAAGCTCGTTTGTGACGCTTTGTGCTCTTTACATAGCCCCTTATATTAGGCGGGGTGCACTGACCCCCTCGCTCGTCCCCAGGAAAAAACTGAATTTTTTTAATTTTCCAAGAATGGTAAAATTTGCAAATTCTAAATTCATATTTGCAATCAGAGGCGTCAAATTAGCTAGGAGTTATGTGTGAGATAAATTTATCATGCACAAAATAGGGGATCTTTTATTTTACATGCACCCCTAGAATGACCTCACGGGGACTAGTGAAGCGGTCAGCTCACCCTGGCTCTTAAGGTAAACCTGCCTATGACAGGTAAAATAACTGTTGTATCATATTGCCATTACCAAAAAAATTCTGATTTTTTTTCATACAAAGACAAATCTGAGAAATGAAGGAAGCAACTAGAATTTTATTTTTTGGACAAAGTATGAATTTTTAATGAATTTTTGAAATGTGCTATCCAGTTGGCCCAAATGAGTCTATAGACTACCCCAAATCAAGCAAAAAAGTGTTTCTATGATGATCATCTTGTCACCTAAACCAGTCACAACATTTTCTAACACGGCTATAAGATTTCCTATCATGGACATGACATTGAAGGAATAAAAAAATAATTTTTTACTACCAGTTTACACTAGAAAGGTGTAAGTGTCATATGACAGTCACTAATAACTCCATGACCATCTCCCAAGGCTTTAATTATGGTTACCATATGTAGTCCTAATTTCAATTATTAGGAAAAGTTTGTCATGAGTTAATATTAGACTGTAATGGACAATTTTCTAGGTGCCTGTCATAGGTAGGTTTACCTTATATTTAGGATGGACACTTTGGAGGGCATACTTTTTTTTTTTTGCCTTTTTCATTTGAAGCTTCTGGTAGTATGCACTTTTATGTAAATGCCCGCCTGCATAGGAAACCACTTGTCAATCCATTATTTTTCATCTCCAAGCTTACCGAACCTCATCCCGAACCTCATCCCGAGCTTCAAAAGAAGACGCGCAATTACCTTCACTCGCAACGAAGACTCTCTGCACGGTATCTCGGAACCAAGCCTAATACACCCTTTATTCCAACAAGCCACCCGTAGCCCCGATCCACTCCGAACTTGTCCCGAACCTCATGATGAATCTATTTCCACGGGGCTCCCATAGCCGCACGATGGATCAGAGTCCATCGACGGCGTTTGTGCGCTGAGTGACACCGGACCATATTCATTCCCGACTCTGACGGACAAGGGTTTGTTGTGGAGGAGGTCGTCCTGCTCCGCACCGTCTTCGCCATAGCCACGGGATCACCGTCGTCGATCGGAAGCTCGGAACGGCCGGAGTCAGGAACGCCAATTTCTCTGCCTGTGAGTCGCCACCTTCACTTGGAGCTTCTTGCCGCTTCTTGCCGCTTCTTATGATTAGGTACCGGGGTTTTAAAGGTTCTAGATTGCGCAATAGGTTTAATTCGACCATTTTGGAGTTTTTGGAGGCTTGGAGATGGTAGATTCTGCGATTTGTGGACACCATTTTGTACCGATTCGTCGGATATTAGGATTCTAGGGCCGCGGTGTCCTGGTTCCGATTTTTGACAGGGTTTTGGGGAATGATATGCGGAGTTTTGAGGACGATTTTCGGTTCTGCCGATCGTTGGATTTGTGTGTTTGTCGTTTGTTCGTGTTTTTGCCCTGTATCCACGGGCTCAGTTTTGTTGTCGTTGTTGTTATATATTTGTGTCGCGCGGATTTTGAGGTATGGTTCTGGTTTGCACTAATTGTGTTGTGTGTGTGGTCTTTTATATTTTGGGCGGTTGATCGTCAATTTTTGAAATATTTTTAGTGGGGCCTGTTGAGAGCAAGTTCTAAGATGTGAAATTCAGGGCTCTGATAATGGCGCAATTTCTTTTCGTCAACGGATCTGGTGTGTGTCTATATTGCAATGTAGCAGTTTAAAAATTTTAGGGTCTTAGTCGTTAAGATTTAGGGGAAGAATAATTGGTATTTTCTATTTCAGGGTTCTTCACGGTTTTCATCAGTCGAAATTGCGGATCTCGTGCTATGTCTTTGTTGCTATTTAAAAATGAAATTTCGATTTGAGGATGGCGTGGTCAGACCCTAATTCACAAATTGTCGGTCTCGATTTACGCGTCTCCATAGTTGCAATTGGGTATCAGGGTTCGAGGAGGTCTATCATATAGTCCTCGTTTATGCAAGGCTGCTGGATTGGTTGCGAGTTTCTGCAGTCGAATTTCATCGTAGTGGATTCAGAATATTCGTTTAGGACCGATGGCTGAAGGATCCTTTTAAAGTAATTATCTTTCATGTTGTTTGTACAATTTTCTTTTTATGAGCTTGATCGGATTGAATAACAGACTCGTGTATGCGGGGTATCCGTTTTCTCTGGAAGCATGATTGGATTGTTCTTCGTCACGTTTCTGTAATCTCAGTTCCATGACTTTGCTCCTTGATATGTGGAAACAGGGGAGGTGATCCGTTGGTTGGTTCAATTTGATCTGGAGATAAAAAGCTCAAGCAAATATCCAGGAACAGCTCCTGTGAGTACCCGGCAGCAGATGTGAACGTGGGCTTCACTGTACAGGAACTTGTTGTGCTGATGGATGACTAGATTCTTAGAATAGGGAATGTGAAGGTACCACATTCTGAATTTTGATTTTCGGAATGTGTATATGGTTTACTTTTGAATTGTTTTCTGTCGCTTGGTATAGGCCGTTGTAAGCTTTTTATCTTATACATGGTTTCGGTGTGCCGCAGTTTCAGAAAACGGCGCTTGTGAAGGAGTGGAGTAAATTCCGTGACATTTGTGTTGAGTAATCCGTCTGTTTTGGCTCTGAATCGAGGATCGGCCATGGATAGCAATAAAGATGAAGGTTTGCGGTGCATGAGAATCGCAAAAAACGCGTTGGAGTCGGGTGACAAAGCCCGTGCCTTGAAGTTCCTGAAAATGGCCAAGCGCATATATCCAAATCCTCAAGTGGACGTTTTTTTACGGGAGCTAGCAGAAGGAGATGAGCCGACTGCAGCGAAAAAATCTGACAGTGAAGCGGACTTTAAGCACCAGGCAGGTTCGCAAGATGGTGAGGGGCGGGCTAATGGCATGCCTCGAAGTAGATCAAGCAACTATGCGGCTGAGGCGAATGGAAATGAGGAAAAGAGTAGGAATGGAATTCCTCGGAGTAGGTCTACTGCTTCAGTCTCTACTGCAACACCAGAACAAGTTGAGACTGTTCGTAGGATTCGAAAGACAAAGGATTATTACGAGATATTAGGCTTGTCAAAAACTTGCTCCGAAGGCGAAGTACGCAAGGCTTACCGCAAGCTCTCTTTGAAGGTTCATCCTGACAAGAACAATGCGTCAGGGGCTGAGGAGGCATTTAAAGCTGTCTCGAAGGCTTTCCAGGTTGCTCTACAACTTTGGTCCTCTGCCATGCCACGTGTGTCTTAATTTTGAATGCGGTGCTGCACATAATTTTTTTGGTGACCATTCTAATGGAATTTTTAGTTTATTGTGAGCTAGCTCGCTGTTGATACCAAAAAGTTCTTGTGTTGAGTGTGTTGTCAGAGTTTTTTCACTTAGAACTTGGTCCTCAAATTCTTTCCATTTGTTTTGCTTTGTTTTTTGAAACAGGTTCTTAGTGATGCGGAGCTTCGAGACAAGTACGACAGAGATGGGCCTGAGGAAGATGTTCAGCAGGTTAGGCACAGACACACTGCGAGGCAGTACGGAGGTTCTAATGTATACTATGAGGATGTGTTCGACGCAAATGACATATTCAACTCCTTCTTCTTTGGCATGCAACAACCAAACGGTAACTTCCGCAGACCTCAGTTCGTAAGGACTCAAACCCCTCAGTACACACAGCGTGGAGAGGCTCACTCCATTAACCTCCTTAGCCTGCTACAGCTGCTACCAATTCTCATTCTGTTGATCGTTTCCTTGTTTCCATTCTCTCAGCCAGTCTTCAACTTGATGTCAGTAGCTCCCTATCAAATTCAAAGGAAGACTGCTGACCATGAGGTGCATTATTATGTCAAATCCCATAACTTTGACAAAGAGTACCCCCTAGGAAGTCCTGCCCGACGCAAAGTTGAAGCGCAGGTGGAGAGTGAGTATAGAGACATACTTGTACAGAATTGTCGTATGGAGCTTGGTATGAGAAGATGGGGTCAATCCTCGGAGACTCCTAATTGTGATAGGCTCGAGAAGTTTCAGAGGTCTTGATATGTACATGTATGCCCCGTCTTCCCCAGCTACAGAAACATCAGTTATGTTTGAGATTATTCTATATGACGCACCACAAAGTAAAGAGTACTTCGTGGAATAAAGTCAGGCTCGTGGATCCACTTTTTCCATGTACTCATCTTAGCTGTTTTAGTACCTGGCACTCATATGTCCAGGTTCCTAGAAATCGTGCTTTTAACGTTTTAGAGGAGTGGATATTGTCACAGCCTATAATAGTCAGACCAAGAGAGGCTATGGTTAGACTACATCAGTTGGGAAGGCCTTGGCTTACACTTATTAACCTTGACCTAGAGAAAACATCATGTACACAACTTATTGGAAATTGAGGTGTTCGTTAGCAGTGCACACAGTTCATGAGTAGGAAATTTATTTCTCAATTATCTGGCTTATTTGACGGCTCAGCCTTTTTCAGCATTTAGTTATTATTTTTAGGCTTCAAGCGTCTTTCTAGTAGTTCTGGCTGTTTGGATTCAAGCGTGTACCCTGGATATCTGTCTGCTGCGATTGACATATAAGCAAAGGTCAGTTTGGACAATCATTTGTGTAATTGATTTTCTTTTGTTTCGGCGAACATTGGTAAGCCAATGCTTAAGATTCTTAACGTTGCTGCGTTTCAGTCTTGTAGTATGGAGTGAGTTGCTGAAGAGCAAGGTGCTTGTATATTGGTTCTCAGGGGTCTTTTGAATTTCTACCAGAAATTTCTAAATCTTTTTTGGCAAGATGTCTCATTTCTTTGATTGTGTTTAGGTGGGGTTTGCTTGCATGTATGTGGGCACAAGTGAGTAGAGTTTTCTACTTGTTGAAATAGGATAAGATAATGATGTATATCAATCTTCAAGTCACCATTATTCTGCTTCACGGTCTAAGGTAGGATAACTTAATTTTCTAGTATGTTCTCTCGAGTGTGTCGTAATAAGTTTAAAGAAAAGGTAGATCTTTGTTGTTTAATGTTCAAAGAGATGACATTGAAATTAGGATAAATAGGGTTTCTGGAAATCTTCCTAATCCACTTTGGCCTTGATTATATTCAATGAGCCTATCCTAATATAACTTGGTTGAAGTCCATGATTATATTCAATGATCCTATCCTAATATAACTTGGTTGAAGTCCATGATTATATTCAATGATCCTATCCTAATATAACTTTGTTGATGTCCATGATTATATTCAATGACATAATTACAAGGAGTTAGCAAAACAGACACCAATATTTAGAAGGGTTTTAAGGTTGAATAGAATTTTTCTTTCTTTAACCTTTACACGACGAGCTCATAACCGTGGAAATCATTTGTTTTGTCACTGTGTGTAATTGTTGAATTAAATAATGCAAAAGTATTCATTGGAAGACAAATTACTGTAGATAATCTTCCCTTTTCATACAAAATTGGAAAGATGAATAGTTACACTTCTGTCCTACAAGGAGAGATTCTTTGTCATTCATCATCTAGAAAACGTCCTCAGCAACGTTTATAGGTTAAAAAGAAGTCTCTTTCTTTAGAACCTCAAATTATTCTTTCAAATTCAATATCTTACAAATTCATTACCTTCAAACCAATATTTGAAGAATAATCAAATATTAAAACATACAAGACTAAAGATTTGTTCTTTAGTCTTATACTACTTGAAGGCCCCAAATTGACTCCAACTCATTCAAGATTGAATTGAATTTGATTTTGAATGTTTGTATAATCAAATAAAGATAAGTTTAACTTGGAAAAACACAAAAAACTTTGACTATAGTCACTAAAATATTTTGATTATATAACTAATAGCTAGGAATATTCTTTATTTCTACAATTAGCACTAAAGTAATCAATTTTTACTACTAAGATGATACAGTTGCATCTTCTTGGTATATAGTAATTTAATTGGACCTTCTGGATTTGCAATGTCCTTATATGGTTAAGTGGTTCAAAATCACCTCAATTAACCTAAGAATGTTGAGTTGGTCACTGTGTGAATCATTTGCTTAAAAAAACAAGAGTACTCATTGGAGGTCAAACTATAGTATAAGACCTCCCATTTTCACACAAAATTCCAAGGTTGAACATTTGCATTTCTATCTTAGATAGAAGGAATTCTCTATCATCCATTGGGCATTTATTATTTGCAGCAATGTTACAAGATTAAACCTGGAAGGATGCACCCCCCTATGATTACAGTACTTCAATTATTGAACCAATAGCTAGATGCATTCTTTGTTTCTACACATAACATCAAAGTCGTCTATTGGACCTCAAAAGTCCGTAGTATCCTTAACCCATAAAGGACGTCGCGGCCGTTTTCTATCCAATGAGTAACAAAAAATCTTTCTATGTACGGGAGAGAAGTGCAACTATTCATCTTCGGAATTTTGTTGTGAAAAAGGGAGGTCTTCTACAATAGTTTGACTTCCAATCAATGCTTTTACATTTTTTTAAGCCAATGATTCACACAATATTCAAAGGGATGATTTCCATGGTCACTAGCCTTGTTTGCAAAACACTCCTACCGCAAAAGAAAGATCTCAATTAGACTCTAGAATGCCAATTTCAACAGTTGCAAATAACCTCTGCAACAATGCCTTAGTTACAATAGAATTAATCATAAAGTATATACAATGGGGACCAAGAGCTAGAGTTCAGGAAAAGCGTGGCACGAAAACTCCCTAAAGCACCAAAATTGAGGTCTGATGGAATTTGGGGCTGTGTTTCTTTTATACTATTTTTAGTTATACCTTCCTCTAATACCCTTGCTTCAAACTAGGGTTTCCTTCACGATTAACCCAAATGTCACCATCAAAAATTGAAAATATTACATTTGGAAATCACTCAATGAGTTCGCTCACAGCAAGTCAAATTCCTACATAGCAATAGTTAATCGTAAAGTTTGTCATGTGTTTGTGAACCTGTGTGTAAGAGGAAGGTTCAACTAAAAATAGAATAAAACAAACATTGCACCAAACTCATTCAGACCCGAATTTGGGTGCTCCAAGGAATTTGGTCCTGTGTTTTTTCCAAACTCCGGCTCCTAGTCCTGCCTTGCACACACTTTCCGATTAATGACTTCCATGAATAAAAAACACTTATTCTACTCAAGAACATCAAGTTCCTACAAAAACGCAACAGCGACAAAAATAAGCAGCCACGCTATGGGAAGCATAACTCAACCTCATGTCTATTTCATAACATTTTTTGAGCTTCATAGCAAGGGGACCTTCGCTTTCCATGTATTGAGATTGCACTCCAGTAGAAACTCTTGAATTCAAGCTTGCCCATGAAACACTTGTCACTATATATGAAATTATTCCAAGTGCAAAAGAACCTCCCAGGTCTCTACTCAAGAACGGTATGATAACGATTCAAAAGCTACAAAACTGCTCAAGCTATGAAACTAATTTCGTAATGTAGTTGCACTCTAGATGTGATTTAGGGACTCAGTTCAAAAACATGATACAAAAGAACGTACAAGTCAAAACATTATCACTGTACTATAGATGAAACTGATGCAATGCCTTCTCCCCTACAGTCCATAGCCAACCAAAACAAATTGCACAAACCACTCTAAAAAATCGCTAATGCAGAAAATGACAGGTGGCCTCCGGACCAACTTAGAATTATAATTTACTCTCGAAAGAACATTGGGATGTCGTAAATACTATGACATTTGCAAAGTTGAGAAAATAAAGGTCGTTGATGTAAGCACCTGCTCCGTTTTGTAGAGATGGCCACTCTTGAGAACGGGAAGAGATCGAACTGATCAAGCCCCGAGATCACGACAGGTGCAATGCCCAAGCCCCCCCAGCACGCCGCCATCCAACACAACCAAGGGCTCCAACCACTGTAGTTGATCCATACTCGTAAAAGCCAGAATCCCAATACAAATCGACATCTTCGAGAACGGACTCTGCTTGTACGCCCCCACCGTCAAGGCGGACGTGACAATGGGTTCGATCTCAGCGGTGTTCAAGCCCGACAGAGCATGGTTGTAGATGCTCCAGTTCCGGAACTTGGTCCAGAAGGGCAAAGCACCAAAGATGAGCATAATTCCTAGCAAGAACCGGACCAGCCAGGCAATGACGACGCCCATGAGGAAGAAGTAGCCGTAGCTGAAGGCAAGGATGACGCCTAGATAGGCGGAGAAGTTAAACAAAGGGCCGGGAAGGGCTTGTTGTAAGCCCAAGCTTGCGTAGAATTAGATGCTATTCACCCAAGAATCGGCTGCATCGCGGCACATGCCGTCACCGGTGTAGTCTTGCTTCACGAGGTCGGCGTAGAGCATGGGGAGGACCACTTGGCC
The DNA here is from genome assembly GCA_951230915.1 of Antitrichia curtipendula. NCBI lineage: Eukaryota > Viridiplantae > Streptophyta > Bryopsida > Hypnales > Leucodontaceae > Antitrichia > Antitrichia curtipendula. The sequence continues at coordinate 21,974,481 of OX579636.1, read as the reverse complement.
GCCACCGTAGATGAAGGAGCCCGTGCGGTAGAAGACCTTCCACCACTGCCAGCCACCGAGTGCAAATAAAATAGTGAACATACAAAAACTCGGAATGCTCTCAGGTTGCAACTTTCATTCAAGGATGGCAGACCTCCCACAAGGGAGTTTTAAGAGTTTACTGAATCTTGCAATTGAGTGTTTTGCTACTTGCACATACAATGCATCATGTATTGTTCTCTGCAACAAAGAGACTCTGGATTTGAATTACCTAGATCAAAATTCAAACACCGCCTAAATTGGTTTCATGAGCAAGAGATAATCCTCACATTGTTGAAACAGAGAAGCAGATTTGTTGAAACAGTTAGTAGACAATCTGGGTGGATTTGGCTCAGAATCTCTTTCCTAGTTGACAGAGAAGCGGGTCGATTAGAAACTAGTTTTTGATGCTTCTGTAAAGCCATCCAATTTTGTTCGACTTTCATCCTACATTCCTGTTTAGCACAGGATCATCAGATACTGTAACTCATGCGATGTACCTGAAGTAAGAGAGAAAGATGCTTCGGTGTGCGTCTCATGATAAATGTCACGACCAAGACCATGATCCATGTGGTGATCAGCACAGCCCCGCCGAACGTTCCGAATCCATGCTTCCCAATTGAGGTATTGACCTCCTGCAACAAACAAGACTGACAGTAGATAGGAGAAAGATTAGGCCCAGATCCCATGGTTTGTTAAAATAATGGATTCTCACAAAATTGGCAGGCTTAATAAAAACTAACCTTTGAGGAACCTGAGAATTTTATTTAAAAGGCTTGTTGTCAAAACCGAACCGATGCCATATGTCACAACCCACTTGTTTAATCACAACCAGAACCCTTTCAACCATCAATAAAGTGCAGATTTAGATGCTTGAGATTCTAAGAAACAACTTGACATTATATACTTGAAGGTTATCTACTCTTCTATGACCCTTGCTTGAGCATGATTGGACATGTTTTAAATCATTGAGCTTACGCCCTAGAAAAGTGAAAAGACAGCCTTAACATGGAAACTTCGTCCCTTGCCACTACTATGGCTCAGCATGTTATTTCTCATAACAAGCTCTCCTTGTTCCACGCCTTGTCTGAAGTTCATTATCACACTTGAAAGTTTTAGTTGTCAAAGCGCCACGGCACTAGAACTCAAAGTTTTGAACTCTCAAATGTCAATTTTTTAGCGCACTAAAATTCGTCATTTAAGAGTCTAGAAAGGAGGAATTAGAACGATGAGATATAGCAGGGAGTTAGAATTTTTAAGACTGATGGACGGGATGCATGGAGCACTTACAACTTTCTTCTTTGGCGTTTCTTTCTTGTAGTAAGACCAAGCGCTGGTCAGCAAACTGCTCACCACGGTGACATCGGGAAAAGTATACAGCTTAGGCCAGTAGAACGCAATCGCGGCCGTCACAGTGTAGATGGTGGCCAGCAAAGGGGGGACGCATAATGTCTTGCACAAGGACTTGGATGCGGATGCTGCCAAGGCCACTCCCACCGCTGCAACACCTACAAGCACAATCAGGTTCAGCTTAATTAAAGCACAACTTCAGTTTCAAAATATGGACTATTCTTGAAGCAGACCGGAGAGTTTTGAATTTTTCTTCTACACATACGTGCAACAATACCTTCAACCAACATTGCGGGTTCTCGAATTTCTTTGCAGCAAAGGCACCAATCGCTGTCATGAGGATTGTACCGGGATACTGGAACAATATTCTGGACATAAGACCTTCTGTGATTTAGCCCCAACCCAACCCGTCAACTATTTAGTACGACGCGAGGTTTTAGTTGGGCTCCAATGTTCAGTGGCAAGACTCAAAAATACTCCGGTTCGTCGAAACTCAAGCTTTAGTATGCCCTAATTTCGTGAAACACTGCTATTTAGGATTTCTACTGACACAATTCCATAGCTGCAGCTCTGGAATTGAAGAAAAGTGGACTTCGGAGTTTATGGAAAGCCAAATTAGATACCTACCGGGCAATCCCTTCTTCAACACAACCAATACAAATGACATCTTCGTCAAAGCAGGTCCCGGCAAGCACTAGCAGAGGGCGAAGATCTCCAAGTACATAAGCAAGGGCATCCACCAAAGCTTTTCTACAAGACATTGCAATTGGAGGTTGACCACGTAACGAGAAGAGTTCATTAAATCATCCGAAAACACGCTCTTGGAATCAATGCCACCACATACAAAAATGCTCTACCTATTCAAGATGAATCAAAAGGAGGTTATTTAGGAATCTTCAAGTGAGACTAGGAGAACTCATACACATCCCAAGGATTCAAAAATCCACGTCATGATGTGTCACTGTAATCCATGTGTGATCTCCTAGTTAAAACTTGTCTATAAAATCTCCTGACTATGATCTCATTGGCGTGATTTTAGATAAGAGGGAGATTCGAATTTTAATAACCAGAGTATAGCGAGTAATTATCCTCCTAGTCAATAATCAGTCATCCGAATACACACTTGCGGAATCAATGCCACCCCAGACATTACTGCTCCACGTTTCCAAGACCAATAGTTTTGCATAAGTGACGCACCTTCTAGAAAAGAGCAAAGTGCGCCGCAGGGCCACCGAATGTTGTCCACCCCAACAACGAGAACTGCTTGAGAATGTCAACGTACCCCACCGAAGCCATCTTCGCCTCCTCCTCCTCTTCAATCACAGATTCGCAATCTCCCGTGGTCCGCATCGGATCATGCGCTTCCACGACAATCGAGTGCAAGTCTGCATTCTGACCGCCGCTTGTGGATCGCCTGTTCAATTGCTCCAAGGTTGCAGTGGCCGGCTCTATCATCGATCTTGACTGCAAATTAAGTCCAAATTAAGTGCCGATGAGGGCGACAAGCGGCTAGCCACACAGCCAGGAGCCCAGGACTCAAATCGACTGAACTCAATTCAATCAAGAAGCGGAATTGATACAAAGGGAAAGCAGCATAATTGTGCGCATGAACTGAGAAGCGAGCTCGGATTCTTCACCAACAGTAGCACTAGCCAAAGAATACTAGCTCTGTAGAATTTGGAACAAGAGAGGCGATTATCTTGGAGTTGAAGACTGTCGGAGGTTCGACCTGTTCGTACCCCCCGTACCATTGCATCTATAGTAGACAGAATGGTGTGGCCAGCGGCGAGCATCCCGGGGGATCATGCTGTGTGCGCCGCCATTTGAAAGCCGGATAGGCACTAGCGGGGTTTTTTTGGCCAAGGGAGAATTGACCCCCTCATTGCCCAACCAAAGATAATTTTAAAAAAAATCCCCCTATTTTGTGCCGCATTTATTGATAATTCTTCACCTCTCCAACCTCATTTGGGGCCTCAAATTGCAAATATGAATTCAGAATTTCAAAAGAAATTGTATGTTGCAAATAAAAATTTCAGTGTTTGCCCCAGTGGGGCAATGAGGGGGTCAATTCACCTTGGCCGGTTTTTTGGTGGAGAAGGGAAACTGTAGATCAAGGAGCAGTATGATAGAACCACATTAATAACCAGGCATCCACATCCAACCTGTAGAGTGCACCTATTTCCAACCAACCAAAGTTTGAAATGTGATGTTTTCTCCTTTGCAAAGTTGGGACTAAGGTAGAGCCACCCATTCCTGACCAGTGACCCATACCTAACCTATAGGTGCAATTATTTCCGACCACATTTTCTGAAGCATGGAATGTTTTGTTTTTTTAACTTGTCAAGGTTAAAACTAATAAGTTCATGATATATGTCCCAAATTAGTGAGAAAGAAAGTAGGAAGTAAGGAGTAATAAATTAGTTCTTGAAAGATCAGAATTGGAAGAGTCTAGACATTGGCTATGGGTCTGAAGCACTTTTTGCCTCCCAAAATTTATAATAATTTCAATTCAAGCAATAAAATTACCAATTTTTTTTGCAATCCCCATCATTTCTATTGATGCACCTCTAAATTTTTTGCCCCCCTTGCACTACTCCAAATTATATCTGTAGTTGCTTATTCGATCAGTTATGGGTGATTCTACCTTATAAATTCATGACACATGTCTTGATGTAGTGAATAAGAAAGTAGGAAGTAGTGAGTAAGAAAGCAGTTATAGAATGATCAAAATTGGAAGAGTCTATATAGTGGGTATAAGTTGAGGTCAACTTTTGTCTTCCAATATTTATAGTAATTTAAATTTAAGGAAAAAAATCACAAAAAATTGGCAATGTTTGTCATTTCTCTTTCTATAGGGCAGTAAATCTACATTGCCTTCTATTGCTTCAAAACATGTACAGAATTGCTTAAGTGGTTGACTAGGGTGGTTCTTCCATATTGCCTTCCAAGCAAAGGTGAATATTTCAAGGGAGCAAGGTCTATTGGTTGAAATCCTTTGAGAGGATTTGCAATTAGGTGACAAACACTAGTAGAAAACGCAGGAATTTTGATAGAATTATGTTGATTTGGACGTGTTGTCCCGGTCATTGTTTTGTTGATTTCAACATAAACAGATTTATGTTGATAGATTTATGTTGAAATCAACAAAATAGTGACCGGGACAACATGTCCAAATCAACAGAATTCTGTCGAAATTCCTACGTTTTCTACTAGTAAAACAATGGCACTGGAAATGAGCATGAGCCTAGAAATGCAAGCCTACAAGTCTGGAACCTAGGTATGATGAATCTAGGATTTTGGAATCAAAGAAAGAAGAAATATCAAAGATTATCCTACAAATAATTTTGAATAGGTGGAAATTTTTACTAACATTTCTATTTTCAAAAGTTTATGTTACCTATGAGCATAGATGGTCATAGGTATCTTATAACCATAGATGATCATGTGGTCATACCAACTCTGAAAAACTTCAAAAATCCCACGAGGTAAATTGTTGAAAAAATTCAGAAATTACTTCACCAGATTGTCTATCAACTTATTCCATTTTAGAAATTATGTTAGGGGTGAAGGACTTTACATTTCATAATAATTGCAGTATTACAGAGTTTTGTCATTAACGACCTTCCTTCAGCCTCGGGCAGTTCACTTAGAGTGTCCATTAGAATCCACGTGCGAACAAAACTTTGGATCCTCTATTTACATTTTGAATTTTAAATAAAACAAATTAAAAAAATATAAATAGATTTTCCTACTTTGAAAGTTTATGTTGTGAATCATTGATATTTTTGTTTGTTAATAATAATTAGTTACTAATTTTTGAAGTAAAAAGATACACTATAGAACTAAAAAATAACTTTCACACCCCTATATTATATAAGAAAAAATTGTCTAAAAAATGAACAAAAAATTCCTAAAAACAACTCTCTAATCTCTATTGAAAGCTCATTTTGAGTTGAATATTGATTCAATGGTCATCTAAATGTGTTCTCCATAATTATTTGAGTTGAAAAACTTGTCATTTTAGTTCATTTTCAACCTCTTCTAGAAATCATTTCATATTTTATTTGAGTTGAAAATTTTGGCAATAGAAACCTATAGTTATAGTTAAATAATGCTCAAAATTTTAAGTTGAAATTATAGTTTATTAGAAACCACTTGTTTGCACATGGTTTGTTGTAATAGAACTAAATGCACCTCCTGAGCCTTTAGCATTGGGTGGTTGCAAGAAAGACCAAACTATTTTGGTAGCATTTTGCCAAAACTACAGTTTCTGCACTTGGTAATATAAGCATTACAAGTACTATGAAATAGAAAAATTTCATCCGTTGATCTGAAAAATTGACGGCAATAGTACCATTAACTACTTATAAGATTTGAAAAAATATTGCTTGGAAAAAAAAGATAGTTTGTCATAGAAAATAGATACAATTAGCTATAAATTAATAATAATTAGAAAATCATGAACAAGAATTAAATTAAAATTTTCCAATTTGTAAAGACTTAATAGTGGTCACATTTCATTGAAAAATAGAAGTCAAAACCATCTTTAATATTCAGAAGTACACGCGCAAAGGAGTCCTATTTGTGCACATATAGAAGCCATAAAACAATGTATTATTAGATTACCTTTGGTAGGCACATGTCCCCCTACTCTAGAAATAGACCACAAAATTTTAGCTCTAAACCACTAATTTTGGGTACTCCCCAATACTAACCCCCACTAAACCTCAAAGTCTAACAAATTAGCAAAATTGACTTTTAAATATAAAATGATTCTTTTAAATTTCTAAAAAATAAGGGATATGATTATAGTCAAGTTAACCATCTCCAATAAAAAATTCAAGTTCATTAGGTTCTATCCTAAAATTTTCTAGCAGAAAACAACTCCGTCACTCTGGATGTGATGCAAAATAGGAGTGGTCTTTCTTGCAAATGAATCACCCCATTCTTCAAGAATATGATTTTTACCACTAAACTTGAAAGATGAAACCATCTACTTGAAGCAAATGTAGATGTAAAAATCAATTGCAAGAAAGATGGGAATAGCAACTACAATATTATTGCGGAGACTTTGAACCTCCTTAAATATCAATTTTCAAAACTCTAGCCTTAATTGATAGTAGAATCTTTATTTCATTGAAGCTAAAGTTAGGGACATGATTGAACTTGTCGTCTTCACGATTCATCATGCAAAAATACTTGAAAAGTTAATATAAGTGCTTGCAGTTTACATACTGTAGGTGACTACCAATTGTAACTACAACTAAGTGATTGCAAGAAAAAACGGTACTATCACTAGAAGAAATATGCATTAATCTAGATGATATTTATTTTTTTAAATCTAACACAATTGTATTAGAAATAATGCAGATTTACAAAACTATGACTAAAATAATGCTAAAACTACGTTATTTTCAACAAAGTTGTGTCATGTTAAAACAAAAAAAGTCATCTCGATTAACATAAATTTCTTCTACTGTAGTATATTTTATTTCACATTTAGAGTGACAGAGTTTTCATCTACTATAACTTATGAAGAATAAACCCAATGAACTTGAAATTTTTATTGAAAATGGTTAACTTGATTTATTTATATCCCTTATTTTATAAAAAAATTCAAAAAATCATTTTGTATTCAAAAGTTAATTTTGCTAAAATGTCACACTCTGAGGTTTAGGAGGTTTTAGTACTAGAAAGTACTCAAAATTAATGATCTAGAGTTGAAATTTCTATAGTCTATTCCCATAGTAGGCGGGCATGTCCTTGCCAAAGTGCATCTAAAAGTACATTATTTTATGTCCTTCACTTTTGTACAAATAGAGCTCCCTTGCGCACACTTTTGAACATTGAAGATGGTTTTGACTTTAGTTTTTTTAGGGAAATATGATCACCATTAAGTCTTCATAAATGACCGATTTTTAGTTTTTAGTTTTTAACTTTTATTTATTATTAATCTTTACCTTGTTGTATTATTTTCTAGCAATAAATTGTCTTTTTCTACATAATATTGCTTTAGTATTTGCAAGTAATCTATAAAACTTGCAACATTACTTTTAGCCATTGGTTATTGTTTTTTTCTCACTTGTTGAGATTGTTTTGATATAAAGTACTTGTAATACTAGCCATCAAAATCATTGCTTTTGCTAAAATGCTACAAAAACAACAGGTCTTTTTTGCAATCACTCATCAATAAAACCAGGGTAGGAGCATTTCTAGAACATACTAATAGAAATGCAGTATACATTCAAGGAAGTGTTAGTTCCAATTTCTAAACATATTATGGCTCTCAACCTAGATATGGTAGCATGCTAACATTAATGATGTTTCCCTTCACATTTCAAGTGCTCTCCAACTTGTTCAAATGTTTAGTTGTTGGTGCGCCTTTGAGATCCTTTGATTATTCTTTTCCTTCCGGTTTGTTGGATATATATTGATTTGGGTTTGCATCTCCCTCATGCTCAAAGGTAGTGGAATCAAACAATCTCGACAAGGTTAATGGAGAATGTGGAGACAAAGCCTCACATGCTTGTCGATGAAAGCCTACATGTTGGAGGAGAAGCATCTTTTGCCTTGTTAGATTTGTGTCGAATAGGTTCAGTTAAACTTCTACTTTGGCCCAATCTAGAATCCAAATCCGCTAGTTGTGATCCCATCATACATTGTTGGATGTCATCCAAACAAAATCATAAGTTGGAATGTCTACCACAATAATCGTAGTTATATTATTTCTTCCATCTCCGATATGTTGGAGCGGGAGTGCCGCTTGAGCGGGAGTGCCTAATTGCAATATGAACATGGCAATTCTTCTTGGTCCCACACTACAAGGCATAGCACTTTGCAGCAAACTTGCGGGAGATTCTTGCAATGTGTCATTGTGACACATCACAATTTGATTCCATCTAAATTGAATTTGAATGTTTGCATATAATCAAATAAAGATAAGTACATCAAGTTTAACTTTGGAAGAACACAACCTCCCATGACCAAGGTAATCACCAAAATACTTTGATTATTGGACCAATAGCTAAATGCATTTTTTTCTTTCTACAAGTAACAATGAAGTCATTCATCAGACCTAAAAGGTCAACATCATCCTTAAAAGGTATGAGCTCTCTGTTGTTCTTGAAAGATATATAGTGCCTTTAATCTCTAAAAGACCATTGTCCCTTTGGGAGACAAATGGAATTTCAAGCAAGTACCTACGGGCTGAATTTTTGTCATGATTTCTTAAAACTTTTTTAAAAATAGAAAAATTAATTAGCTTCATAGAAATATTTTATTTTTTTCAGTCGGTGTCCGGGAACAAAAGTTATGCCTAAATAAGCTCAAAACAAGGAAGAGGGGGCAGAAAAAAAATATTCAAAATTTAAATTTGAATTTTTTTACTTTTTCTTTTTATAGAATATATCTTTGTCTTCATGAAAAGTTTTGATTCATTTCATTTGGATTTAGTATGAGAAAGCTATGGACAATCTTGTTTTTTTAGGCAATTAGACCATCTTCTTGAAAAAATAACTTACAGGATTCATTCTTGAATGCAATTTTTATAACTAAAAAAAATAAAAAAATTCACATGGTTTAGTTTACTTCCTAGAACAACATGACAATCGGGATTAGTGCATTTTAATTCCATTTTAGATATATTAATAATTTAACTTTTCCTTCCATCTCATATCTACTTTTATTTAACCCCTAAAGGACCAAGACCTTTTTTCTGCCAAAAAACACTCAAAACTGCCACTTCTACAACAAAGAGTAAAAATATTGAAACTTGTTTTTTTTGCACATCTAACCATAGGATCTTAAACCTAATTAGTATGAGAATGTGTGAAAAAAAATTCAGAAATTTTGACCGCCTAGATTGCAAGATACTTGCATTTAAAGTGGAAAAAAACAAAAAATTTCAATACATTGCCGGACTAGATTATTTTACTTTGAACCTTCTTAACTTTAATTTTTTGCACTACAAAGTTTTGAGCTTTAAATCTTTATGGTGGAGAACTGAATTGAGAGTCTAGGAAAAAACATTCAAAAAAACTTAATTTTCATACTTCAAAAAATTGTTAAGTAGAAGTAGGGACAAAAGATAGAAGGAAAATCTTATTATTAATATTTCTAAAATAGAATTAAAATGCACTAATTCTAATGGTGAGATTGTTCTAGAAAAGTAAGAAAACAAACTAAACCATGTGGAACCTGTTTTTTTGAAAAATTGTAAAATCACATTTAAAAATGAATCCTACAAATTATTTTTTCAAAAAGATGCTTTAATTGCCCAAGAAACAAGATTGTCCATAATTTTTTCATAACAAATCCAAATGGAGTGAATCAAAGCTTTCACATAGACAAAAATATAATATATGAGAAAGTTAAAATTAAAATTAAAAATTTTGAAATTTTTTTGTTGTTCCCTCTCTCCCTTTTTCCCCCATTCCATTGTTTTGAGCATAACTTTTATTCCCAAGCATTGATTGAAAAAATAATTATATTTCCACAAAGATAATTAATTTTTCTATCTTCAAAATAAATTTAAAAAAAATAGGACAAAAAATGAGACTGTAGGTACTTGCCCAAAATCCCACTTATCCCTCAAAGGGACATATGGTCCTTTAGGAATTAATAATTTTTTAAAGAATAAAAATTAAATTTTTTTGAATTTTTTTTTCCAAGCCTCTCAACTCAATTCCCCACAATAAAGATTTAAAGCTCAAAACTCTGTAGTGCAAAAAATTAAATTTAAGAAGGTTCAAAGTCAAATAATTCAATCCCACAATGTGCTGAAAATTTGTTTTTTTTCACTTTAAACACAAAAAATTCTTGCAATCTATGTGGTCAAAATTTCTGAAATTTTTTCCACACATTCTCATACTAGTTAGGTGTAAGATTCTATGGTTAGGTGTGAAAAATTCAAAGTTTTACTCTTTGCTCAAGAAATGGCAGTTTTGAGTGTTTTTTGGCAGAAAAAAAGGCCTTTGTCCGGTAGGGGTTAAGACTTGTAAATAGATACCTAAACTATTTTTGTGGGAATAAGTATGATACAATAATAATTCAACCTGCACTAATTTGGAAAATTATGTGCCCTTGGTGAATTAATGTCACAAGCAGCAAAAGGGATAAATCGATGTAGTTTCAATTATTCTTAACTAATACTGGCCCTCAAATGCATCGTACTTATTGTTTGCAAAATGCTCCTGACGCAGAAAAAGGCTCTCAATTAGACTCTGGAACATTTACCAATTTTGAGTGCCACCTACTCAAGACCATCGAATTCCTGTAAAACGCAACAACGACAACCCCTCCCCCCCCCAAAAAAAAATAGCCATGCTATGGGAAGCATAGTTCTATCCCACGTCTATTTCATACGGAGTAACATTTTCGAACTCCATAGCAAGGGGACCTTCGCTTTCCATGAATTGAGATTCCTTGTCGGTAGGAAATCTTGAAGGTAGAAACTCTTGAATTCAAAGCTTGTCCATGAAACACTTGTCACAAAGTATACATGAAATTATTCCAAGTACCGTGACACCAAAGAAGAATCTCCCAGTCTCCCTACTCATGAACGGTATGATAATGATTCAGAAGCTATAAAACTGCTCAAGCTATGAAACTACTTTCGTAGTGTAGTTGCATTCTAGATGTGATTTAGGGACTTAGTTCAAAAACAGGATACAAGAGAACGTACAAGTCAAAGCATTCTCACTTCACTATAAATGAAACTTGTGCTGGTACAATGCCTTCTCTATTTCAGTCCATAGTCAACCAAAACGAATTGCGCAAACCACTCTAAAAAATTGCTGGTGCAGAAAGTGACAAGTAGCCTTCGGACCAACTTAGAATTACACTCAAAAGAACATTCAAATGTTGTAAACTATGACATTTACAAAGTTGAGAAAATCAGGATCGTCAATGTAAGCACCTACTCCCAACAGCCACACATAGAAATGGAAAGAGAGCTGATCTTGAAAGTCTGGATCTCATTGCAAGTACATTTGTAAGTTTTCACACAAAGTAGTTACATTAGCGTTGTAGTTTTTCTTGTTTCTGGCTTGAATATTTTGAAATCCAAGGCAATTAAATGGATCAAACTTGCTTGCATCAATTGCATTGAGATTATGTCCTTCCCTATGATTATTCTTCATAACCTAGCCTCAATTGTCCAAATTTTGGGTACAAATTACACAAACTACTCTAATAAAATCACCAATTGATGCAACAAATGAGGAGCGGCGTCAAACAACTTGGAGCGACACTCAAACGACATCGGAATGTCGTAAAAACTATCGCGTTGCCAAAGCTGCAAAAACTACGACATTTGCAATGTTGTAAAAATTACGACGTCTTCTCAGTTAAAAAAGGCTTTGACATTTAATTGCAAAGTCGTGAGAATCATGGACGTCAATGTAAGCACCTGCTCTATTTTGTAGGAAATGGCCACACCTGAAAACGGAAAAAGATCGAATTGATCAAGCCCGGAGCTTTCGATAGGTACAACGCTGATGCCACCATCCACCCACAACCACAGGCTCCGACTACTATAATTGATCTACACTCGTAAAACCTAGAATCCCAATACAAATCGACGTTTTTGGGAATGGACTCTCCTTGTGCGTCCCCATCGTCAGGGCGGACATCGACGCGACGATGAGTCCGATTCCCACGGAATTCCGGAACCTGGTCTAGAAGGGCAAAGCGCTGAACATGAACAGAGTGCCGGGTAGGAACAAGCCTAGCCAGGCGATGAAGGCGCCCACGAGGAAGAAGTAGCCGTGGGTGACAGTGAGGATGGTGCCCAGGTAGGAAGAGAAGTTGAACGAAAGGCCAGTGAGAGCTTGTTGCAGCAGTTGCACTCCTAAGCCTGCGTAGAATTGGGTTCTGCTCACCCAAGATTCGGCTGCATGGAGTCGGTGCAGAGCATGGGGAAGACCACTTGGCCGCCGCCATAGATGATGGTGTTGTGTACAAAATGCAATACGACAGGAAGCTGAAGAAGTATGTTATTTTAAAAGTGAAAATTGAATACAATTACAAAGCTTTCTTATAGAAGGACAGAGACACCGTTTGGACTGACAGAATAGTGTGAGTCTACAAAACGTAGCTATTGAGTCTAAAGTGAACTGATTGACTGACACGCCCCCTTCAGCTGCATAGCTGAAACAGTGAAATTATAAACTTGAGTTGTAACGTGAAAAACATAGAGAGCATGTTCAGCATTGTAAGTACCCCTCCCTTGAGAATTGAGTGAAGCTTTTGAGAAAGAAGTAAAATTTGATTAGTCGCCCCCTTGCTTCAGATCAAAAGAAGCGGCAGCAGCAAGGCCTTGAATGCATGCGTGATGCTTAGATGTAAGCGTACATGGTGGAGGTGGAGGTATATTCAAGTTTGAGAATCTTGGCCTAGACTTTTTCATGGAGGAAATAGAATCGCAGGTCAATATGTTTAGATCGATCATGGAACTTTGGATTCTTGCTTAAGGTGATACATGACTGGTTGTCACAGAAAAGTGTGCATGGCAAAATGAGAGAATAACCAAGTTCTTGTAGAAGAACTTGAAGCCAGAAAAGTTCTTTTGTAGCAATAGCTGCAGCAATATATTTCTGCTTTTGTTGACGACAAAGCTACGATAGTTTGCTTTCAGCTTTGCCAGGAGAGAAGATATGATGAATCAAATTGAAAAATATAACCTGAAGTAGATCGGCGTGTATCAAGATCACCAACCCAATTAGCATCGCTCCAACCACATAGCCGGTGGAGAGAAGTGGAGGCTGAAGTAGGACTAGAATACATGAGTCCTTGCTTTGAAGTTCCACGTAGATACCAAAATATGCGTTTGACATCAAGCCAATGGATTGGAGTTGGGTCCTGCATAATTTAGGCCAAATGATTGACTAAGAATGCTAAATCCCAACAAGTGCACATAACAAGGTACTACAGACTGACTTCCGATGGCTTGTTTGTACGGGATCTTGTCCATAAGTTGCTGTTCGTGAGAGGTAAGATTGTCAGTTTGGTACCGTGAGTATTGAATACCAACTTTGAAAGGCATAGCAACGGAATGGAAGTTGCCATATGAAATTTAGTTAAAAGATCATTGATATATTTTTCTTGTGATAATAGTAACGTCTTATGTAAGCAATCCCGTTGAATTTGTATACCAAGGATATATTCAATCTCGTTGTTATCCGTCATGGAAAATTGTTGAGTGAATATTGCTTTTGTAGATGTCAAGAATTGAAAATTATTGGAGATGATAACCAGATCATCGATATAGAGTCCCAAGAGTAGAATAGAAGAATGAAAACGTTTAATATAAACGTTTGGATCCGAGCCACATTTAAAGAAGTCCTGACTCAATAAGAATGTGTCAAAAGTTTGGTACCAAACACGAGGTGCCTGCTTCAATTGTAGAGAGATTTTAGTAGTCGGCAGACTTGATGTGCAGTTCCAAGTTTAGTAAAGCCCTCAGATTGACTAATATAAATTTCTTCCCTTAAGATTCTATTTAAAATGTTGTAATTACATCCATTTAGTGGATTTGATAGTTGTAGATAGTGGCCAGTGCTAAAAGAAGTCGAAGTGACGTCATCCTAATAACATGAGAAAAAGTTTCAATAAAACCAATTCCTTCTTGTTGAAAGAAACCATGAGCTACAAATCTTGCCTTAAAATGTGATAAAGATCCATCAGAGTTGTACTTTCGACGAAATATCCACTTGGTGCTAATGATAGATCTATTTGGTGGAGGATCCACAAGATCCCAAGTTCTATTGTTAATCAAAGAATTGTACTCGTTGTCCATAGCGTGTTTCCAGTCTTTAGATTGATCACTAGAAAGGGCTTCAGTGACTATAAGTAGTTCAGCAAGTTCAATTAAGAATCCAAAACTATATAGGTTCGTATCATAAAACTTTGGAGTATGTCTTTGTCTTTTATTAGAATGTGCGGAGGTCCTACTTGGAGGAGAAGAATTGGAATGGGCTTGGCGGAGACTGAGAACGCTAATAGGATGAGAGTGAAGGTTGTGAGGACGATGGCTGATTTGCGGAAGCAGATTGAAGCCAGGTATCTAGTAAATGTGGGACCGTCTATACTTGGTCTAAGTTTAGGTTGATTAGATTAGGATTTGGATCCAGCAACTTGGTTACTGATGGCAAGGTATTGGTATTATTTTTTGATTGTGGCCGTGTGGATAAATCAAGGACAGAATAAAAACCACCAAGATTGGCAAGAGATGGATTAAGTTGTCCAGGTGAAGAAGAACCGCCATTAGGCAACAAGGAATCTTCAGAAAAAATAACATCATAACTTGTAAAAGCAAGTTGGGCATAGCCGATAAAAATACATTTTATAGATTTGGAGTCTAATTTCTTTCGGTGTTCTTTTTTTGCAATGTGAGAGTAGGCCAAACAACCAAAAATTTGCAAATCAATAAGATTAGGTCGTAACCCTATTCAAAGTTCATAGGGTGCTGTATTGGTTAAAGAGGTAGTGTAAGAACGATTTTGCAGATAACAAGCAGTGGCCACGGCTTCTGCCTAGAATTTTTGCTCAAATGAACAACGTGAAGTATACTTTATGCAGCTTCAACTAAGGTACAGTTCTTTCATTTGGAAACTCCATTTTGAGCAAGATGATATGGATTGGTAAGGTGATGTTGAATCCCATGGTCTTGGCAAAATTTTGTAAAGTTATTGGATGTAAATTTGCCACCAATATCTAAGCGGAGAATAAGTATCTTGTGTTTGTCAAGTTGATTTTCTACTAATGTTTTATAAGTTTGGAAGTAAGACAAAGTAGAGGATTTCTTATTTAAGAAATATATATGAATAAACCGAGAGTAATTGTCAATGAATAAGAAGAAATAAAGAGCACCACCTAGTGATGGTGTGCTCATAGGGCTACACAAATCCGTATGGATCAAAGCCAATGGTGTAATGGCTCTTATAGGAGGAGCTATTGGGTAAGAACTTTGAGTATGTTTACCAAACACATAGCCCTCACAATAAGAGAGAGAGAGAGTGGTTTTTAATGTAGGAAGTCCATTAACCATGTTATGACTTTGCATAAGATTAATGGAACTTAGATTAAGATGCCCTAATCGATAGTGCCACTTAAGTGTAAGATTTAAACAAAGATTTAGACAAAGATATAGATATATAATTAGTTTCTGAAGGTGGGATACCAGTGCCAAATGAAAATAAACTGCCTTCTTTTGGAATTTGATACACCATTTGCTTAGTTGAATCTGGTGACTTGGTCTTAATAAGACATTGAGTTTGAGTAAATGAGATAACTGTGTTTCCTTTTGGAATTCGATACACCATTTGCTTAGTTGAATCTGGTGTTGGCAAGGCCAGGGACATATAAAATATCGGGAATTAATAGACTTTGTCCAGTCGGGACTTTTAAAAGTATAGAACCATAGCCAAGAGCACTGTGCGAGCGATTGTTAGCCAGAAGTACAATTCTTGGAGTTTCAAGGATTTGATAATCTTGAAAGAGTTCTTTTTGAGGAGACATATGTTGACTAGCACCCAAATCTAGGTACCATGACGAGGAAAAACCTAAGTTATCACACATGGCAGAAAAGAGGGTAGCTTGAGTGTCAGCAGAAAGGGCATTATTAGATTGACCATGCCCACTTTTAGCTTGATCACGTTTTTTCTTACAACAATCAAGTGCTTTATGTCCTGGAATCCCACAATAATGACAAATGATAGTCATTTGAGCAGATGAAGTAGTCCAAATGAAAAGAATTTATTTGAAGATGGCTTAATAAACTTTCCCTTGAAGTAGTCCAAATGAAAAGAATTTATTTGAAGATGGCTTAATAAACTTTCCCTTGACGTAAAAAGCGTTGGATATGGATATCTAAGGCTTAGAAAGATTGATGGAATTTTGTTGGAGGGTATTAGATAGTAAAGTCGGAAATGAGAGATTGACAATACCGCCTTGCTTGGTTATAAAGGCACTCCAAGAGCACCAAGCACCAAGCAACAAATTTACTTGCTAATTGTCTGTACAAGTACATCCGACAATTTCAGCTTTGTGAAGAAGCGACTGCCACGTCTCCAAGAAGGACATGGTATTGTTGGAATCAGACATAGTTAAGCGGTAGAGTTGCTTATGTAAATTTACCTACGACACTTTATTAGATTTCTAGTAAATTTGTTTTAAACGATCTCAAACCTGCTTAGAGGTTGTGAGAGAGCATAAAGAAAGTAGCTGCTTTTCATTACAGTGGAGCAAAAGCTCCAATCGAGCTTTGGCACCACGTAGTTTCCAGGCTGTCAAGCCTCCTACGTCACTTGCAGCAGGAGCTGCATCGCTGCTATCCACGACGCCCCATATTTCAGAGCGGATTAGTAATAATTCAAGTTTCATACTCTAAGAGGCATAATTATCTGTGCTTAGAGGTGGAACCAAGTAGCTTCGGTTTGTTGAGCTTATTCCAACGTGGGCCATTATGCTATTGCTTAAAACTCTTGAAAAATAAATGAAGATTTTGCAAAAGAATCATCTTCAAGAAAATATTGTGGATTAAGTTCGTCGAACTATCCAGGTTCATTCATTAAGCTCGCAGGGGCATGTGAAATTCCGTATGCGTCATAAGTGAATTCAAACTGTTGATGTTCTAATCCATATGGAGCTCCTAGTTCTTGGGATGTGGGTTCCACAGGAATTTGGAAGAATCCGTCTTGAAGAGAGAATTGAAAGAATCTGTCTGAAATGCGAAACTGATTTTCGATTTCAGGTTGCACTTCCTCTTCCTCTACGACCAGTAATTCAAATACATCTTCACTAGATCGAAGTTTGACTCTGGGCGTTTCAGGGAAGCACATGATTCTTAAATTAATAATTCAATCTGCTCTGATACCATGTTGTGTGCAGAATGCAATACGACAGGAAGTTGAAGAAGTATGTTATATTAAAAGTGATAATTGAATTGGAAGGACAGAGACACCGTTTGGACTGATAGAACGGTGTGAGTCTACAGAACGTTGAGTCTAAGGTGAACTGATTGACTGACAGATGGAGCCCGTGCGGTGGAAGACCTCCCACCACTGCCAGACACCGAGTACAAACAAAACAGTAATGACACAAAAACTCGGAATGATCTCCAGTTGCAACTTTCATTTAGGGGTGGCAGACCTCCGGCCGCACAAGGGAGTTTTAAGAGTTTACCATCATGATAATGAAACGGAGTGTACCACTTAGGAGGTGGTGATGGTTCAATTGAGATGGTGAACTCTGTTTCACTTCCTCCATGGTAAACTCTTAAAACTCCTTCGTGGGATCCAGGTTTCTGGTTCTAGTCTGCAGAGATTTGGAGACCCAGTTCTGCAATCGATCTCTATCTGTGGGGGAGAGATTTGGGATGAGAGGTCCGACACATGGTTTCTAGAGAGTCCCATTTTTTTTACATGCTTGGAATTTTGCCACTTGCTTGAAATATCTAGAGCGCTTTGCAACTTGCGTGTACAATGCATCATGTACTGTTCTCCGCAACGAAGAGACTCTGGATTTGAATTACCTAGATCAAAATTCGAACACTGCCAAAATTGGTTTCAGAGACTGTGTTTTCACTTTACTGATATTGCTTACTAGAAATTCCTGTACAGGTGTTCTCGAATCGAGCTGAATGTTAGACACATATAGCTGCTCTTGTCGTAATCACAGACTTTGTGTTTCTGAAAGTTCCGTTAATCGCTTTGCATTTAATAGGTTCTAGGTTCTTTCAGATATTCTACGTCTTAAGTCAGCTTCGTCCCTCGCCACTACCGTGGCTCAGCATGTTGTTTCTCATAATAAGCTTTCCTTGTCCGAAGTTCATTATCACACTTGAAAGTCCTAGTTGTCAAAGCGCCGCGGCATTAATTTCAAAGTTTTGAACTCTCGATTGCCATTATTTTTGCGCTCTGAAATTCGTCTTTTTCATTTATGTAGTCATTCAAAAATATAGAAAGAAGCAATTAGAACGATGAGATATAGCAGGGAGTTAGAAAATTTATGACTGACGGACGGGATGCATGGAGCACTTACAGCTTTCTTCTTTGGCGTTTCCTTCTTGTAGTAAGACCAAGCGCACCGCTCACCACGATGACAGCGGGGAATGTGTACGGCTTAGGCCAGTAGAACGCGATCATTGCCGTCACAGTGCAGAAGGTGGCCAACAAGGGCGTGGCGCCCAATTTCCTGCACATGGACTTGGATGCGGATGCTGTCAGGGCCACTCCCACCGCCGTAACACCTACAAGCACAATCAGGTTCAGCTTAATCAAGTCACAACTTCAGTTTCAAAATACTTGGTCAGTCAGTTCCTGCGGTGGATTCAGAGTGCAAAGCATCCAAGTGCTCAACAACATAGAAACAACAGTGTGGAAGAGTGCCACTCATAATTTTAGGGTTCAAGAACGTTCTTGGTAAGTTCAATCGAAAGTGTCAATTGCTCGAGTTTGAATTTTGCTCCAACGTTTTTTAATCACATTTAAGAGGTTTGAGCTTAAGAAGACAGGATATTGAAAAGGGATAGAGAAAAATGCACAACTAGATAGCAAAACTGAAGTCCAAATGTCTCGAATCTGGAATATTTGACCGTTCCTTGCAACAATGCTGGGAAACAGTACTTTCAAGTGATTAAATGAATTTTGAGATGGCCATTTGAAACATTGAACTATGAAATCTAGGACGAGTATAAACATGAGGCTTCGCTGGGATCCAGTGTTAAGTTGGAGACTCAGAACTACTCTGGTTCTTCAGAATTCAGCCTTTACAATGCTTGCCAACTTTATGAATTATGGACTATCCTTTGAAGCGGACCGTAGGATTGCCATAGCCAGGATTTTGAATCTTTCTTCTGTTACATACCTGCAGCACTATCCTACAGCCAACCTTGCGGGTTCTGGAGTTTCTTTGCAGCAAAGGCCGCGACCGCTGCCATGAGGATTAATTGCATCGATCAGGGTACTGGAACAATATTTCGGACAGAAGACCACCTGCGATTTAGCCCCAACCCAACCCGTCAATCATTCAATAGGACTCTCAGCAATCCCAATCAGTTTCATGATCATACCCAGAGTACTGTATGTACCCCTTTGGCGGTGCAGCCGCTTTCAATTAATTGGTGGCATGCTTGAAATGGTCTACGTAAACCCTAATATCATGAGTGGCACCCTTCCACTGATGCATTGTGTGTTCTTCAGTGATTTAATTGTTCTTCATGAGTGGCACCCTTCGACTAGAGCCTAGGTTTAGGGGTTAGGGTTATAAAGTGCATGAAATGTGACATTCGAGTACTCCAACCTTTGAAAACTAGAACGTTCAAGTGCTCAAATGGAATTTGTGGGGGGCCAACTGAAACCTTGAGCTCTAAAGTAGATGCGGCAAATGCAGCTCTGAGGTTTCAGCTGATAAATAGGGCAAAAGTAGATGTGAGGGTTTAGTTGGGCTCCAATTTTCAGTGGCAAGACTCAAAAATACTCCGGTTCGTCAAAACTCAGGCTTTAGAATGCCCTAATTTCGTGAAACGCTGCCAATTTAGGGTTTCTACTGACGCAATTCCATAGCTACAGCTTTGGAATTAAAGAAAAGATGGACTTCGGAGTTTATGAAAAACTAGAATAGATACCTACCGAGCAATCCCTTCTTCAACACACCCAATGCGAATGACACCTGCGTCGAAGCAGGTCCCGGCAAGCAGTGACAGAGCGGAAAGATCTCCAAGTACATGGGCAGGGCCATCCACCGAAACCTCTCCACAAGACGCTGCAATTGGAGGTTGACCACGCAACGAGAAGAGTTCATTAACTCATCCGAAAAAACGCTCTTGGAATCAATGCCACCACACACCGAATTGCTCTACCAATTCAAGACGAAGCAAAAGGAGGTTATTTAAGAATCTCCGTGTGAGACGAGGAGAACTCATACACATCCCAAGGATTCAAAATCCCCGTCATGGTGTGATTGTAATCCATGTGTGATCTCCTAGTTAAAACCTGGTTATAAAATCTCCTGGCTATGATCTCATCGCCAGTTTTGTTAAATTGGCATGATTTCTGGGTGCCAGAAATTGTGTCATTCATCTACTCAACTCAAAGCTCCAAAAACGGAGACTGCTGCAGATTTATATTTCAGACTGCAGTCAAGAATCAAGGACAACGCAACAATGTAGGAGCTAGAGAACAATCTAACATAAGTGTCAAATGAATTGAAGAATTAAATTCTAAACCTGTTTACGTATTCTAAACATACCATTAATAAGCAAGTCAAGCTTTCCCCCCACCATAAATGGCTAGAGCTAGAATATTCTGCACCATCAAACTCTGAAGTCTTAACCTCAAACAAAAAGGTACATTAGGGAGGATGAACCAATACTTGCAGTCTAGTAGCAACGGCAAACAACACAGGTCAAAGCAGTAACCAGCAATAACTGCCACCGACACTAGACAAGCTCGACAGAGCACAAAACATAATTTATAGTGCTCAACAAAGCATAATTTATTTGTTTTGTCCACATAGTCAATCTCATGAAATTAGCACAATTTCGGTGTCAATAATTGTGACACATATGTTGATAATGGTCTGAACTCTAGGACATGTTTGGATTTAAGTTTAGGATGCATGTTTCTAAAAGGTGCCAATTGAAAGTAATATCACATTCATCCATTGTATTTCCTCCGTCTCAAAATGATTGTCTACTTTGAATGTCATGTTTTTTTAAGGTTGTTTTGAGTAGATTGTATAGAGACTTCTTTGTGGCTAATTTAATTTAGGTTGCAATGTTCTTCATTGATTCTAGTGATATGAAATTTGGAATCATTATAAATTAGTGTTTTTTGTATTATGATCTAGGAAATTGGCATACAAAGATCTCAACAAGATTGTAGATAATCATTTCAAGACAAAGGGAGTAGTGATAATATCTTGTTAAGCAACCATTTTCTATGGCTGATTGGATGAAATTGAGGTAAATACACAGGGAGAGTACTTAGTGAATTTATAACAAACCATGTGTGTTCAAGTGATTTTTTGGCCCCCTATTTACTTTTTAATAATATATAATTTCAACCTATAATTTTGAACTTTGTTTAATAATGACAATAGGTTTCTATTGCCAAAAATTTCCAACTCAAACACTACAAAAAAACGGTCAAAATTGTGACTGTAAAACATGACTGCGCTAATTTTGTGACTGCAACGCCACTTCACCTCCCTAATTGCACCAGCGGAGGAGGATCCAAAGTGCTACAGTCATTCTATAGTTGTTGCAGTGACTGCGGGATGAACAGAAAACGCATTGTGTACTTCATCCACAGCGTTCCGTTCAAAGGGGCGACGATGTAGTGACTTGGCGAATTGGAACGCGACTGCAGCAGGCAAAGTCATTGTTCAGTTGTGCGGTTCTGGATTTTGCGACTACAACGCGACTACAACGCGACTAAGAAATGACTTCAGCGCCACGGAGTCACAAAGTCGGCGTTTTCTTTTACATATGGATAAAGGAAAAGATGGGGCCTCATGGTATAGGAAAGATAGGATGAGCACAGTTTTCAGTATGTCACTACAGTATGACTGCATTATGACTGACGCTATATTTTAGTACTAAATAAGAAGAGAGGCAGTTCATGCAAGTCGGGAAATTGGAATATCGAAGTTTAGGTATGTCAGAATGAATGCAAGTCACCTAAGATATAATACTAGTGTACCATAAATTAATTAATTTTAGGAGAACAAGGTCTGCGAGCCTTATTATTCCTATTTCAGAGATTGAAGATTAGTTGAAGAATGAAATAATTGCGTTCATTCTTGAGGGTTGTCGTGTGGTGGACACATGCTGTACGAACTCATTTTGAGAAAATCGTAATAGGGATAGTGTTACCAATGTTTCATGCGCTTCCACACCTGCTGTTAGCTTCAGGGTTTGCATTAAAGCACAAGCTGTACGGAAATGTTTAAAGTTGTTGAGGCCAGAACTTGTCCATGCTTCATGACACTGTGAATGAAAAGAAGTGAACATGGCCCTCAGATTACCTAATAAATAGGAAGACATTCAAAATGGTAGGGGAGAAGATAGTCAAGTTGCAATTGCAGGCGACGTGACTTCATTATGACTGTAGTATGACTTTGTCTGTCACGTAACTACACTATGATTGCGGCGAGTCTGTCACGTAATTAGACAGTGACTGGTACATGACTTCACTTTGGAAAGTGATTCGGGTTGTACTACTACAACTCCAACGTCCTCCAATTTGGAGACCTGCCCCACTGCTGCATGCACTTGCAGTTTAGGAAAAATGCTTCTATTGACACAAACACTAGGGCAACATGACATGACATGTTTAGACAAGAAGTGTGTACCTAGTATGTCTCTTGCGCAAGTAAGTTTTCTTCCACAGATAATTCAATGGCTTCTATTAGATTGCGGTGGAGCTTCTACTCGGCAGTCGTTGGGAAACAATGAGCCCTACAGCCTCCCCAGTAGTGGTGATGAAGGCATCTGTGCAGTCAACAACTTCACGCTTGGAACAGGCTTCTTTACGTAAGACAACTTTCCATCCAAGTTTGTCAGTTGCATCATCCCTAGTATAAGTAGGGTTACTTTGTGTATCTTGCAGCTTCACCCTACTCCTTTTTTGTGCTAACAAGGTTTTTTTTACAAACAATTCAATTACACCCACTAAATTTATCGATTCCACCCAAATTGACAATGTTTGAGGAACAATCAACCCTATAGGCTCTAGAGTGGATGGATTTGCACATTTGTTGAACTTTAACTCCCTGTGCATATATACAATTCCATTGTTAAGCCTACCCCTAAGAACTACATTGCAAAAAAAATTAGAACAGCATTACTAACAATGACAGTGACCTTTTACGATTCTAATTTACTAGGGGTCACCTATGACTTCCATGTGACTGCACCTAGTCAAGTGGAAGTTGTGTTACAGTACTGCAGTCAGATAACGACATGGAAATAACTACATTACATCTTCTACACTACTAGAATCAAAAAAATGTTAAGAAAATAGCCTCTCCAATCTTCTTCTCAAATTTGTCCACAACTTTTGATTTGAGGTTTGAAATCCAAAACAAGTTTTTGGAGATAAAAGTAAAATTCATTTTTCAACTTTTATTAATTCAAAGTTTTTTGAAAACAATTAATCTACTATTCCTAAATGAGATCTAAAATATTACTAATAACACAATTTCTGTGTTTTACATGTCCCACATGGTTTGTCTTGCCTCCTATCACTCCACCTATATAAAAGGTTTGTCATTTCAACTCTTCATATTCACACACTAAGTGGCTTTGAGAGCCATGTGGCATATTTGCCAAATATTTTGTATATGGTATATTTTATATTAAGCATGGTGTATGATGTATTGTATATTGTATATGATGGATGATGTATTTTTGCAATATTTAAAATGTATTCATATGTGACTATAGAATGACTACTAACCATGCAATTGTCAATACATTCTTTTTTGCACACATTGCCGCAATTCCCAAACCCTAAATTCTAAATCCTAAATCCATCACTTTAAAATGATGCCTACGTGAAAGTCCACGTCAGATTATAGAGGGGTTAAACCCAACTGTACAATGACTGCCGCGCCACGGAGTTGCTATGTCCACGTCAAATTTAGAAGGGGTCGGACGTCACTCTAAAATGACTTCTCCGTGACTGCAAAAGGAAGTCCATGTCAGATTAAAAAGGGGTCAGACGCAACTCCAAAATGACTTCACCGTGACTGCGCTTCCATTGTCCACATTAGATTTATCAAGGGTCAAGTCGTTGTCCACCTAGTCCAAAAAAGCCCTCCATTTCCACATGGTAGTTTAAAACCATCTTTCCAAGGCTGTCTTTCTTTATTGAGCCTCATCTCATCCAAAGTCTCATCCGTTCCCTCTTCGTTAGGTGATAATATATCTGCAGTCATTCTTGTAAATGACTTGTCCGAAATGACTGCAGCGCCACGGAGTCATTCTTTCGTTTTGCAACTACAACGCAATTGTTTTGCAGTCATTTGCACAGTCACGTTTTTCTCTATTTTTTTGTAGTGAAATTCACTAGTAGAAAACACAGGAATTTTGACAGAATTCTGTTGATTTGGACGTGTTGTCCCGGTCACTATTTTGTTGATTTCAACAGAAATCTGTTAAAATTAACAGATTTATGTTGAAATCAACAAAACAGTGACCGGGACAACACGTCCAAATCAACAGAATTCTGTCAAAATTCCTGTGTTTTCTACTAGTGTTAAACTACACATGAAATGATTTCTAGAATAGATTAAAAAAGAACTAAAATGGCATGTTTTTCAACTCAAATATTTATAGAGAATGCATTTAAATGACCATTGCATCATTATTCAAGGAAAATAAACTTCCAAAAGAGAATTATTTTTAGCAGTTTTTTGTTCATTTTTCAGACAATTTTTCTTATATAAAATAGGGGTGTGAAAGTTATTTTCAGCTCTACAATGTATTTCTTAACTTCAAAATTTTTTTAATTAATTATAATTAACAAATAAAAATATCAATAATTCAAGACATAACTTTCAAAGTAGGAAAATCTACTCATTTTTTTTTCTTTTTGCTTATATTTAAGTTTTAGGACATAATATAGAAGGTCTAAAATCTTTAAACACATAGTTTCTAATGGACACTCTAAGTGCTCTCCTTGGGGGTAAATAACATGATTGTATAAACAAAAATATATAAAATATCTAAATATAGATTTGCATGATAACGGATAAAGAGCTCAAGCACAATAATCATTGTGTAGATGATGAATTTCGTGAAAAGTAATTTGGAGTAATCAAAATTTTCTATTATTAAATTTTGAAAGTAATCTTACTATCACTCGTTCAAGTATTTATGTATTAATCTCAAAGGCTTTATTCATACAAAATTTGAAATATAGGAAGCCATTGAAAAATTGCATACTTGACAAGTATTGTTCTGGGCTCATATTCTTTGTGTTCCAATCAATTTTCAAACCCCCTATGATATAGATGTCAAGATTTACTACAATACAACAAATAGTTCAAAACCATTTGCATGTAGTTTAGGTTTGCAATGATTTTTTTACATAGTTTCACAAAAATTTAGTAAACCTTTCCATATTTTAAATGGATTTGCAAATGGATATTGCAAGGGGAGTAAGAAATTACTGCGGTACATACTTTGGAGTGTGTCAAAGGCGCTTTAAATTAGATATAAGAATGATGTATGAAAGACTTTGATAACTTGGTTTTGAATAAATGAAAAAAACATATGCTATGCTTGTACCAAATTTCGAAGCTGAGTTGTGGGGCAATTAGTATAATTTGGCATAGCATCTCATCGGTTGGTAAAGCTTACCTATAGATCAAATATTGGTTGTGTAGAATTTACAAATTATGAGTTGTATAAATACACTCAATTTTTTTTTGTCAAACTATTATATCCAATGATTCTTTAGCTAATATTTGGATGGTGATCAATGTAGTGAACATGCCTATGTTTATATCATATACACAACTAATATAAATTATAATCTTGAAAGTGCATTAGAGTGTGTACTATAATCTCAAATATTTTCTAAAAATTGCCAAATTAATGCAATTACTTTGCTCCTACTATTGTTGTTACATCAAAAGACCAATATAGTGTGCAACTTATGTGGTTTTTATTATGCTATTTTCCATTGGCCCACTCAGGAGTTAAAACCAACATTTGAAGGTCTAGGTCCTAAATGGACTCAAATTGACTATTAAACAATTTAGCAAATGAGACTATTGAAAAAATCATAATTTGAAAGTTATTTAGTATCTCTAAGATTCTTTTCCATGTGTGAGCTTTAGTGTATATTTTTTAAGGGTCTCTCTCTATCTTTTATATGGTCATTAAGTGCAAAATTATGATGTTCATTTATTCATTTTTAAACTATTAATAATCATTTTTATAGATTTATTATTATTAAAATGGTATATTTTATATGCCATTTACAAACCGCAGAGTTTGAACTGTAAAGTGCCATCTAGGACTTATATAAATTTCAAACATCTTAGACATGTATAATTTTCAAACATCTAAGACTAATATACATTTTTAGATTGCACGGTGTGAACCATAAAAGTGTCATCTAGGACTAGTACAGATTTTAGACCGTACAATCAAAATTACAAAAAGTGCCAAAATTGCAAAATGATGCCATTTTAACGAAACTTTCCATCATTTAAATTAGAGAGTTTACTTCAATGAAAAATATTTGGTGAATGTTTAGCCCAAGCTTGGACAAAATTGACAAAATGCCCTCTCAAATAAACTCAAAATTTTCATGCCCATATTTCAAATATTGTCCAGGGTTAGTTTTGGCACCAAATAGTTGAAAACATATGCTAGTGTAATTGGTCTCATTAGCGTCTTTGCAAGGACAAGGTTTGCTAGCTACATATTAACCAAAGATCTTTCCAACCTTTTGAAAAGGAGATTTCTTTGCTTGTAGTATGGAAGGGTAGTTGTTGTTCTGTTGTTGGTGCCTCCAAATTTTAGACTTACTAAAGTCACATAAGTTTTGGAATTTGGGATTATGAATCTATTCTAGAATACATGAAACATAGATGGAAGATTGAAATGTTAAAAAATTAAATTTATAGATTTCTTCCTATTGAGGGGATGGACAATAAACAAGAAAAATTTTGAAGTTTACAAAGACAATCAAAGGAGATAAGATTTTGAGCATTTTACTTGGGTTTCAAAGTCTTTTATTTCATGAATCTTTTTCTTCTTCCTATGTTGACATGCATTCTATGTTCTTGCAATTTAATCCTCTTTTATGGTATCAGAAGCTCAATCATGGTTCTTCATCTCAAAGTGACACTTGTCTAAATCAATATTTGATGAACTAAACAAAATTAGCCAAATTACAATCTTGATCTTTACTAGTCTAAGGTAAAATTTGATTATGGTATGTAGGGGAAAAAAAGCAAAAGATCTCATAATTCATGTTTTAACCTTACAACACTTATTAATTTTCAAAATTTGGCCATACATAATTTTAATTTCAACTAAACCTACTATCAAAGTAATAGTCCCTTTGTGCAAACATAAATTGGCATTGCCTAAATTGCCTTCAATTCTTTAGAATAGAAGTCTTGTACTCTTCCAAATCCTTATATTTTAAAATTTTGATACTATTTGAAAGGTTTTAGTTGTCTTTGGTATGAATTTTCAACCTCAAGACCACTTTAGATTGCAATAATCAATACAAAAACACTTTGCCAATTCTGTACCGACAAAAAACAGTGGTTCAAATATTATGACCTTTTGAAAAAACAATAAATGTAATCAATTAAATATAGAATACAAGACAATGCTATAAATAATAAGTCCTAAAATTAATTCCAAAAATAATGCACCAAAATAGATCAATGAAAAACATGTTCTTTGTTAGGAGGGATTTTTTAACCCCTAAAGGTTTTTGACTATGTTTTCACCAGAAACGCTCCAAAAATTGCCATTTCTAATACAAGTACCAAAATTTAGAAAAGAAACATTTTTGGACAAATAAAACCATAGGAAAAAAGTAGTAAGTAGAAAGATGTAGAGAATGATTCAAAATACTAAATTGTTAACCATTTATTTATGGAATTGAAAAATGCCAATTCCAATGGTTGTAATGTTTTAATAAGCAATCTAAGTCTAATGTTTTTGGTTTTTTTCAAAAATATAAAAAATTGAGTAAAATAAAGAACTTCAAAGTTTATTTTAGAGTAGAGATTTCATAACTACTTGTAAACTATCCACAACTAAAACTCCTTATAACTTTCATTTCATTAATCAAAATGGAATGATTCAAAGTTTTTCATATATATAGAAATCCAAAAAGATTAAATTAAAATTAAAAAATTTCAAAAATGTGATTTTTAAAGAAGTTTTTTTTGTTGCCCAGGCTGCCTGCCGAGCAATTAAAACTATATATCATTCAAAATAACTTTTTGACAATGTAGTCAAAAGTTATGAAAATTGTTGGGCCTTAAAGCTACTCCTCTGGAAAATGTTATGTTAAAATTTCAAAGAAAAAAAAAAATTCCATTTGTAGTGAGCTACCCAAAACTGCTATGTTGCCAAAAAAATGCACTTTGGTCCTTTAGGGATTAATGTAAATAAAAATAATAATAATTTATCATCCCGTCCAACAAAATAAGAATTAATATACTACAACTAAAATCTTTTTTTAGCACATGTAGAACATAGAGAATTTTTTTTAAACATATTTTTTTTATCTATGTATTTGTAGTCATTAGATGAGATTTTGGGGTCCTAAAGGGCTAAGAGTTCTTGGATTACTGGAAAAGCAAGAATTGTGCCAAATCAACCCGAAATCAACAGTCATAACTATTGCCACATTAGAAAATAATATTTAACTATTTTTAAAATAAATCTTTTTTATTTTTTAGATTCTAGACAATAGTGGATGGTTCCCAGCATTGGGAACAGGCCTAAAACATTCCACCAAAGGAGTTGAAAACATCTAATGAGACAATCTTAATTTCTAATTTTAATCTCTAAATTTGCTTCATTTGAGCTTAAAAAATACAAAAAATATATCATCAAGTTAAAATACTCAATAAAATATTTAAAAATTAAGTATTAAAAATATTTTGCATTTTTGCATTTTTTAATGTATGAAAACTTTGTAGACCAAAATTCTATCAAGAACCTTTTTTCTTGAAATCTTGCAAGTAGAACATGTGGAATATTCTATAAGAATCTAATGAATCTATAATTATATATATAATAACTATTCTATGAATTTTTTGGGGGATGGTTATCATTCTCAAAACATCTAAAAATTATTTTAAACCAAGATTAATTTTCTATATTTGTCTTTGATCTATTCTAGTTTCTCAAAAAGCGTCATTTTAAATTGAAGCTAATAATTTGAAAAATACTCAAATTACCAGAGTATCATTTATTTGAAATATTTAGTAATACAACTACTATACAATACATTGTAATGACCCATAGTACATAATTTATAAATATACACAAGGAATAATCTAAAAAAGAGGGGAAGAATGTGTATGATGAGCTTCCATTTTCCATCTGCAAGTAGACAGAATAATGAATGTCTCACAGTTTTGGACTTTGCATGTGTATAGTTAGTTTCTTTTTCCATAGCTTTTTGGGAACTATTGTTGAACCCTAAACTTTGAAATCAATCAACTAGCTAGCACATTTTGTAAGATTTCGAGATCCTAAACCATTGCATTTGTAAATGTATAAATGAGGCTTAGCCAATATAAAACTACTTGTGAGATTTCAGTTTCTATAGGGTTTTTTTTTATATAATTCATTGTATAATTAATTTGTATAAATTGTTTGATATATAAAGGTTGTATATGTGTGATTGTGTGGGTTGTGTTCAATAGTATTTAGAGTATACATGTTGTACTAATCAGCCCTAAAACCGCATTTTATTTATTGATTTACAATAGGGACATGTTTAAATG
This sequence comes from Antitrichia curtipendula, assembly GCA_951230915.1. NCBI lineage: Eukaryota > Viridiplantae > Streptophyta > Bryopsida > Hypnales > Leucodontaceae > Antitrichia > Antitrichia curtipendula. The sequence goes on along the minus strand of OX579636.1, from coordinate 21,944,610 downwards.
CTTCAAATTTCAATTTTGACTACCATAGGGTGTAGGAAAATGGTGAAAAGTAGAAGTAGAAAAAAATAGGAACATATCTATTGTGAAATAATAGCTAAATAGCCCCCATAATAAATAAAAATTGACGCACATATATATGGATTAAAAGATATAGTGAAGAATCTAGGCTTGGCACTTATACATTTAGACTAGCTGTTCTAAAATCTATACCAAACCTAGACTTTACAGTTTTGTGCAAATGAATCACAATTTTTGGCACCCTGAATCATGCTAATTTGTCACAATTGTTTATCTATGTGTGAAATTTTATCAATTTCATTTGTAATCTTTTGAATGAAAAAGCACGTATCTTATGTAATATCTAGTTGGATGTTTACTTGGCATTTGTAGTCTATTTTCCAGTTGACCTGCATGCTAAGTAACTCAAGCTCTTTTGGGTATAATTATGTAATAGATAAATGATTATCACCAAACTTTTCGTTTGATCTCGAATTGTTCCAAATAATTTTTTATGCAAAACAATGTCTTTGATGTTTCTATCATCATATGTAGAGAGCCTTATTTCCAATAATAAATAAATTATAGTATTTTTTAATATTGTGATCAAGTTCAGAATTAACAAATAAATGCTAACTAAAGAGTAAATACATTAAAGATTAGGAGTAAATACACTAAAGAGTAAATACATTAAAGATCAAGAATGGTCATATGAGGTGATTGATCACATGTACCAATAAGTAAAGTAATTTCCATTTGAAATGATTCAAGAAGTGATCATTATTGAAGGTTAAATTTTGCTTTGTAACAAAGTTTTGTGTCAAGAGCAATAGTTTTTTCATAATTCTTGAACAAAAGCATTCAAAAGGTAAATATTGCAAAAGTCGTAATAAAATTCTTTAAATTTCCATCTCAATGTGGGCATCTTAGTAAATTTTCTCAAAAAAATTCACTAATTCTTTTATTTTATTAGATGGAATGATGGTTATTCAAAACCTTTGATTCATTCTATTTTGATTAATCCTATGATCTGTAAAGTCTCAAGTGTCCCCTTGGCATAAAAAAAATACAAAAATTTGAAATAATTTGAGCCCTCTCAGTTAAGCTAACTTGTGAATAAATTTGGGTTTGAAATAGTCAACTCTCCATTTATCAAAGGAAAAAATTACATTACTATTATATTTTTATATCTTATGAAAATATTGCAATTGGAGATGATGTGGGCGAAGGGACATACATATTGTATAGTGTGTAGTCTTAATACACTTGGCTAGCTTTAATTCATGACTTTAGTCGTATGGCATCATATTCCATAGCCGTGTCATAGCTTCATTTCATCGTTTCTGTAACTTTGTGGTATGTCCTTGGTTTCATTCTATTATTTTAAATTGTTTTGCCCTATAATTCCAAGCATGGTTAAGTCATGCATAGTGACTCTTTACACTTAGTACACCTTGTATATCATCAAATGGCTAAGTCATTTTCAACCTAGAGGTTGTCACTAGAATATTAAAAAAAAAAAAAGTAATTGATGCTACTACAGTGATTTATCTTGTAAGTGCATGCAATAATAATTTACCAAAGTTATTCTATTTTGAATTAGAAAATATTGAAATACTATTGTATTTTACCAATTTCTACAAAATGGTGACACTAATTTTATGAGTGAAGGTAATGTATTCTCTAAACTATGAATGCTTATTAAGGTGCTTATAAACTTCTCAAGGTATTTTGTATTTTAATCTTTAATTACTTAAGGAATAAAATACTTGAAGTGGTTTGAATAATGTCATATATATTAAAGATCATGCACATAATTATGGTGTGTATTGGTAGACTAGACAATCCAAATCCTATGTGTTGAAATTGAAGGTAATATGATCAATTTAAGAAAATAAATTTAGAAAACAATAATTATAGATTGTTTGGTTTTTTTCTATAATATATTATACGACTCTCCTTGATGAATTCTCAGCAAATATTAATTGAACAAAGTGTGATTTTAAAACATTCATCTTCTATTGGATGGCTAGTTGAGCATTTAGGATACATTCACATCAAAGAAAAATATCTTATTTTTTGAGAGGTACAAAACAACCCCACTAAGATTACCCCCTAAGAATCCAAGGGGGTATACATTCAAATTGAGCCAAAACTACCAAGAATTTGAACAATTTGTTTGTTGTGTTTAAATTTAGATTGATTAAATGTAACCATAGGATCTTGTAGTTATCATTGAGAGTGAGCTTTTCTAAACTAATTTAGAGTATTTGACTATATAGCTTAGTAGATAATTAACTTTGAAGTATTACTTAGGTTAATGGAAAGATAGGGCTACACACTTTGGGGAGGCATATTTTAGTGAGGATATTTTGAAATGATGGATTTTAATATTTTCAATGGAAAAAAAGAGAGTTGAAAATGCTTATAGAAAATTTCACAGCATTCCAAGCATTTTTCACTTCATGGTGGAGCTTGCAATGCATGGTGGTCATTAAAATGAGAGCAGTTTTTGAAGAATCACAAGAATGGGCACACTCATCATTTCCTTGAACTCCTTAGATCTATCCTAGTATGAGGTGGCAAAAATTCCATTGGTTGGCTAAATTTTTTAGCCCATGATCAACTTGAACAAGAAAACCATGAACTTTGAACCCCACTATATTAAACTTCAAAAGGTGGAGTTTTCCTCATAATTCAATGAAAATTTTGACACTAGATACGTTATCTAGTTTGTGTTTATAAATGATATTTATTTAAAAAATTATTATTAATGAAAAACTCAAAGTAGATAGGCACAACCAAAGATTGATCACTTAGGTCATTAGGGGGGGAGGAGGGGGTAAGGGATTAGCTTCTAAAGTCCCATTTTCTCCTCAGAGGACAAAATGGAATTATAGTGTTTCAATCCCATCTTTGAGCTATTAATGATTTAGTCTTTTTTTTTTATCTTGGACCTACTTCTACTTAACAATTTTTTAAAGAATGAAAATCAAGTTGTTGTTGTTTTGAATTTTTTTCCCTAGACTTTAAACTCAATTATTCAACACAAAAAAGATTTAAATCAAAGTCTGTAGTGCAAAAACTTCCAAAAATGGTGGTCAAAGTCATCTAAAATTGCAGGTCAATGTTCAAAAAAATAAAAAATTTCAACTTTGAATGCTAATGTCTTTCAATCTATATGGTCAAACTTAATGAAATTTTTACCACATGATTTGAGACAAGTGAAGTACAAGATCCTACAATTAGATATTAAAAATAATGTTTTTTTGTTTTCATAAATGAATGTAGCAAAACTGGCAGTTTTGAGTTGTTTTTGACAGAAAAATGGCCTTGGGACTTTAGGGATTAAAATAACTCTAATATGGCCCCCCTTCAATTTCAATCTCTATTGTGGTGGAAGTTATTATGTCCCATGTTGTGAATTTATACTTATGATTGGAAAAAAATATAAAACGATAGAGGATAAGATTCAAACTTTGTTGAACTATTTGAATTAACTTCTAAAGTCCCAAAGTCCCTATAGGGGATTCTTGGGATTTTGTTTAGGCTCGTGTAATCTCAATTTTTGATATAATTTTTTGAATTTTTTTTCAAAGATAGGAAATTAGATTAGCTTTGTGGAAATATAATTTTTATTTCAATCAGTGTTTGAGAACAAAAATTATGCCATCCTAAGTCCAAAAAACAATTCAAGGGGCAATTCAAAAAAAAATCACAAAAAATTGAATTTAAATTTTTTTAAATTTTTATCTCAAATATTACATTTTTGTCTATATCTAAAGCTTTGAATCATTCTATTTGGACTAATAATGAGAAAATTATGGACAATCTTGTTTTGGGGGCAATCTAAGCATCTTCTTGAAAAAACTTGTTTACTTCACTTTAAAAATGCAAATGTCTTGCAATCTACATTGTCAAAGTTTTTGAATTTTTTTCTATGCATTTGTATACTACTCCAATACATGATTCTATGGTTAGATATGCAAAAAAAAAAAAAATTCTAAAGTTTTTTGTTCTTTGCAATAGAAAGGGTTGTTTTGAATGGTCTTTGATGGAAAAAGGTCTTGGGGCTTTAGGGATTAAGGGACACAAATCTTTTGATAAATCCAATGTAGAGCATGTTATGGCAGGTAGGTTATATCCTAAAATTTTGAAGGCTATAATTTACATCCATAGGATTATAATCTTCAAACTGATTAGAAGTTTTATGTGAAGATATTTAAATCCTATATAAAGGGTGTTGTCTTTTTTTCCTTACTCACCTCTTGTAAGTTATCTTCTTCCCTTTGTGTGAACTAGATCTCAATCTTGGAAGGAAAACTAATCCTCGCACGAGTCATATTAGAAGCTCTCATTGACCCCACAAAATTTAGAATTTATATTCGGGATGCAACTTGTTATTGATCCTTAGAACTTGATGTGGGACCCAAGATGAACATTCACAAAATTGAAAAAACAATAATTATACACACTTGATATAAAGACTAGGTGGATGTATCATTGTTTCAGTATGGTAGTCTATCAATTTTTTGTTTATATTAGCAATCATTAGTTTTAATTGAAGTACATTCTTAACACTAATTTGCGTTAGAGTTAATTTTTTGTGCATCTTGTGTACTCATGTATTTAGCCTAATACATGACATACATTCAATATACATACAAGCGTATGTATGATTACAAAAATTGCAAAGTTCTCAAATTCTACACTTAATTCATGCCAACCTACTAAAATAGGTTGGAGTTATTCCTCTCTTTCTATGTTCTGCCTTTTGTTCTTCACCCTTGGTGTGAATGTACCCTTGTGTAGTTAAAACTGACTACACAAATTGGACCTGTACTTTGGATCCTAAATGTAGAGGGCAGCGATGGCCATGCTCCACATAATGGAGAATCCAATACGGGTTGCAGTCTCGATGTACGGCAGGTGCCGGGCCTTTAGGGTTGCACGCTGCATGTCAAAGTCGGGAGAAAAGAGGGCGCGGGAGGCTGGGCTGCTGGAGCTGGCGGGCCCAAGGGGTCGGTATGTTAGTAAGGAATTACTTTGGTCGTCGTCGTCGTCGTCATCTTCGTCGTTGGCCGAATCTTCTGCTGCAGTAGTTTATTGCGGTGGCAGGTTTGGTGGAAATTCCTTTGCTCAAGTGCGTCTGTTGTCGGCCGCGACTCGGAGCTGCTAGACTCTTCCTTATGGACTCGAAGGTCCAAGCTCGCTGCGGCGCATGCAGCACTACGTCTTATTTGTTGGCCATTATTCGCTTGCACTCTTTCTGTGGAGCTCGGTTGCTTGTTTAAAGACTCTAATTAAATGTTTGCAGCTGTGAGCCCTGTCGGGAGTGAATCAACAAGGCATTTCTTGACTGTATGCATTGAGTTCTGGCATCTGTTATAAGTGCGGCATTCTAGGTTGGAGATGCCGGCTATGGCCGTAGAGGTGTTGAAATATAGAGTATTGTAGTTTCGCTTTCTGGTTTCTTATTTTTCACTTTCTGGAAGCCTCTGTTGTTTCTTGCAGTGAGAGCGCGCGGTTTCGGAAATTCTGTTGTCCCAGTTTGCTTTCGGCTGCCACTCGGAGCTGCAGGACTCTTTCTTGTGGCCTGCAGGCGTTCTTTCTAGAGCTCTAAAGACTGAACGTCGTTTCTCCCAGTCATTGTGCGCTTGCTCTCTTTCTTTGGGGCTGCTCGATAATTTCTGTTGCAAACTGGAGTCTCTAGAGTTTGCAGCTGCTTCTCCTGTCCAAATGAATCATCCGCAGGTACATAGCATTAATTTTGAGGCTTCTTTGAGTCACTGCACGTATTCAGTTCAGGTCTCTAGCGGTTCGAGAATGCCGGCTTTGTCAGTGGAGCCAGCTGCTCGTTGCAAGGACGGAGTATTGCGGTTTCTCTTTCTTGTTTCATTATTTTCACTTTCCAGAGTCTATCTGTTTTTTACTGCAGTGATAGCCATTTGAGAATTTCCTCGAGGCTGTCGGCGGCTGCGACTCGGAGCTGTAGGACTGCTCCTTACGGCCTGCAGGCGTTCTTTCTAGAGCTCCAAAGACTATCTTGTGGCACGGGTATTCGTGCATTTACATTGCATGCTTGCTCTCTTTCTCTGGAGCGCGATTGCTTCTTCAAAGTGCGGAGAAGGCTCTAGAGTTTGCAGCCGCACGCCCGGTCGGAATGAATCACCCGCAGGTACATGGCTTGTTTTCGACTTGCTTTCGTTAATCCGTGCATCCAGTTCTGGACTCTGCACAGCGGCATTCTAGGTCAGAGATGCTGGCCATGGCCTTGTAGCCAGATGCTCTTTTGACAATGCAGAGTTTTGTAATTTCATTTGCTATTTCATATTTTCTCACTTTCAGAAGCCATCTGTTGTAACCGCGTTGGTCGAAGAAGGATCTACAGCAATGGTGCCAGTCGAACAGATAATCTGAAGTGGAGAGCGCCCCTGCGAACTCCTTCAAACCTGTTTCAAGGTTTGCACCACTACGATTGAAGTGTATGACGAAGTCACACCCCTAGCTCGTCTTGTGAGGTAGTTGGTTGAATAAGTCATGATAAAAAGTCAAGATTGGAGTTTCACGAGCCGTGCAGGATTCGTCTTTGTATGAAATACCATCCTATTCGTAGATCCAGTATATCATGTACGTCCTGTAGCGTATAGGTCTTTGCAAAGTTGAGTTCACTGGCGTCCAAAAGGGACGGATGAGCTGAACGCCGAAGGGTAGTGCGTGCAATGGTGCTGTCCTTATTGTGGACTTAGTATGCTTCGTAGTTTATGAACTCTTAGTATCAGTTATTTTTGTTTGGTCGCCAGTTTCCTTCCAGAGTTTCACTCTCAAGTTTGATCTCCAGGATGAGGCAAGGGAGTTCATGAACCCTGTTAATACACGCACACGTGCCATGATGAGATTTAGAAAATTGGCGGGAACGCGAGTGTATACTAGAATATTTCATGCCGCCGTCATGGAATTTGATTGGATTTCGTTTCATCCCTTGGGTCTTGTCTATAATTGATCGATAATTTTTCTACGACTGTGCTGCACCAGTGGTTACCAAATTGCTTTCAGATTAGATTTCCATTTCCCTTGTATAATATAGCCTGGAATCATTGGATCCATGGTTTTAAATAGACAGCGAGTAAGAATTGAGACCCCAAGTTATTCTCTGCGATTATAATTGGTAGTCAGCCTTCTCGACGCACATGTGTTATCACTTGGCAGGGTTGATCTTGAAGATGGCAAGGCTTATCAACGAAAATGCGGAAGGTATTCAAGTTGAATCCGCCAAAGAAGCAGCTAGAAAGCCTCCAATCAGAAATTATGTTATTAAAGAGGATAGTCGTGTGCAAATTATTGCAACGGTAATTATTAAGCTGTACGCTAACTTCTCGATTGATGAATTTGCTTCAAATTTCAAGGTTTAAATGTGACTGTTAGATCAGAATATGAGTGCATTTTGTTTTGACAAATTTTGACTGATCGGAAGTACCAATCGGAAGTACTAATATGAATCGTGTTGGTCTCTTTCGTTGGTCTTCAATGAATTATAGGTGATGTTCCCTCAAATGGATGGTCTGCCAGTAGAAAATTATTATAGTTTGAGATGCGTTTGGAGATGTGTTAGTCCTGCGTTATATATGCAATTTTAAATTGCAGTTGAAATTATTCTGCGTTGTTGTTTCTAGAATATCGGTGGTGCTTTTATCTGCTTTAACGTATTTAATTTTTCTGAGTATGAGCTTCAAGAATGAACCGCATAATTTCTTTTTGCAGATTTCCTTTTTACAATTGATGAGAAATTTTATATGACGCAGGATGTTTCCCTCAGTGCGAATGCCATATCGCATAGCCAAGGTCAAGTGAATCATTCTCATGATCTAATGGACGCAGTTTTGTCACAAGGGCGGCATCGAGAATCGGATATTGAACTGATGCCATGGAAGGCTGGTACCAACTCTTCGAATTCTGAAGATACCAGTTCCAACTTGAATAACACATACAGGTCAGTGCCGAGAATCTGCCCCATGTATCGAGTCCCTCACTTCAGTGTAGTATTCCAGGGCTGTGTCAAGAATCTATGACATTAGTGCATAGTTATGACTGGGAAGATCATATTCCGCGTGTACTGACTCTGGCAGCATTGGAACTTTGTCGAAAACTTATTTATAGTTAGTTTTTTTTTTAACTTTTTGGCACTGATTGCTACAGTCACAGTTTTCACAGCAGTGTGCTTCGCTTTATAACCGTGTGTTTTACTTCATTCAGCAACGCAGGACCCAGATTTGTAGTGCGATGCGCATTGCGGTGTTCTTTGATACTTTAAATGTAGGTGCAATGGGTTTACTATATGTAAGTGGTCCTGTTATAAGATGTTAATTAAATCTGTTTTGAGACAGTCGGAATCGGTACCACTTTGGAGCGAAAAGATCTTTTCTTGGTGTAGAAACTACTTTTGACGGGGAGCTGTACACAACGAATTTTATACGAGGGCCACAAATCTGCGAAAGGGAGAGGGAGGTCCAAAGAACCACTGTACAAAGCACCAAGTGCGTTTTCTATTTCTTGCTGTGGCTATGGGCGTTGATGCCATCAGTTCGGGCCATTGCACCAGAGACACAAGCACTTCTTGACTTAAAAAGTGGCTTCACCAAGTCCGACTCGTTGACTAGCACCTGGAAAGTCACCAACGTGGACTCCTCAGGTTGCCCGCTACAATGGTATGGTGTGCGAACAGACTTAACGAATGGCTGCCATGTTCTTGAGCTTCTATTACCCTCGAGTGGTTTAGTGGGCACTATTGCACCATCCATTGGAAGGCTACAGAGTTTGGTGAATCTCTCTCTGGCGCAGAATGATCTCACCGGTGACATCTTCACAATTGTGAAACTGCCACAACTTGTCCGACTTTTCCTGTCTGGAAATTCTCTCTCAGGTACCGTTCAGTTGGGGATTTACTCAAAGCTGGTGGTGATTGACCTTAGTGACAATAAATTTTCAGGTCCCATTCTACCTCCGTTTCCAGAGAGCCTTTCTCATGTGGATTTTTCTGGAAATGCATTTTCTGGAAACATACCCAAGGAGCTTGGCCAGGCTACAGGTCTTAAGACTCTTGATCTAAGCCGAAATAAGTTGGAAGGACCCATACCTGCTATGCCGCTTGTAGTCTCCCTTTCTATCCTCAGGTTGTCAGACAACATGCTCACAGGCCAGATTCCTTCTGAGCTGTTCAACGAGCAGACGCCACAGCTTCAGGAAGTTGATCTCAGTCGAAATCGTCTCACTGGTAGGATTTCTCCCTCTCGATTATATTCGAACAGTGCTGGTAGCTCGTCTGCTATCAGTTTGTCTGCACCCTGCTTGGGCACCTCATTTTGATTTTTATGTTCAGTAGCCAGTTTTTGAAAGGACTTGTAATATGCAATTGCCAATGTGACAATGTAAGGTAATTTCGAGCCTCATCAGCTTTTGTTGATTATTTCACGTGCAGGTAACTTGGGCCCTGTGAGCACAAAAGTCATGAGCGTACTGAGGCTTGCTTCGAATAACCTGACCGGTCCTCTTCCATCGAAACTACAATCATGTCGTGTTGTTGACTTAAGTAACAACCATTTTACTGGAGGATTGGCACTGAGCAAATGGAGTGTCAACCTTCGGATATTAGACCTCAGTCACAACAATCTGAGTGGTACCATAGACAATGCGTCGCTGATACAACTATTTGTGTTGGCTTCGCTCAATCTTAGCTCCAACCAACTTTCTGGTCCTATCCCTTCTAAGCTGTTCGCCTTTTCCTCAATCACAGATTTGGTGTTGTCACATAATTTGCTACGAGGGCCCATTCCTGCTGCAGATCCATCAACAGCAGCAATCTCCCCGCTTCGTGTGTTGGACCTATCTGATAACCATTTAAGCGATCCTATCCCGGAAACATTGGGTTCATTTAGCCAACTTCTTGTTCTCAGCTTGAGCTCAAATCAGATTGGGGGAACCATACCAGAGCAATTATCAAATTTGTCCAAGCTTCAATCTCTTGACCTTTCCAAGAACTTGCTGAGCGGGGCAATACCAGCGAAACTTTCTTCACTGCTAAATCATTTCAATGTATCAATCAACAACTTATCAGGCTCAGTACCACCGAACCTGGTCTCTTTTCCAACCTCATCCTTCTATCCAGGGAATCCGAACCTTTCATTCCCAAGGGCTTCTTCATCTAACGCCTCAGGGCCTGGAGTTGTTACTCAGGTGAAAAGAAACTACAAACGAGTGAAAACAGCGATGAGGATTGGGTTGATTTTAGGTATCACCCTTGGAGCAGCGCTTATTGCACTGTGTTGTTTAGGCACCTACTATTACAAGACGTTGAAACCTTCACTGAAAATTTCTGTGCCAAAATCTTGTCAAGAGGGTAATGAAACAAGGGAAGGATCCAATGTGGTCGTTGAGCAAACTGATGCTTGTCCCCCTGTTGAAATAGTTACTGTGAAAGGTGCTCTGGCACCATCGAAAGCAAGGAATGACATTAAACGGGATGCTCTCGACTTACAGAAGAGCGCAGAATCACCCATGCGATCAGTGTGGAGAACGGCGGGGGCGCCCTCAGACGATGTATCCGTTGCAGATGAGCACCCCATGGTGCTGAAAGTCAAGTCTCCTGATCGTTTGGCCGGTGATCTGTTCTTTCTCGATGCTACCCTTCTCTTCACTGCCGAGGAGTTGTCACGAGCTCCAGCGGAGGTCCTCGGCAGAAGTAATCATGGGACTTCGTATAAAGCTACCTTGGACAATGGCCATATTCTTACAGTCAAGTGGCTGCGCGAGGGCCTTGCTAGGAACAGGAAAGAGTTCACTAGGGAAGCTAAACGATTTGGCGGAATCAAGCACCCCAACATTGTATCATTGCGAGGCTATTACTGGGGCCCTCGAGAACACGAGAAGCTTCTACTGTCCGATTTCATCAGCTTGGGCAGCTTAGCTCATCATTTGTATGGTGAGTTCATTGAACTTTCCTATCCCTGTAACCTAAGAATTAAAACCTTCATTATTGCAGTTATTGATGTGTGCAATTGTCACACCTGTGAATTAATTCAGTAGGATATTTTAGAAATTTTGTGTTATGACAAAGCTCAAAGGAATTGCTGATTCTTGTAAATCCGAAGATATCTTATTCTTTCTATCAGTAATTTGAAGTGTTTCTCAACAGTCCTTTGACATTGTTGTATTTAATCATACACGTAATTCTGCTTGCAGAAAGGACAGGGCGGAGCCACCCTCCATTGACATGGGTGCAGCGGCTACAAATAGCAGTTGGAGTTGCAAGTGGATTGTCTTACCTACACAACAAACATGCAGTGGCTCATGGTAATCTCAAGGCAAACAACGTTCTTCTCCGGGGTCCACAATGGGCCCAGTTGTCTGACTACAGCCTCCATCGCCTGATGACAGCTGCTGGAACTACGAATCAAATCCTAAATGCAGGTGCACTTGGCTATCGACCTCCGGAGCTGTCTGCTACACGCAAACCCAAACCTACATTGGAAGCTGATGTGTACGCACTGGGAGTAATTTTGTTAGAGTTGATCACTGGCAAAAGTGCAGGAAACATCATGTCCGCCAACTCTGGCGCAGTAGATTTACAGGAATGGGTTAGGTTGGTTGTCAAGGAAAGTCGACCGGTGGATTGTTACGATACAGAGATCGTGGGTTTGCACAGAGAGAATGAACCGCCGGGGAGTATGCATGAGGTGCTAACTATAGCCCTCTCCTGCGTGACCCCTCACGGAATGAGACCTACTGTTAAGTGCATCCACGATCAATTGACTGCACTTGCAGAAGCTTGACAGCTCGCTCTTCAGAATGTACACAATGTATAAAAAATTCTCTCCGTCCCACCAGACACTATAGAGAGGGAGCACAGCATTGCATGGAGGTTAGACTCCATTTTTGAGGACGCATGTCGACTTAACTCGGCAGCAACCATTCTTTCGGGTAAATGCGTGGAAAAGTATTAATATCGGATGCTCCTAGTGATTGTCTTCATGTAAATTAGCTTGTGTTTGCAAATGAGTTTCGTGATATTTTGCATTGGGAAAAAAATCTAGATATTCTCCCCAAATTGCCTGATTTTCCGGCTGTTATGCACTTGTCATATCCACTTTTCAACATAGTGTCTACAGGTGTTTATGTATGAATGTAGGGTCCTCAATGACTGGAAATGGTCCGAATCTCTGAATTGTAAACCGTTTATTGGGTGCTTGTTTCAATGCTTACCGGCATTTGAATTTTGATCCAATTTGTTTTCTATTGGGATGATAACAAGACATGGTTGCATATAATCTTATTACATTGAGTTGTTTTCTACCTTAGTTGAGATTTAGTATTCACACTTGCAAAAAGAGGGAATCAAATACAAATTTGTACCACTTGAAGTGTTCATTTGTGTTTAATCTTTTCTTTTTGCAAAGGGACCTAAACTTCCATTTAGTGAGAAGGCACATTAATGTGATTAGAGTGCATGCAATTATGCCTTATTGTCATTGGAAGATGTATTGGTGGGTGCATAGTGTAAAATTTGCCCCCATTTTGGAATTGTGCAGATTTTGGAAATTCCTTGTCTAATCATAGTCCTTGCACACCTAGGTGTACTTGTGCAATGTGCACATGTAGAATACAACATACCTTGTTGTCATTTGAAGGAAAATCATCTAGATTAAACCATGCCTTATTGAAATAAGTAAGAATATAAATGCTTTTAGAATAAGTATAAGTATTAATAGAGACATCATATAAATGGAGGGTATACGTGATTGTACAATTAACTCTCATATTTGAGATTTCTAACAAAGATAAGTTTGTCTTTTTAGACCAAATGCAATTATGAATAGTTGAAAAGATATATGACAATTTCCATGACAAATAAAGCAATAGAGGATTATTTTCAAAGCTTTATAACCAACTAAGTTACACTAAAAAACAAGATTATTTCCATTTTGACGATGCCTATCTTTATGTGCTTCAACCAATTGGCCCTTGTCTACTTGCACTACCTACGGAATGTTTATTTATGAAATGGTCTATCATTGCCTAAGTTCTCGCCTAGTTCTTTTTTTTAAAGCAATTTATACTATGCATTCTTTGAAGTATTTGAGTTTGAAAATCACCCAAGGTGCATTTTGGTTCCAATTAAGATCTTTCTAAATTGTAGAAAAACAACTAGCAATAAAATATATTAAATTTCTTATTTTTCACAAAATTTAGCTACAAGCATATTAAAAATTTAAGGATAATTTGCAATTAGTTAGTTAGATTCAATAAAAATTATTTATAAAATGCTAGAAATCAAACTAAAGCTACCAAAATAATCAAGACATTGTACAAAATTTGGAAGAATCAATGGTCTCAACCAAATTGTTGGATCACTCATGTGAAAGCAAAAACAAAAAAAGAAGAATGACTACCTATTGAGTATATTAAAAAGAGATTAAAGAGTTGTCTTTTAGGATCGTTTACTTGCTAGTGAGCAAGAAGGCAATAATATCACAACAAAAGGCAATATAAAAATTCTTCCAAGCAAATTTTGAGGCTTATTAGTGAACCATATAAATCTTTATAAATCAAAACTGAGCCTAGGCAAGTGACCTAATACTCCTAAACTTCTTACATAATGTTATTGTGAATGTCCTATGCTCCTGTATGGTTCATCTACACTTTATACATTTGACTTGTACATGAACACATGCATATATGGTAAGAGGTTTATAAAGTGACCAAGCTTTAAAAGCGCTTTCTAAAAGAAAGATACAAATTGCTTTTTCAATTTACCAATAATGAAAATACCAACGGGTGGATGCAATTAAAGTCTTTGATATGTAATTCTAAACTCAAAATTTATAACTTGTTTTACTAATGTCCAAAAGATATGGAACGACCTGGATTAGATACCAATTTCTATTTATCTTTCAAGGAAAATATAATGAAAAATATTATAAGAAGTCAAACTCTCTAATTTTGCAAAATTATGAACCTCTCATAGTAAACATTCATCAAAGTTAGTTGACTTCATTTACTTGGACTGCGACTTCACTAGTCTTGCAAGTAAGTATAAGCTAAATGCACCTAATTGTAAGATCTTTCTAAAACCAAAATCTACAAATTATGGCCTAAACTATACTCCTTCTATTCATGAGAGCTTAGGGTTAGTTTTAAGTACACCTATTTTTCAACACTTTCAAAAATTCTTAGTCTTGTTCAATAAATGCATAAGTAGAGAATGTAGAATACTCTTTTTTTATTTCCAATAAGATCCAAACAAAAATTAAGCAATTTCAGAATAGGAGCAATGTTTAATTGTTTACTCAAACGCAATGGATTTAGGTATAGTTCCCTAAAATGTCCTTGGAAGCAACATCTCATTTGGCCCTCTCCAAAAAAAAGTAAGCATGATCCTTTTCACCTCATAACATTTAGTAGCAAAGAAAAGCATTGCCTTCCCTTGGATGGAATGGTGTGGAATATTCCACATCCATCAGTAACTACAAGGACAAATGTCAAGAATTGTTAGAAGTGCAGTGACTACGTTGTGTAAAGTCAGTGGGTCGCATTTACACATGTCTAAGTCAATAGCAAAGAAAAGTTTAATAAAATTTCAGCATTTACACAACTTTTAATAAAATTTCATAAATACATTCAACTCCTAGAGAATAATAAGTATGACAATGAAATTCCTTGCTTTGCTTTCCAAGCCACTCCTGATTTGTGAAATCAAGCTCTTTACATACATATGGGGAGGTAGGAGGTGAAACATCCAATGCAAGATATGTAAATTAAAATTACTAGTAGCTCTTGATTTGCTTATAGTTAAATCAAAATGAAGAAGTGTGTTTAAAGGAGAATTTCAGATCTCATTTAGGCATAGCAAAATATTGTTTTAAAAAACCCTCTGGATTGAATTTTCTTACTTATAGAAATCAAGTTAAATTTCATCTCCAAAAACTTGTTTGAGATTCTGAGCCTCCAATAAAAAGTGATGGACAAATTTCAGAGAAGGATTGGAAGGGACATTAATTTTCTTTGACATTTTCAAACATCCTCTCAGAATTTTGTTCATAACTTTTGATTCGAGTCTTAAAATCACAAACGGATTTTTGAAGATGAAATTTAACTTGATTTACCAAATTTCATTAGTTCAAAGTTTTTTGAAAAAAATTACTCTACTATGACTAATTGAGGTCTGAAATTCTACATCAAACATAATTTTACATCTTGACAATGAGCGGTCAAGCTCTCATTTTCAAATTATCCTATACCCTTTGAGGATTCATGGTAGACAATTGATTTCAATATAAAAACGACATCTTCAACCTTCAATCCTACAAATGTCATTGAAACAAATCCTTCATTGGGTCATCAAATTTTTTTTTGGATGGCAAAGAGTTAAGTGACGTTGATATTTTTTATCCAAGGATTCTCAAGACTTTTGGCAAACCATCCTACCTTTTCTTGTTGATTTTTTTGGTTGGTCTAAGATTTAGCATAAAAAAAAGAGCACACCACAGGTGTACTGCCATGATCTCGGTACCCCGTACTGAAGCTTACTTTGATTTCTCCATGTGGATGTTTGTTGTGACGGGGCTTCCAGAGAGGAAAAGTTAGATTTTTCCATGTTGATGTTTGTTGTGGATGAGGCTTCCAGAGAGGAAAAGGCAGCCTCTCTGAAGGCTACTGAATGGTATGCTCTCACCCACCTGGTGTCGCCTTTTCCCCAAGCTTGAGTTTTTTTTTCTCTCTTCCCCTGTTCTGGGAAAGCAACAAAGGCTGTGCCTCGGAGTAAACTATTCCAAGTCATCTTCTTCCCAATTCCCAAGGCCTGTATTCCGACTGAGAGGATAATGGGCGGAGATCCTGTGTCGGCCGACCTCAATTCCTCATGAATTACGTCATTACACCAGTTTCGTCTCCTTCTCGCCTCGGCTATGGCGGACGCCGGAGTTCGCAACCCAGTGCAGGAGCTTCACGTGCGCTTGCAAGCTCCTGCGACCTGGCTGCACAACGTCGTCAAGGTGAGTCCAGTCGCAGTTTCGTCAAAGTTGCTCCTGGATTGATAATTGCTGATGTTATGATTCCTCACTGCGTGAATGGGAGTTGAAATTGGGTTACGGTTGCTTGCATTGATTTGGAGGGAATTGGCGGCTGGGTTTCGCGTTGTGGAGCTACTTAATGACGATGTTGTATTTCGAATTTGGCGACAGGGGGCCCAGCAGTCTGTGGGGAAGTTTGGGGTTTGGTTTCCGAAATCAGCAAGCGGCCACTCCGCAACGTTAATTGGGTCTGGTGGTGGAACCGAAGACGCGCATTGTCGGCAACAGGCTGAGTCTCAGGAGCAGTTGCAGAGACAGCTCGCGGCGTGGCGACGTAACAGCTCGTGGGTCGATGAGACTCCGGTTCTGGAGGTAATTTAGGAATGCAACCCTAGCCTCTTATTAGGGACCAAGGATTCAAATGACCAATTTGATTGATCTTGTTTTGAAAATTCAATCAGTGAAATGGGGCCATACTTTACATCACCTGAATTAGTGAGTAACAATGAATGTATTGTTCGAAAAATAAGTAGAATTGAACAAATGAAAGTCCCAAATTTGACCTACTCAGCACTGCTTGAAAACACATGAAGACCAGTTTGGAATTAGTTCCGCAACATTGACACCAAATTCCCAATTCCCGAGAGTATAATTCTGCATTGAAAGCTGAAGCCATTAAGAAGCGCTCAGACGGAGTGGGCTAAAAAACTATAAGGTGTGGTGATTGTTATTAAGGAAATGGAGCTCACCCCAAATTGTTTTTGTAAACTTTGGAGCTGTATTGAGTTGGTTATGAGGTTTTAGAGTCATTCTGGTGCCTATCCCAAAACCAAGCACTTGACTTCTAACTCTTGAAATGTTTTCTTCCTAGATCTTCAAAGCGTTGCCTGAGAAGCTTAGAATCAAAATGAATGTCCACAAATGGACTGGTTGTTTTTACTGTCATAATAAGATGGTTGATTACAATCGTGATTAAGAGAAATTGTAGCCTAGACTGAATTGGTGGAGCTACCTTAGTGCTGATGTCTTAGGGTTAGTTCTTCTGTTGCTCCAGGACCTCATGACAATTAGAATGTGAAATTTCATGAATGGGAAACTACAGCCAAGGGGTGACGGTAGCATGGACCGAGGCTGCAGGTGACGGTACCCAAAGGAGCTTTGTGCAAATTCGATTCCCGGTTCGAACTTGGAATTCCTCCAGATGCAGTTTACAACATTCTCACCGATCCCAACAATAAGCGCGTCTTCAAAAGCATTCAGGTCAGCCCACAATTTGGACAGCAGTCTGCTTTTCTACCGTTTGTGTTTCGGATTCACACTCCATCATCTCTTTGGTGCCAATGATAACGACATTCTTTTCTCTTCTTAGTTTGGGGTTGGGAATTTATTTATTTATTTATTTATGTGATCATGTGAAGGAGGTGAAGTACCGCAAGGTGTTGGAAGATGATGGCGTCCGCCAGTTGGTGGAGTTGGAGCAGCTGGCGAGCTGGAGGTTTCTGTGGCTCTCGGGCACTTTGAGTGCCTGCGTTTTGGTGGATCAGGATCGAAGCACACACATGGTACTCTTTCTCTCTCTGGCTTATTTAGGTCTCGTTGCTTCTTCTTCATGTCTTTTGCTTCTCACAAGGGTGGATGTATGAAAGGTAGAGAGACCCATTCCCATACCAATGAATGTTCTTGCAGGTGAAATACCGGCTTGCCAAAACCGGGTTCATGAAGAGGTTTGAGGGGTCGTGGAAAGTCGAGCCTCTGTTTATTGACGAGTCCGGTGCCCCGGTGCTTGTCTCCGAAAGTGGAACTGAACGCGTTGCTTCTGTGGTCACCGTGCAACAGGTATCACAGCATCTCCATCTTTCAATTTTATTTCTCTCTGCTGCTAAAGAGAGATTGTCTTAGCCCCTAAAGAATCTCAGGATTCCTAAGCATTCATAAAATCTTTGCAACTTTCTTTAGTGGCGTTTCACCTTCTAAGAGCAGTAGCAACTATGAGTGACGTTGAGCAAAGTCATGCTAAATTTAGAGAAAAACAATCGAAACTGAAGCTCTGGCATACTCAAAGACCATGGCTCATTTTTCTCCCTTGTTGGAATTGAGTTCAACCCTGTAAAGCCAGTGTCAAGGATTCCTTGTCATGCCAATTCTATGGGTACTCAAGAAGCGTTCTCTTCAATGCTATGTTCATGCTTTTAACCTAACCAATAGGATTGATCATATTAGCGAGAAATATGATTGAGTTAGATATAATATGTTGTCAGAATCAATGAAGAGCATTGTCTGTGTTGGTTCCAAATGTTGGTACCCAAAACTGTTAAAAAGACAACAGAGTTGAGTTTCAATCTCTTGAGGTATGTTTACACTTGTTAGGGTTGGCGCTAGGGGGAGGTGTCAGTGAAGCAAATCCAATTCAAAGGTGTACCTAGATTCATTCCTCGCTAACACCACTCTCAAGACCACCAAGTAGTGTGAACATGCCTTCAGTCCTTTTGGTGTTAATGTTGGCTTCTGTTTGTTATGTTTGGAGGACAGATTTGGCAGTCTGTGATTGTGCCGCCCCCACCCTTCAGTGGCTATGTCCGTGGCATCACCACAAAGACGACCATGGAGATGTTGCAGGAGCTGCAGACGGAAGCCAAACGACTTCGGGAAGGACTTGCTTTAGACGATGCCAACAATTTCATCGACCACGACCAGAAAACAGGGCCTCTAGTTGATGAGTGGAAGCTCTCGAAGAAATCTGCACCTGGTCGCCGGAAGTCGAGAAAAAGCCAATGGCGCATCAGAATTGAGAAATGAGTGAGAGAGCCTTCACTGGGGTTCATAATGCCAAAAGTCTGAGCTTCAAGGCAACTATGCCACTCTTTTGTTGGCTGCTTAGGCGAAGGTTGTAATTCTTAATGTTAGCTCTTCTATCAACCAAAATTACAAATCTAAGAATTCAACATTGTACGAACCGACTTGGCAGTATGTCCAGTAACCTACTCAAAGCTTTTGGGCTCTTCATATTGTGTAGTCCAGAGTTGTCGTGCAAACTGACTGTGCAGGTTTGAAATTTAGAACATGAAATCTAGATCATTGTTTTTTGATTTGTAAGCAAAGCAAACAATTTGCCATGTGTAGAAGGCATCTGAAGAACATCCACATCAGCGGGTTTTTTTTTTAACAGGAGAGCAACAGTAGAGCCCTGTGTGACCTCGTAGCAAAGGAGAATGTTTCGAGGGAGGCAGGTGCATTGGCTGAAATCCTCTGCTCATCTTGCTACATGATATGAGAAAAATAGTTTGTAAGGTAGGCACACCCAAATGCGCCACTGACCTTAAACCGCCATCTATACTATGTGTACATCTCCAAAATCAGTTCTGTACCTATGTGGAAGAAACGCTTTTAGAACCAAACTTTGTTCCTTAATAACTTTTGCAAACAGTATCCAAATGCCATGTTCTCTGGTGCATTGGAGCCTCCTTTCACTTGCCTACAAGAGCATATGAAAATTTGACCATTCTAATAATAGTAACTAGGCTCAGTAGCAAAAAGTGGTGGTTTTGGGTGTACCTACCTTAGAACTTTCCCAACAAACACACTAAGGTGGATACATCCAAAATTGCACTCTACCTAAACCCGCCATCATTACTATGTGTACATCTCCAAAATCAATATGTATGTATGTTGAAGAAACAATTTTACAACATCAACCACAAGAACTTTGACCCTTCATAAATTTTGCATATGGTATTTAAATGTTGCATCCTTTGGTGCGTTGGAGCCTCCTTTTACTTGCCAGCAAGAAAGTATGAAATTTGACTATAATAATATATAGTAATTAGGCACATTAGCATAAAGTGATGGTTTTGGAGGTAGCCACCTTATTTATGATGGTCGTAAGGTCAAAATTAACCCTTAAGCGCTCCGACGTCCGTATTTTGGATGATAAACAAAGGGCTTGCAGGCACTGTTTAGTCCAACTAACTTCTCATTCATCCAATGTAATTATTGAATGTTGAAAAGACAACCTTCCTTAATGACCAATTTCAAGAAACTGCTATAAATGATATTTTGGTACTAAGATATAAATAAAAATGTGCCAAAGTTTGAAAAAAAATCGAGGCATTTACAAGTTAACCTTCTTCATTAATGAATTGTTGCAATATAGTAGATTTTTTCCAAAAGGAATCAAAATTCAATTTGAAAATAAATCCATTCTTGAATCACCACAATTGTTTTGTAAGCCGTCGTGTAGAAAGTTGATTGAGGGCTCAAACACTCACGGGTATTGGCTTTTTTGAATTGAAGCAAGAAGCAAATTTAATTTATAAGTGTGTACATGTCAAATATGTTATTAACCCTTAAATTTCTAACGCCTCTTTCCTATCAAAAAACACTCAAAATTGAGGTCATAAATGAATCCGTTGAGATTAGTGTATTTTAATTCCATCTTAGAGCTATTAACAATTTAGACTTTCTTTCAATCTTGAACCTACTTCTACTTAATAATTTTTTAATGAGTAAAGACTAAGTGTTTGTTTTTTTAATTTTTTTTTTAAATTGTGAAAATTGTGAAAATTGAGGTCATAAATGAATCCTACAAGTTATTTTTCCAAGAATATGCTTTGATTGCCCAAAATACAAGATCGTCTATAACTTTCACATAACAAATTCAAATGAAAGATTCCAAAACTTTACATGTACATAAAATATAATCTACACAAAAAAATAAAAATAAATAAAAAATTCACTTTAAGTTTTTTTGAAGTTTTTTTCTACCTGCCGAACTAAAAAAAAGCCTTTTTGTACCATAACTTTTGTTCCTAGACTTTGATTGAAATAAAAATTATATTTTAGAAAGCTATTGTGTTTTTTTTATCTTCACAAAAAAATTCAGAAAATCACAACAAATATTGAGACCACAAGAACCTATCCAAAATCCATTTTGTCTCCGAAGGAGACGATGGGACTTTAAGGGTTAATGGAAATGTGTAGTTTTTTTATTTTAGTTATTCATGCAATTCTCATTCAATCTTTATTATTTGTCTTAGTATAATCCTCATTGATTGATAAATCTGATAAGTGTACTTTACAAGTTTAGAATGTCACTATTTATATAACTATAAATTAATACTAGTATATATAAGAAATTCATTCTTTAGAATGGTTGCCCCAACTTGCCATAATACATTTCTCATTTTAATTCAGCACTTGGATTTTTAATTTATTTTTAGCCATTGCATAGTCTCTTAAATAGAGACATTCAAAAAGTCTAACTTTTGAAAATGGGTTCCAATCATAACATTTTTTTTCACTAACTTAGTCAAAAGTATCCTAGAAGTTCAATGCATGCATCAAGTAAGTATCCTAGAAGTTCAATGCATGCATCAAGTAAGGAAGAATTGTCCATTACCACACAAATTTGCTATTGAAATACTTTTAAGCTATTTATTAGCTCCCATATTTGAAAAGTTAGAGAGAAGTCATTTGCAAAAAGAATGAAGACATTTTGACAAGAAATGATATTTTCTGTGATTTTTCAAAGGTGAAATGTTAAAGCATAAATAGACCCTTGTTGAAGTATGGGCATACCCTTATTGAAGTGTGGGCTTTCCAAGTGCATTGCCATTATGATAAAAGGTTGATAAAATTGTGTTAATGTGTAAGTCAATGATGCAAATAGGAGGATTCCTAGGTGTCTGAATTGGGTGGATGGTGGTAATAGGTAGTCTCGTGGGTAGTTCTACTTTATTTGACAAGATTTATACCCCGGAGTATTTCAGTCAATAGACCAATCATAAATAGGGATGTAATCACAAGTATTATAACTATTATAGAACTACTGTAGAAACAATACTTTTAAATATTCTTTCTGTCTTCAAATAATAAGGCTATTATAGAATGGATTTTCTCAAAGTAACCTCTAAAGGACCATAAGGCCACCACATGGCTTCTACAACTACATTTGTAAAAAAATTGATATGTGAACCTCACGAATAGTCCATAAGCAACAAAGAGACCCTAGATGATTTTCTCTACTAAATCCATTGGTGCAATCCAATCAAGAAATGATTGAGCGTGCAATTTTTGGTGAATTTTTTGAGAATGGAAAAGGCATTGTAGGCCATTACTTACATTCTCATATCTTTTTTCTACACCTCAAAATGATTTGAAAAAAATTACACATCAATATTATGATGATATGCAGATGTGGGAAAAAATCAAAAATTTTGGAGCACTTATGAGCATTCCGATTTCAACATTTTGATTTCAACATACACACAAAGTACTTCCTAACCAAACATCTTTCATCAATCTTGTCAACATGGCATTTTCCCAAAGATTGTGTGATTTTGTTGATATTTTTTTTTATTGAAAAGCTAAATAAGTCTTGTTCATTTCAACGGTGGCCATCATCAAAATTGTTCCACGAGAGTGAGGAATTATATTTGTTATAAAAACTAGTCAAGAAAACAAGGACTATGTTCAAGCACCCCCGGTCTTTTAGGGATTACCCCTAAACGTTCATAACTAGGTTTCACAAAAAAAAAAAACTTTTAAATTGCCATTTCTAGTGCAAAGAACTCCAATGAAAGAAAACTACTTTCTTGCATATTCAATCTTAAGATCTTGCACAAGATTTGTATGAGAATCTTCATAACTTTGACTATACACATTGTAAGATATTAGTGTACAAGGTGAAAATAATTTTTTTCCACCTTTTTTAATTAGGTTTTCAGACTTTGAAACCCCTTAAATTCATTTTTTTGCACTACAAAGTTTCAAGGTTTAAATCATTGTGGCAAGAGATTTAATTAGGAATCTTAAAAATAAATCCTTTTTTTTAATAATTTTGTTCTTAAGAAAATTATAAAATAGAAATAAGTATAAGATAGAAGGAAATTTTTTATTGCTAATGTATCTAAAATGGAATTGAAATATGTCAATCCTATTGGTCAAAATATTGTACCAAGTAATCTTCTTCCTAAACATGTTTTAGTTTTGAAAAATTGTGAAGATTGAGTTTGGAAACAAATTGTGTACATTATTTTTTCAAGACAACTCTCTAATTGCTCACAGTACAATACAAGACTCTTCATATATAACTTTTATATCACTTATCCAAATGGAATGAATTAAAGCCTTCCAAAAGACATAAATATATTCTACAAGGAAAAAGATTAAAAAGATTATTGTAATTTCTGTGTCATTTTCTACAAGGCATAAAGTTCTTCTCCAATCATCAAATGAATTAATGATTGTATTTGTATAAAATCAGAACATTCCATTAACTCCAAAAATAGTTTCAAAAAATTACAATAAAAGTTGACATTGTAGGAACCGACCCAAATTCTTAAAACTCATTCCAAGACTTTTGATTACTTTGGTAATAGAGGCAACATCTTTCTTAGGTTAAAATATTAAAATGCTTGTCAAATTTTTATCCCAGGTGATACCAAAATATTGTGGAAAGGAATATCTAATTCTAATAGTGTGTTTGGTTTGAGAAATCTTGCAAACTTCAAACCAAGGTAGAGGCACCTTAACCACTATGTATCGCCAAATACTAACTCCTATTTTTTGCCTCAAAACAAACCTAATGTTCTCTTTGAAATAGCTTGCTTGTATTGGGAGTCTAACTAGATAATCCCAATGGTGATTTATGGATGCTAGCTTTGCTTTTGATTTCTTGATCATTGAGGCATCTCTTTTTGACGGTTCACAATTCCAAACTTGTTCTTTCCTATAAAGTCAAAGACTAATTATAGGAGCTTGCAATGTGCCACTTTGAAATTTTATATATGTTCTTTGAGCAACATAATATTTTGATTCTACTTGTATCACCTTCATTATAATTTGCTAATTCAATTGAACCAAATTCTAGAATTGTAGCCACCAACTGATGGAGGCACTAGAATGCTTATTGAGACAATTTAAGGATCCCTACCTTAGTTTAGGTGCACTCTATTCTCAAATTCTGTTTTATTTTGTTGGTGTTGCAATATGTTGATTGAAAGTCCTATAAATTTGAAACTAAAATATGAAATCAGTGAACATCAAATATAAGATGGCAAACAATCTTAAATATCTAGTAATTTAATAGTAGCCCAGATTTTTGCAAGAAGATGCATATGAAATTCGTTACTCATTTAGGCCCGGTTTATACTTGGGGCTAGATTGAAGGCTAACCGGAACTTTCCAAGTTTGAACCAATAGGATCGCTCAATTTCTCCAAATCCGGCCCAAGAGCTTTAAACTACGGCCGGATTGAAATCACAACTCATCCTACGTGTCACCTTAGGTGGCATGGTTTGGGCGCCAAACCTTCCGACTTTAAGGGAGCAATTAGGATTAGGTTTTGGGTGGCTTGATTTTCCATCTAGGTCCGGATTGGATCCAGATTAGGCTCCTCTGTTGGATCATACAAACCTCCACCATCTACCAATGCAAGGTCTTATGGGCAATTTTGTTAAAATGGCGGTATTTTATGTGCCATTTTCAAACCAGGCGGTCCAAACCGTGAAAGTGCCATCTAGGATAGGTATAGATTTCAAAAATCTACGAGTAGTGTAGATTCAGACCGTGCGGTCTTAATTATAAAAGTAACATCTAAGACTGTTGTACATTTCAAATCGCCTGATTTGAATTGTAAAAACTGCTAAAATAGCGGAATGGCACCATTTTAACAAAATTGCCCATTCTTTTTCTTTTCTTTTTTGGTACAATCATGCTTATTATTTGTGAACTCAAGTGAAACTTCCTCCCATTTGCATTGCTAGGTTTTTGAAGCACTAGTATTTTGTCTTCCTGCCATTTGCATTGGTCAATTTGCAGCATTAGGGTTGAGTTGTATATTGTGAGATGTTGCCTACAGTGACTTGCATAAGTATTTGCACAAATCATAAATTGTCATAACTAACTGAAAAATTAGATTTTTTCAACAAATTTTGGACATGTTGAAGTATAAGTAGCATACTTGTATAAAATGATTTTTCAAAATTTTAAAAAGCCTTTCTAACATTTTCTGTAATTTAATCAAAATTTATTAGCAAAAAAAAACCTTTTAATACAATTAAATTTTTCCAAAGATTTTTCAGTAATTGGAATGAAAATCCCTTTTAGAATTTTTTGGTAAGAATTCTTCAAACTTTGAAATTTTATTGAGTGAAGTATTATTGACTAAAGTATAACTTCAAATTTTTAAATTTCTTATAATTTACTCCAAAAATCTCCAAAAATTGAGTATTAAAAAAATCCAAGAGCACATTAACTAAAAATTTGAACCTAGAATTGGGCCTCAACATTTTACATTATTTTTGGTTGGATTGAAGGCAAATTGGGCCAGCCTTCCATCCGGCCCTAGAGACAATATAAATCTAGCCTTAATACAAAATGAGAATTTGAATTGTTGTTGCATTCTACAATAGCTACCCCAAGAGAGGTTGACTATCAAAACATGAAAGCCAATAATCTCTCTTTTGACTCACACTTACCAATTTCTAATAGCCCTTTTTTTTATTTTTTGAGAAAGTGCCAAGATGGCAATCACTTAAAATTTGGAGACTCATTGTATTTCTACATTCATCCATCTATTGAACCAAAAAATATTTTTCAATCATATTCATGAACTTTTTCATCCAAGTTTGGTAGCGTCATCCACATCTTCAATAGAAATGAAAAAAAATTGGCAAAGAAAGAATACTTTTATTTGGCAAACAATAGTGTTTTTTTTGAAATGGTGCAATGTGACCCTATGTTGCCAAAAAAAAAAGGGTTGATTCCTAGTGATTGTGACTAGCATTTTTTGTACCTAGAAATAAGGTAGAAGCACCAGTAATATAGGGGATCACTTAAGTGAATATCAACCATATAGTGAAGAGTATGAGGTGTTGGAAATTTTTCCCATATAGGAAGATGGGAAAAGAGTGTTGCATAGGATCATTTACCAAACCCTATTGATATGGGTTGAACCAATGCATACCTATGCCTAAACTATTGCAAAAGCTACAATAATCTCTAATGTAGTTGCAAAAATATTGCATAGCGTTGTTCTAAAACATTACACAATTATCGTTAATAGATTTATGATAGTCGTTGCAAAACCACTACAATCCCTATTGCAAAATTAGCCTTCCATTTGTACTAGCATTTGCGAGTCACTTTCATTTCAAAACCAATTCCACAAATCAAGTGGTGACATTAACAACATAGCATTGTGGAGTGGCTCCAAATACAAAGATTTAATATTATAAATTATACTCTCTCACTACAAAAAAACGGGTATTTTATGACTGCAAAAATATAACTAAGGATGACTAACGATTGGTTGCAGTCATATTCTTGAAGGCCAACACTTTGAAAAAAAATATGACTGTAAAATATGACTGTCAGTTATTTTTGGCCTTCTACTTCACAAGTATATACTATACGACCATTAGGAATACCAAAGTACTTCATAGGGAACGTAGGAAATATGTTTGAGGAACGCTAAGTCATATTGTCAGTCATATTTCTATGGTAGTGACATTTTGTTTTGTTTTGGGCAACCCAAGAAAAATACGGGCAATTCAAAAAAAAATTGGATAAGCCATTGTGTAGGATTTTGAAATCCTACTCACTTATTTTTTAGAATTTTGAAACCTAGTCATCACTTTTTTAGGGTTTTGAAACCCTAGCCACCACTTTTTTAGGATTTTGAAACCCTAGCCACCACTTTTTAGGGTCTTGAAACCTTAGCCGCCACTTTTTTGGGCCCTTCTTCCTTGCCTTTTATTGTCTCTTAGCTCATACTTGTTATTGCTTCTTATTTTTTGCTTCTTTTTTTTGTCTTTTGTTGCATTTTAACTCTTCTTTCTTGTTGCTTCTTAGTTCTAATCATGCTTCTTGTTTCTTGTTGTTGCATCTAAACTCTTTCTTTCTCTAGCATTTTTACTCTTTCTTCTTCTTAGTTTTTATTTTTTGTTTCTTCTTATTGTTTTTTAATTCTTGCTTCTTGTTTCTTTTTGTTGCATCTTAACTCTTGTTTCTTGTTGTTTTTATTGTGTCTTAGTTGTTGCTTCTTGTTTCTTGTTGCATTGTAACTCTTGCTTGTTGTTATCTCTCAATACTTGTCTATTTTTTGTTTTTGTTTTTTTCATCACCATTCTTATTTTTCTTACCCTAAACTTGAGCTACATATTTTGTGTTGTTGTAAATCTTTGAAGGTTGAGCTTTATTGTTCATTCACTAAAAATCAACCTCCCATTTCTTTAATTATTTATGCAGGCACCAAAAGTTGAAACAAAGTCATTGGAGGCTACTTGCAACCCAATAGAGCCATCTTCACATTATTGTAAGGAATATAGGCCTTATTGGATTTTGTGAATGATTCATTGTGGTATATATGTTTTGTATTGGTGACAAATAAATGTCAATGAAGAGAGTTGCTTTCCTTCTTGCATTCTCTCTCTCCAATATGATTATCTCTAGTATATCTCTAAAATCATATGTATTCATTTTTAACTACATAAAGTCTTTTATTCAATTGTTAAATCATTTTGATGTATAATTTCAATGTATCATGTCTATTTAAAATGCATAGAAAATGTGATTTTAGTTTGTAACTGAGCTACTTTGAACCTTAGTCACTCCAATCATAGACCACACAAATTTAAAAAATAGTATTCTCAATCATCCGGAATGTCACGTACTTGAGTTATATTTCATAATATATATTGACCAAAATATAACTAGCTTTAGTCATAATGCTCATAGTTATGCACATCAAAATATGACTTTAAGCTTCCAAAAATATAACTGCAACTAGTCACAAAATTATTAATAACATCCATATGAACTATTACATCAACCAAAAATATGACTGCAACTAATCACAAAATTATTAATAACATCCATATGAACTACCACATCAATCAAAAATATGACTCATAAGAGTCATGTTTCACATTAACAAAAAATATTACTCACAAGAGTCATATTCCACATCTACAAAAAATATGACTGTACAAAGTCATATGCCACGTTTTCCAAAATATAACTGACAGCAATCATATTCTACGTCAGCCAAAACTATGACTAATTGCAATCATATTCTACGTTTTCCAAAATATGACTGATCGCAGTCATATTCTACATCAGACAAAAATATGACTGACTGTAGTCATATTCCACGTCAACCAAAAATATGACTACATGGAGTCACATGCCACGTAGGATTTATTTTCATTTGCCCAGGCAATTCAAAAAGAGTCAAGCCCCCCGAAATAGTCAAAGTATATGCCTTGTTGGCAAAAATACGGCTAATTATGGATAATTATACCCTCCAAAAAATATGACTGTCAATATGACTGATGTCCGAAGCGACTCGTTGATAATGACTCATGTCAGTTATGTTGCAATCATCTACAATGATTTTTGCGGCTAGTCATATTTTTTTATTTTATAACTCATTGCAGTCATATTTTGTAGTTATAAAACACTTGTTTTGTTGTAGTGTTTGTTCAAAATTTGTATTGTAAATATTATCTTTGATGTTGAGATTGGAGCTAGGGGTGCTAATATGTGAACCTAGGATTATGAGAACATAAGCTTAGGAATCTAGGCACCTATGTTATAAGTGTCTATATTATAGAAACTTTCCATGATTATAGGATATCTATATTATAAATACCTATATTATAGGTGTTTATATTATAAGCTCCTTCAATGGTTGTAGGGTATCACTTATACCTAGGCTCAAGGTTCATATGCTCGCATTTCTATGCTCACATGCTAGCATCATTGAGGTTGAGGTAGTATGATCTTCCTTTATGCGTGATCTACATGTGGAGGTGGAGGCGTGATAACTCTTCTTCAATGTAAAAACTAAGAATTAGAATTGGGGCTTTGGTCTTCACATTTAGACTTTCCAAATTCTTCACGCAATGAATTTTATTCAACATACTAGAAGAAACCCATGTTTTTTCTTGACGCATTTTTTGCGATGTCTATTTGTTTTTATATTTCGTTTGATGTTACAACTAACATCTTGATGTTATGTCTAATGTCGTTGTTGACATAAAAATAGGTGGATGTCACAAAAATGCGTCATAAAAAACATGGGGGTCTTCTAGTGACAATAAAAATGAAATTGGATCATGAACCCTAATTTGTATAATTAAAACAAGGAATATAGTTTGACCTTGAGTTCCTTTTAGACTACTTTGAAAATTGAAAATTGAATCTTTACACAACCAAAAAAATTCCAATTTTTTTTTCCAAAATCTTACTTCATTCTAGCATTAGCTACATTAACACCAAGAATATTGGGTAAACAAATGAATGAAATAAAATAGGCCCAACTACTAAAAATTTGAACAATTAGTTTGATCAATATCACTTGAGATTGGGTGGAATGTAACTATAGTATCTTGTAGTTCACGTTGAAAGTGAGCACCTCAAATAATTTCATATTATTTGACTATACAATTTAGTAGGATTGAGCACATTTTGAGTAGAAAAAAATATTTTGGAATGATGGATGAAAGTACATTAGACCCCATACACTTTTTGCAAAATTTTGGTGTATTAAATTTTTTGGTGTACTAAATAAATTTACAAAAATGAAATAGAAGGTGAAAAAACAAAAAAATTCAAATTCCATTGTTCAAACATTCTAGAACTAGCCAATAGCATCTAGAATCTTGAAGGCAATTTTGAAAAGGTGCATTTTCCACCAAATTATCTATTGTCAACTCAAATAGTACTATTTTTTTAGATCTTTGCTACATGAGTGATGTAATTATAGATTCAACAATTATAGACTCCAATAGAGAATCTTTTATTGTCTTTTCTACAAAAATGAGATCAAAATTGAAAATTTCTAAGACCAAATTTTTTATACATTTTCACACGATTGTAGTACAAAATCGACTATGACTTTTTAGTAATAATCCATAAAAGTATAAATTTAACACAATTAAAGACGGTTCAGTCTCAACAAATCCAATAATGCACATGTAGATTATACATATGTAGCATCTAGAAAAACAAAATAAAAGTTGAAAAAACAACTTTTAAGTTTGAGTATCACCAAGTAGAAAACCATGTTCTTTGAGAAAATGAATTGTGATGTGAAAAGTATAAGAGTCTAGTGTACACTTACCATGAAAGACAAGAGAGATGAGAATCCTTATCTAAAGTTTACAACGTTTTGGTCATTTTGCAATTTTGGGTGGAGCTTGCAATGCAGAGTGGCCATTGAAATGAGATTGTAATGTTTGTTAAAAAACACCAAGAATGCAGAGTGGCCATTGAAAATGAATTGTCCAGAGGCAGCAACGATTACAAGGCCACGGACATGACGTACTGGAGCGGCAGTGGGGGATCTGGTCAGATCTCGGGACTGTCGAGAATGGCGGGTCAAGAACGTCGTCACCAACAACCGGGAAGACACTCATCGAGTCCTGAAGAGGATTGAAGTGGAGGCTACAGCTTCCGTCGCTAGGTAGCTTGCCTGAGTGAGGAGGGATTTGATTTTGAGCAAGAATAACGATCATTCAAGAAGGTATCCAGGGAAAACTTAAGGGAGATTCAAGCTTTTTGTAGACTCAGACTGACGACGTTGTTGAAGTCTGAAGCCCCGTTAGACTTTCTGGTCAACCTGGAGGGACTTGATATAAACAGATTTGTCTAGTAGATATGAAGTCTTGGATGATTGTTAGAATTACTCACTGGGTCATCGTTGGAAGTCTCGAGGAAGTGGGGTAAAGAACTTCCTGCAGGCCGCGTTTTTGTTTTTGTTTATTTTGAAGAGACCACCGGTACACAGTTCCATTTTCAAGCTTCCATTTCGATAAAAGCTGGAAGTTTTGTCTATTTTCAACTTAGATCCTGGAGTCTCTCCGACATTTTCAACATCTGTATTTTCATAATTACTTTTATTAATCAGCACTTCTTTTGCACCTCTTGGCTTAGGTGATGGTAAACATCTCCTGCAACAGAGACCCCCTCATCGCGGGAGAGATTCCCACATAGCGGGAGAGATTCCCACATCGCGGGTTAAAAAGAAAAGCGGATCACACTGCGCGCACAGAAAGGGCGGGCGGGCGAAATTAGCACGAGGAAAGAGAAACCAGAGTCCTCAGTCCACCATAGCCGCGCTCCTCTGTGCAAAATCCTTAAACCCTGAACCCTCATCCAGAGCTGAGGCTTCGCCGCTCTTGAGGATGATATCAATTTAACATGCGAACAAGAAGTAATTGAGATGAGACGAAAAGTAGACAAAAACAAAACATGCACAATGAACTGCTCAATCAATTGAATACAGGACATTTCCAATTTTGCAGAATAGAAAAAGTGCAAACCCTTAAGAGCATCGCCACCGTGGGGCGGTTAAATCCCCGCGGGAAGCGACACTTAGAGGGCACTACCTGTAGCCTGGGTACTGCGGGTCTCCGAGTCCCCGTCGTGGGCCGGCCAAAGTGCTCCCGGGCTTTGCTTGTGTTCCATTTTTAGTTTGAAAAAAATTTGAATTCCAACTTCCTGCTCCTATCACGAGCTTCGACTGTTCATCCGACAAGACGCAGGGTCTTCGGATAGTGAAGCTGGGCCCCAAAACATGGAA
The DNA here is from genome assembly GCA_951230915.1 of Antitrichia curtipendula. Classification (NCBI taxonomy): domain Eukaryota; kingdom Viridiplantae; phylum Streptophyta; class Bryopsida; order Hypnales; family Leucodontaceae; genus Antitrichia; species Antitrichia curtipendula. Next base: position 21,912,966 of record OX579636.1, on the reverse strand, counting down.
AATGTTGTCAACTCCAGATCTGGTTGAAAGTTCACCGGCTACGCCGGAGCTGAAGGCCAAAGTGCCAAACATGAAAACTTGGAACTTGGCAAGCCTGGTGCGTAGGAAATCGTGCCTAGCGTCACGGTGGGGTATGTTTTGGCCTCCGGCCCGGAATGTGGAGCTATACTGAGTCACGGTGGAGATGCTCTTGTTATACTTGGCAAGCCAAGTCCACATATTTGACATAGATGTATAAGGTAGCTATACCTAATCACTAGTTTTTAAAATCGTCCACTCTAGATTCTTGCCTAAAATGTACACCCACTATTTGTGAGAGTCTATGGATTGATTTTAGAAATGCCTATTTTCAGCACTTTGGAAATTTGTAATTTATTCATATGTTGTCCCAAAAATGCATTTTAAGAGACTTTAGAATATCGTTTCAACTACCAATAAAACCCTACAATTTTTTTCTTCAATATAATCATGAAAAACATGCTAAATTGTTTATTTGTGCAATTTTAGGTGTAGTTGTCTTATTTTGTCAATTCTAGTTGAGGTATTTTTTTACTCAAAAAAATGTAAAACCACTACAAAATATATCCATATATAGATTAGTTTTTTTAGATTTAAACCCCACAATTTACATTGAACATATGCATGCATGAGTACAAAAGTAAATGCTAGGGACAAATTTTTGCAAGTTCAACAAATACATTACTTCTCAAATCATGAAACAATTCAATTAGGTAATGTATCTTTTGAAGAATCACTGAAAGCTAGAACCCTACAATAAATCCTATCATCCAACTAGTATTAAAAAGAAAAGATTGCACAAATGTGGTTAAAGTTGTTGATGGTTGTGCACTCTAAGACAACATTCACAAAATGTGGCTAAAAGTCGCTCCATTGCTACTTAAATTTTTCAATAGCTAAAAGTACATTGGAAAAAATCCTTGAAAAATTTAGATTTCAATCAAGACTACAACAAACAATAGAATTTGATAGCCAATTTGCAACTTCTTCTACATTGAAATTAGCATCTATTTGGTCAGATTTGTGTTATAGTACTCCCAATAATCCTTTACAACTTGCAAAATCTTTTTTTTTTTTACATTTTTTTTAACACTATTTACTCTTAAGGTAGCCAAAGTTGATGCCCATTTCTCTTGAAGATAGCATATTGCACTAAATTCCATAAAGTAGTTCTAGGATCACTAGTCTAAGGAAAGCAGTTGTACAAGATTGGAATGTTGAACAAGGTAGCGTTGACAATTAATACACATTTGTTGGATGTGTGAATCAACTCAATAACTCACCATGAATATGAACACGGATGGGGTTGCGTGAAGACTTTGAGAAGCACAAAATACTCACCGTGAGCCCTCCCAACTCACCCACGCCAAGGTGCCATTTGTAGGTTGTGGGCCGTTCCTTGCAAAATTAAAAATCTCCTCACGTCTTCACATCCTTGTCCACCACGGCTTTCAATTGCTCATGGTTTGCTCAAGGTTGGCTTTCAATCGCTCATGGTTGGTTTTCACTTGCTCATGGTTGGCTTTCAATTGCTCAAGGTTGGCTTCCAATCGCTCATGGTTGGCTTCCAATCGCTCACAACCCTCTTTCATAACGTTCAACTCCACATCCATCTTCGCAAAACGGTCAAGGAGGAACTACGCTTGCTGATTTTGTGACCTATTTAAGAGAGAAGAAGGAGGGGAGCAAGATTAAGGAAATTGATGATGACGCGGACAATCAGGACTCAATCAGGCGCAATCAGGCGCAATCAGGACTCCAAGAGGACAATTGCGAGACACCTCGGGCAGCAAAGAATGAGGAGGGCGGAAAGAAAACGCAAATCAGTTGAGGGTGCGGCAGCAAAAATTTGATGCGGAGTGCACCACAAAAAAAGGAAGAAAACACTGTACTGTACGGGCCTCGAAAAAAGGGCGAAAAAATTCTTCGTGTACAAGAACAATCTCCGGTTGGTCCAGACCTTCCTGAACCAAACTACCAAACGACCAAATCAGCATGGAAGTTGCCTGTGAGTCTACTGGAAAGTCCAAAACCCTAGCCACCTAAACCTAGTCCCAGCTAAATTTAGCGGGACCTCCGCTATCCCCGCAACGACCCAGCCCCGCCCCCGGCCCCTCCCCGGCCCCTCTCTTCCCCACAACGCGAGCGCCGCGAGTAACGCGTCCCCAGCTTCTACCCTTCTGCGCCAGCTTGCTTGCAGTGGTCCCACTAGCTTACCTGACACCCTCCTCGGATGCTTTGCCATCCCCACCCACCGACTTCCCAAGCTCATCAGACACGTTGTGTTGGGACTCGGGAGCATCCGATCACACGCACCGCGTCTTCGTAGCAATCGCAATCAAGTCCTGCAGTGGTGAAATTTCAGCATTTTTCCTGTTCCTCTTCTCTTTCTCCTTCCTCTCCTTCCTCTTCTTCCTCTTCGTTGCGGAGAGTGTTCGGGTTGCGTGAGCTTAGGAAATTAGCTCTGACTAGCTCGTGGGGCGTCTGGGCGGCTTCTGGACGTGGTCGTGGCATTGGGTTTGCAATTTCGTTTGGGAATTGGGAACCTTGACTTGGTGCAGCAGCTGGGACCAGGGACGGAGCTGCTTCGAAGCGTTGGAGGTCGTGCAAGGACGTACCGCGAGGTAGGTTGATTGTTGTCTTGACACTGCAAATTTCACGTTTTTAGGTTAGGGTGGGTGTGTAGCTTTCGAGTGACGAGCGAGCTTGCAGTTCTTGTGATATAGTTCGCGTGTGTAGCGGGTGGGGAGTACTTTTTGTTCAGTGTTTGTAGAGGCTGCGATTAGACTTGCTTATGAAATTTGGGGTTAGGCGCTTCATAGCGTTCATGAATCGCGTTTTCAGAGGATCCAAGTAAGAGCTCGTGAACGTGGTTGCGGTATTGTATTGCCATGCTCTCATTTGAGATTACGCTATGAATCGCTTTTTCAGAGGATCACAGTAAGAGCTCGTGATACTGGTTGCGATATTGTATTGCCATGTTTTCATTTGAGGTTATGCCTTTTCTGTGTGAGAGAACTTCCTATTTCTCTAGATATGGAAGCGTCCACTTCGGGTGGACGTCAATCCTCTTGATACGATTGAACTTGAAAAAGTCGCAACTCATTGCTAACAGACAATTTAGAACACTGAGAATGCAATGACCTTTAATGCGCAATGAGCGCTAACCAAGTGTGTGTGTCTCCCCCAGGCACCCTCTTGGCACCTCCGCCATGGATTTCTTCAAAGACGTGCACTCGGTGCGCCTGCTCGGCCACAAGGGCAAGTTTCTTTGGGCGGACGACGACCGCCGCAGCGTGGCCCAGAAGAAGGGTCAAGACTCATACGGCGTGATCTGGCGCGTGGAACTCGTGCCCGAGCGGAACGCCATCCGCCTCAAGAGCGTGTACGACCTCTACCTCATCGCCTCCGACTACCCGTTTCTGCTGGGCGCCACGGGCAAGAAGGTGATGCAGAGCTTCGACTCCCGGGCGGAGAATGTGGAGTGGGAGCCGCTCGGTGCGGGGGAGTTTGTGAAACTGCGTACCAAGGGCGACAAGTTCCTGAGGGCGAATGGAGGCATGCCTCCGTATCGGAACTCCGTCACGCATGATGTGCCTGTGTTGGCGAGTAACCAGCATGTGGTTTTGTGGGAGGTAGATGTTGTGAGGAGGAAGGGTCCGGCTGCTGCAGCTCCAGTTGCACCACCGCCTCACACACAGGTGCGCCTCCCCTAGCTTGCTCTGTCTCGTCGTGGTGAGGGGTTGGAAAAACTTGTAGGAGAAATTGTTTTTGCAGGAGTATGAGCTCCAATGGTTCTAATCACTGCCTCGTTGTGGTTAGGGGTTGGAGAAGCTTATTGCAGTGATGGTAATTGTTGGAGTTTTAGCTCAAATGGTTAGAATTATTGTCTCGTCGTGGTTAGGGGTTGGAGAAGCTTGTTGCAGTGCTTGTTTTTTGCTGGTATTTTAGCTCAAATGGTTAGAATTACTGTCTCGTCGTGATTAGGGGTTGGAGTAGCTTGTTGCAGTGATTGTTTTCGTGAAGTTTTAGCTCAGATTGTTAGAACGTAGATGCCAAATTTTCGTTCTAGGAGCTTTGGGGGGCAATTAATCAGTTCATTAAAAAAATGATAAAGTTTGCGAATGATGTGTCAAACATAGTAAGTTCCTACGAGATTACCGAACACCCTAAAATACTCTGTAAAATTAGGTATCAAATGTTAATTTGATAGCAATTATGCTATCAATTCGTTCTAGTTTTGAGAGAATAAGAAATAATATTACTGCCTGGTAGAGAGAAGGCTACACGGAGGGTTGCAGCTATGGACTAAGTAACAGTGATTTTTAGAGCTTTTAAAACTTAGCAGATTTGCTACAGGCATAATTTTGATAGCCATTTTAACAGAATATTGTAGATTCCTCAATATTTTGTTGCAACTTACTATAATGATACATTATTGGCTCATTTTGACATTTTGTAACAAATTGGCTAATGAATTGGCTAAAGCTCCTTTTATGAAATTAGTCAAGAATGTCGTGTTGTTTTCTTACTAATTCTTGTTGTTTTGGTGTGTGTTCATTGAATGTTGTGTTGTTTTCTTACCATGCTTGCTGTTTTTGGTGCGTGTGTTCTCGGAATGTTGTGGTGTTCTCATTCAATGCTCGTTGTTTTGGTGTTTATGTTCACCGAATGTTGTGTTGTTTTCTTACGATACTTATTGTTTTCGGTGTGTTTTCACAGAAGCCCAAGCCCGTAGTACCACCCAAATCACCGCCACCGCATTATGCACAAGGACCGGGCAGCTCAAAAAATTCAGAAGATTCAGTGAAGACACCTCTGTACGTGCCCCCGCCGCGGCCACGCCGCCATTCAGCACCCGAAGACATTGAATTTCCTCTTCCATCAGCCTCCGAGAGCTCTTCTCCTGTCTCGGACAGGTTCTCGCCCATTGCAAGTCCACGACGCCAGCGGCAACCTTCACCACCACCTTCGCGACAATCCGTAGACAACTCGCCGCGACGAGGTCGAACTCCAGTTCTTCCAAATCCTGATCCTGTCCACGACGAAGTCGAAGACGATTCTCCATCGCCAAGCCTACGAGCTCCATCACGACAACCCAGACACCGGGCTACAGTCTCGGAGATTCCCACTCATTTCACCACCCGCCATAACGACGACGACGATGAAGATGACGAGGACGAGGTTTTTTCTCCGTCGCCGAGGAAGCCGAAAGTGTCGAATATCAATGTCATTGACACGAGCTCGCCGGGTTACTCCTCAAGAGTGAAATCACCCTCTGATTATAGACGAATCTTTTACACGGTGGCTGAAGACAATGGGGAAGTGTTCGCCCATGACGACGACACGTTTGGGAGCTTTCTGTTCAGGGGACACACGTTGATGGATTTGACGGAGGCTTTGCAGCTGGAGACGGGGATTGATGAGGACGTTGTGTTATGTATGCGAAATCCGATCACTTCCAAGTTGTATAAGATGCGATTGCAACTTCCTCCAAACAGAGCGCCCTTGTCTGTTGTGATTGTTCGCCATAGCTCGCAATGTAAGTGGATTGATTTCAACTCCTGCTCTTTCCAATTCTATTGTTTAATCAGTTGGCTTTCGCAATTGCTGTTTCAGTTTACTTGTGTTTCTGAATCTTTGTGTGGTGAACTCTTTGCAGTTGGAAGAACGTTGTCACTTCCAGGATCTCGTCGACGGTAGTTCATCCCATTTTTGGAATCATCAAAGTTCAAGCCTACTACTCTGTGAATGGAAGTGATTTGGAAGACGCAATTTGAAATCTCTACAAGGGACTGTATACTTTGAGATGAGATTTGGGGACTCAGCATCGTTCGGGGCCAGAATGGGAAACTTATGGCTGAAATTGCGAACTCTGGCATGACCCAAGGTTTGGAATTTTAAGGGAAAATTATTCAATTGAAGTTAGGGCTAGGATATTTGTACACTACAAATTAGTTTCATGGTATCATGTAGCCAGTGGATACAATTCGTTTCTCGACCTTTAAAATTTTCCCAGTAGTTAAAGCAGCGAGCGTTACGCTTTGTAGAGCGTAAGTGTAGATATCATTGACCTGGTTTGTAGAAAGCCTCCGATTTTGGTGCGAGTCTTGTAGAGAGTGAAGAAATTAAGCCTTGTAGAGACTGAGAGGCTTGTCTGCTTTGTACGCAGTGGTCAGAATTTAGAGGACGATGGAAGTAAGTGGAGAGGCTAATTACCCTGTATTACTTGATTTCCACGCTCTTTAGTTTCTGCTGAGACCTTTTCTTGGAGTTTCAAAGTTGGTCGTTTCAAAGTGGTAATTTAGACAATGGCTCTGTGTTTGGAATATATTCTTCTTTCTTACTTAAAGTCTCATTTCTTTCCAGAACCGTTCCTTCCAAAGTGGGAGCAGATTTAAGCTTATTTTTGGAAATATACGTGAGGATTCACTCTTAACCCTTTATTGCCCGAGTGACTACTTTGTGGTCACTGAGTGCTTGGAAATTAATGTTGCGGAGAAACAAAAGGAACTGGATTTTAAATTTTGAAGTTCAGATTTGGGTACTCTGAACGCACATTGTGCTGAAATCAGAGCATGTTTTGGATTTAGATATTTTTCAAAACACATGCTTGTTCAGAAGTGTTTGCCTAGCTTACAGTACTGCAGCTAATTGGGACTTCCAAAGTGCCGAGTGAGTGGTGTGATACTCACTTGCTCACAAATGTGACTGAGTTTAGCAAAGCTTCGAACATAAGAATTTTCTAGCTACATAACGTGCGATTGCCAGTGTTAAATTAGAAATTTCAGTCCATTTAACAGATTTTTTAGCAACTTGAACAGCTTATGAAAATCATATTTGGGATCACTGGTGCCGAGCGACGAAAGGGCGAAAGCGAGGCACAGAAATACCTCATCAGCAGAACCAGTTCAATGGAAAATCACAGGATTGGAGTACGGTACAATAGGCACAAATGGGGCGACGGGACTGCCATTGAAACTCCCGGACAGTCGTTCACCGATGAGGATGTTGTTGCACCAAAGCTCCACCATGATTCTTCTGACAACAACAGCGACAACAAGTGCAAAAACTGCTCGAATTTGGCTGAAGGAGCCGTGCGCTTCGCGAGGGGCCCACTGCCCACCCTCGACGTCGTCGTCATCGTCTACAGCTTCGTGGAACATTTCCATTCCTATTGAGTGCAGAAGGAGGCGCATTCGTCGCACATCGGGAGCTGCGGCACGGCTTTGGAGCAACAGCACTGCGAGTCGCTGCTGCACCATGGAATCATCTGGGAGGAGCTTCGATTTCGCAAACAATGGAGGTAATGTGCGCGACAAGTGCAACACCCTTCTATTGGAAATCGGAGTTTACGAGACGCTTGTAATTTAGGGATCACGATTCGTCATTCCATCTCATGGCACTTATTGGCGTGGTTGGTGACACCTCGGAGGTTAGATTTTTGTTTATTGAGACGTAGAATTAGAATTAAGCTCCTCAAGTTTTGTTGTAGATTCAAACCCTCATTATTCTTGCTCCGGGTTACAGCACCTCACTACCACGTTCCGAAAATCACAACTGACTCTAAATGTGTCTCAAAGTAGCTTCGAATTCGCCACAAACGGAGGCAATTCAAGCGATGTCGCGTTTCTATTACACCACGCCACTATTGGAGGTCGAAATTTACGAGACGCTTGTAATTTAGGGTTTTGAACTCGTCTCCTTCTAGTGTATGATACTATTCCATCTCATGGCACGTATTGGCTTGGTTGGTGACACCTCGGAGGTCAGATTCTTTTTCATGAAGAGGTAGAGTTTTCGTGCTCCAGATTTACAGCATGCCACTTTCACCTTCCAAAAATCACAACTGACTCTAAATGTTTCCCAAAAAATTAGATCCAAGGTGACTGCGATTTCACACAACAAACAGAGGCAATTCAAGAGATGTCTCGCTTCTATTACCCCAATTGGATGTCAAATTTCTCGGCACTTCCAATTTCGGGTTTACAGATCGTCGTTTTCTCATGCACGATACCTTACTTCCATGGGTGCAGGAGCGTTGCAATCGTGCAAAGTGGCGGTGATTGGCGCAGGCGCCGCAGGTCTCGTGGCAGCCCGGGAGCTTCTTCGCGAGCACCACTCTGTAACCGTATTCGAGCAGACAGAGAGCGTGGGCGGCGTTTGGGTTTACGACCCGGAGATCGAGAATGACGATGTATTAGGGCTTCTGGCACATCGTAAACGTGTGCATTCCAGCATGTACGCGTCCTTGCGCACCAATCTTCCGCGTGAGCTCATGGGTTTCACGGACTTTCCTTTCCTTCCGAGAGCAGGGAGAGATTCTCGCCGCTTTCCAGGCCATGCGGAGGTGGCCTCTTACTTACAGGAGTTTGCAGAGTTCTATGGGATTCTGAATTTTGTGGAATTTTCCACTGTTGTAGAGTATGTGGGGTTGCATCGGAACGGAAGTGAAAATTCTTGGAAAGTGAGGACGAGACAAAGAGATTGCGTGCGTGAGGACATTTTTGATGCCGTGGTGGTCTGCAATGGGCACTACTCGGAACCCAAGCTTGCTGAAGTTCCGGGTATATTTTGCGTACTTCTTTCTTTAGCTGTCAGTTTGTTGATTGCTTGTCTCTTACATGTTGAGTTTCTCTGAATTGGCTCGAGTCCTGGACACCTTGCTATGCAAAGTTCATCTCAATTTGAAGAATTGAGAACTTCTCAAGTCCATGAGAGCCATTCCCTTCACATTTGAGAGATTTATAGAGGTTTAATGTTGTTAGATACACTCCGATTTGACATGTCGTCGCTGTATGTAACTCTTTTGTTGGCACTGCTCTCAAAAAGTGTCGTATCACTATTATTCAAGATTAATTTTTGATTAATTTTGATTCGATTCCATGATTTTCAAGTGCAGGGATAAGCAAATGGCCGGGAGTGCAAATGCATAGTCATAATTACAGGGAGCCGAGTTCTTTCATTGACCAGGTAGAGAGAGTGAGAGAGAGAGAGCACCTTGATTGTTTGTTTTCATGATATTCCGAAGGCAGAGAGTTGGGTTAGGTTAGAATGTTGTTTTTTATGGTCTTTATTACAATGCGGTGTGTCAGACTGTGGTGGCTATAGGGAATGCGGCCAGTGGGGAGGACATCTCGAGGGACATCGCCCAAGTGGCCAAAGAGGTGCACATAAGCGGACGTACTTGGGGTTCTTCGGTCGACTTCGGTGAGCCTGTAGACCAGCACAGTAACATTTATCGCCATTCTACGGTAATACTCCCTTCGTCTCGAAATAAGTGTCCTAATAGGGCCTCTTGCTTTTTTAGGGTGTTTTGGGTAGGTCCTATGGAGGCTTTTTTCTGTCCAATTTTGCTTAGGTTGCAGTGAACACGTGCAATGTTCTTCATTGATTTTGGTGATACAAAGTTTGGACCCTTCTGAATTTATGCTTTTCACAATATGATCAATGAAATTGGTATCAAACGTTTTCAGCAACACTGTGGACAATTATTTCGGGACGGAGGGAGTATACTCAACTCTCAACAATCCTTGGATCACCTTCCTGGCAATACTGTGCATTTTGCAATAGGAAAATAGTTGAGGTTTTGGTGAGGGTTGTTGTATGCAGATAGAGTGCGCTTGTGAGGACGGAACTGTGAAGTTCGACAGTGGGGGATCTGTGTCAGCGGATATTATTCTGCACTGTACGGGGTGAGTAGATGTTTTTTTCCAATTCTGCTCTCTTAAACATTGTTTTAAGTACAATTCGCCTATGTCAGGGACTTTTTGATATCATGAAGGGAATCTTTCTCATGATCCATAGGGAGATATTATTATGGTCATTGATAGTGATCGTATGGAGGTGTAGGAGTCCTGTGTATGATCACGGAGGTTATTGGGAGACCTCCTAGAAATCACGAGGAAGTTTATCTTTATTGTGCTATCTCTAGTACGGTACCTTCCAATACTGTTTTATTTGACTGAAAACCTCTTTTTGAATATTTCCCTGTAGAAAACGCTCCTGAAACTTACTTGTTGTCAAATGTAGACAGATGCTTTGGGGTTTGGGTTTGCTCTTCTGTTTGCTGACACAGTCCTTGTTTTACTAACTGATTGCAGGTATTTTTATTACTTTCCATTTCTGGATACACAGGGAGAAGTGGGTGTGGATGACAATTGTGTTGGTCCGTTATATGAGCATGTCTTCCCACCTTCTCTTGCTCCCTCTCTTGCCTTCGTAGGGTTGCCTTGGAAGGTATTGCACGGTTTTGCAAGGGATTTGTCGTGTAGGTTGTCATATTTCTATTTTCTTCTGTCTGACTGTGCAGCATGTTTGTGACGAGCTATTGACTGTTGTTTTAAATCGTGCTGCTTCAGGTGGTACCGTTCCAGTTGTGTGAGCTGCAATCTCGGTGGATAGCCATGGCTCTCTCTGGCAAGGCTACCTTACCTTCCAGGCAGGAGATGATGAACTCAGTTCAGGACTTTTATGCCAAGCTCGCTGTTTCTGACAAGACGAAACGCTTCGTGCATAATCTGTCTACCAATCAGGTTGTAACATGTGAAATTCATCACAAAAGATTATAACGCTAAGTTAACCGGCATTAGATTCATACAATCTTCATGTTGGATTAATGTCAAGATGATGTTTGAGTAACAATTATTGGTGTTAACTTAATGTCACTGTGATGTTACTGTGATGTTAGGATCCTTGGCATTATCTTGATGTTATACTATCAATTACGGAGTATTAAGTTAGCATCATGTCAACATTGACTTGACATTCTGCTAGCATTAATAACCTTGAGAGGCTGAAGTGTTGAGATGGTGCAGACGTTCGTTTGATCAATTCACATTGTGTGAGCTATGGACCATTGATTTCAGTTCTGATGGACCATTTTTCTGTCAATCCTCTTTGCAGTACGAGTACGATAACTGGCTTGCGAAACAAACAGGGAGCGCTTGTCTGGAGACTTGGAGGGTGAAAATGTACGAAGCAATCTCGAGAAACAAACGACAGAACCCAGAGACGTACCGAGATGTATGGCCCGATGAGGAGCTTCACCAAGAAGCCTACTCTATTCTGAACGAAATAGACAAACAAAATAGTCAAACGACTGGCAGGTGCGTTGCTCAAGTCTGTCTCCTCGTTTTCTAGACGTCTTCCTCTATTAGGTGCCTTGATTTTTTTTTCCCCTTCAAATTTGACAGAATTGCTTCAGCGTTTAGCTTTTGATGACCTTTTTTTCCTCCAGTAATAGAATTTTCTAGATTTTTGATAATTTGGTAGGAACTTACTATGTTTGATATTTTTGGGGTCATTTTGACATTCTTTGGGTGGTATTTTGGCTAATTTCTGCCAAGAACTCGTTTAATGAAATTATCCAAGAATATTCTCTTCTAGCCATGTGGTTACAATTCCTGCAAGAAAGTTTCACCCTCCAAATCTTGGTACTGAGGGCTGTATCTTTGTGAATTGCAGATCACCATTGGAATCGAGCATGTAATGCAATGCGGAATTCAGTTGATCATCATTTTGGATCCCATAACATTATCCAGTGGGGTGGATTGTTGCCAAATTAACTGGAAATAGTCAGAAGATTATGCCTCTGTCAATGACTAATAATACTACAACGCAGGTAAAGAGGCGCACATGTTTTGAAACTGAACTGGGAATAGAAAATTGGTAATTGGTAACTGGCTAATGATTATTGGGTACATCATAGTAACAATTTCAACTACTGACAAGCCTTAATGGCTGCCATAGACACCTGTAGCTTGTGACTGAATAACGTTATGTAGTATGTACGTTTGGGCTGTGTGAAAATCCTGTGAAAATCACAAGAGTAGAACGTAAAATCGGGAACCTCACTTCGACCAAATCGAGTGAAAATGCCGTATCCATTGTTCTAGCAAAAATAATTCTTTATGTGTATTCTGCAAAATAGACATTATAATGAGATTTCACCATTTTGTATTTTGACAAAAAATGCTTCACTGTGCTCCACGATCCTTCAACTGTGTTGAAACTAATTGGGTTTAAAAATGGTTGACGGTCTAGCGGGTGTATCCATGTTGCTGGATTTATGTCTTAACCTCTCACCGCCCAAGGCCTAACCATGTCAAAAAAAAACTTGCTTTTCAAGTGTTATAAGTCTAAATGTGAGTAAGGTATGAAAATCTCAACCGTACAATATTGTAGTGTGCAGGTTTTAGATCGTGTAAACCAAATTTGGGGTCATTTGACCGTATAGATTGAAAGATTATAATGTTCTAGTGTTGAAAAAAGTTGCTGAAATTTTCCTAAAAACACATTTGGAGGTGAAATTCGATTTCTATACCTACTCAAATGAAAAAATTTTAAACTACAAAGTGATTCAAAACCAAAAGACAGACACTTTGGTGGGGGAAAAAAATCATTCAATTGACTCATTGCGTTTGCAAAATTGTTTTGAAATGTCAAAAAACAGTGAAAAAAGTAGCAAAAAAACACATCTATGGCTAAACCTACCTATACTAAAATGATTCTCAGTCAATCATAACTTCTTGTATTGATATTAAATTTTTACCACAAGAACTAGACTAGTATGCGCAACTTTTACAACAAAAATTATTGAAAACAAACCCTTTGTGAAGAAGTTATAAGCTGCCGAAGTTCACTGTAATGCAAAAATGACTGCATTTTGAACTTCGAATTGCTCCCAAGCATTCAAAACAACTTGGATTGTCATGAAAATTTGACCACAGTAATTATACTTTATGGGAAACAAAGCACAACAAATTTTCTTGAAAACTAACATTTGATGAAAAAGATACAAGCCCCCAAAGTTGCAACCATCTCAATGCAGTGTGGTGAACTCAAATTGAACCTGCAAACTTTGAATGGCTTTCAAGAACTTAGTACATCTTAGATAGATCTGAAAAGCTTACCAAAAAAAATAGGTTAGTATGCGCAACATTCCCAACAAGTTTTATTGAATTTGGACATCGGATGCAAAAGTTACAGCACTTTGAATTTGACTGCTAGGTGAAGACACTTTTGGTCCCCTGGGACGGTGAGGGTTTAATGCAAATTGCCAAACTAATAAGTTAACCTTCCTAAAAAATAAAAAATAAAAGATAAAAAATAAAAAATAAAAAAAATAAAAACATTGGTGTTTAATTAGCAAATTTATAATAGAAAGGCAATATCTTTAGGTTGTTAAAACAATGAGTTATAATTGATAAAATCCTAATGCATGATGGCATGATCACAAACAAGAGAAGAAAACAATGATGTGACTTTGTGAGAGACCCAATTCTCTATCAACAAAATCTACAAAACCATATTGAAATATTACATTCAAAGAGTTTTTATCCTTTAAATCATGAAATGTTGTCCTTCAATTGGCCCCTTGTTCAATTCTTATTTTAAATTGTTTTTAAATTTTGATTGAGCATGTTATATATTTTAGAATGACAACAAGGCATAATTGTATTGAAATTATCTATAAACAAGACTAAGGTTTTGGTAATGCCTTGCACCTACAAACTACAAAGATGGATAAAAAAAATTTTAAAGTTCAAATGGTGCTAAAAACATGTATCCTTCATTACAGCATAGAGTTGCAAGTGTGAGACTAAAACCTTAATTTAAAGATTTAAAAATTCAATGCAATTAAAATTTATACTATCATGTCTTGTTGTTGTATTAAAAACATAACAAATAGAATAAAAAGTTCAAATGCAATCTAGAATCAAAATTGACAGAGGGGCCAAATGAAAGATGACAGTTTATGATTTAAAAGATAACTCCAATAGTCATAATATTTTGCTAAAATGTTGACCAGAAGTAACAAAACTTTGTTGTTTGAACTTCAGACACTAATTTTATTAAGTGAATATTATATGTATACAACTCTGAAATCACCATAGATTGACGTTATGCAAAACACTCAAAAACAAACAAGGGCAACTATCTCTTCATTTATGATCCTTGCATACTTGAAGTCCATCTTGAGGATGGTCCCATTTGCTTTTGATAAAAAAAAACAAGTTGTATATCATTGATTTGAAAGTTGTAACTAATTTTGAAAGTTCTTTCACTTGGTTAATTTCTACATAAAAGTCAAAACAATTCTTCAAACTACTTGTAGTTGGTTCAATCAACTTACTTATTTAACAAAACTAACTAGACCATATTTTCCAACTAATGCCCTATCTATGTAGATCAATATAAGTATATAAGCTCACCTATCTATGACAAGGTCAAAAATTGGAAGTTGATTAGTGAAGAGGGTACAACCTCCTCACTACTTTAGAGTAAATGAATAACATATCACATCTACATTTCTATCATCATTTTCTCCAAAATTATTATCCATATAACCTACTCATATATTAACTACTAGTCTCAATTCCGTCCACTTAGTATCCACCCAAATAAAAAATTCAACAAGTTTCTATTATAACCATCATTGATCTATGTTTGCATCCTTTCTAAAAATACTAAAAGTTGGAAGTATTTCCCTTGCACTTCACAAAGTAAAAGAAGACATTAAGATTAAAGAAACGAAGTTGTTTATGCACTTGCCAAAATTGCAACACAAACACCAAATTGAAATCCTAAAGTTGATTCATTTGCTCTATATAATGATGAATGGCATTATTCTAAATAAAAAGACCTTTGAAAATACTTTGTAAATTCATATTTGACTAAAAAAAATGATTACAACACAAAATTAACAAAATTATCACTTCCTTAACATTAAAAAATAGGCAAATGACATGGACAAAAAATTATCCAACAATTTCTAAAACAACTCTCAATAAATTGCAAATCAGCAATGTCTAAATTATTCAATTACTCAAATTCAAATATGGCCAATACTTAGAAATCTTTTTTAGTACGCATTTTTTGCCTACCACATATTCCATTATTTCAAGTTCAATCATTATACAACCTATATCAAATTGGCATAGGAAAATACATTTCTTGAAATGTATCCAAAATGATATTACCACCCTTCAAGTATAAAGATATACTATTGCAATCTAAAAACTCATAAATATACTATTATTTTCCTCAAAATCTAGTAGATATACATTCATGACGCATACTAACATATTATAACTCAAACCCCTTAGATAACAAGTATTCACCTAATTTCAAGTTTCTATATTGTGACAAATTGATTGATTTTCACATATTTTGTACATCATGCATTGCTATGGCTATAGCTTGAAATTATTTGTGTGTACAATGATCAAAAAGTTAGTCCCTAGCTGCCTAACAAACCATATATGGTCTATCCAATATTTAAGGCTTGCCTTTTGGTATAGGTAGTTAAATTCCTTTGACTATTTAAAAAAAATTTATGACAATATTGAAGGTAAACTTTGAAAGTTTTTTTCCCACTAAAAAAAGTAAATATTTGATTTTTAAAAGGTCCTCAAAGGCATATACATACCATTAGTGGAATAGTAAAGCTTGCCAATTTTACTTGATTTCCCAACTTTGAGCAAAGCTTGCCAAGTTCATTTGATTTGAGATCTAAACTATTGTACTTATCCATTTGCTTTGAAATGATCCCAATGGAAAAAATAAAGTGCTTTCACAATTTTCATTGTTGAAAATTTAAATATGCTAGTGTTGATTTGGAGTACGTTATTTGCGATTTCTACTTGTAAAAAAAATTGCATTTCAACAAATTTTGCAAGGTGGATTATGTAATGGTTCTGATAACTCTTCAATTGAACTTAAGGTTTTTGGAAGTGCATTTTAATATGCTAACACAATTTTAAGTTGTTCATGTCACCTCCAATCCCCCAAAACTCTTATATGCAAATTTCTCAAACATTGTGGGGAAGGACAACATACTAAAAATAGGATACAAACATTTTTCTTGTTATAATCTCACAACTCATATACAATTTCACACTCAAAATTTCTATGCACTCTAATAAGAAAACTCTTTAAACATTTATACAGTTAGTTTTTGAAAAAATAAAAATTTACTTCATTAGGGATAACTTCTTTTTCATAAAAAAAAATTCACTTGGAAAGGCTTAGGTACTTAAGAGTCAAGGCAGAAATTCTAAAATCATTAGTTGACCAATTCCCCTTTTTTTAGATAGATCCTTGCCACGAACAAATCATCAATTTATATACCAAGTTGGACTTATGATTAGTGGATGGTGTAAGCCTGACTTGACTAGATATTAGTGACTACTAATTATTGAATAGAAATAGAATTATCTATTGTCACTACACTTAAACCTCCAAAAGATCTTACACATGCCAAACTTAGATGAAAAGTACTTCAATTCCTTCAAAATATTCTCATGAAACTCAATCCTAGTGTGTCAAGCAATGGCCCTTCAAACCTAAGTTTAATGAGCTTTATCCTATACTTCACTTGGTGATTGTTCAATTGACTAATTATGGAGCACATTTGGTGAGCAAGGATGTAGGACAAGAATTTGAAGGGCTCTTCAAAAATAAATGTAAACTTTTAGCACATCAAATTGGGTGAGCAATCTAAGCATGGTTGTGGGTGCTCTTACAATGATCTAAAACCTCCCACTTTGAACTCCATAAAAAAATTCACACATAGTAATCAAAATTTGATCTGTACCAAAAATTTGGCTCTTGTACCAAAATACCTCTCCCAAAAACCAATACACCTTCCACAAATCCCACTCTTTACATATGTTAAAAATGCTTCCAAGTGGCAAACGGTTCCCCAATGTAACAGGCCAATGGATTCAGGTTCCTTAAAATGCAAAAAACTCAATGAGCACTCACAAAATTCTCAACAATGACATAATTCTTCTAGGAACAAGAGTGTTCACTATAATGCTCATTATGTGCCAAGCAATGAGCATTATAGTGAACAAGCTAAGCTCTGCATTTCTAGAAAATACTTGTTGAGAGAATTAAATGTAACCCGTAGCCAATAAACCATTGCCTTCACCTACGAGAATACCTCAAAGACTTAACGAAGAGATTGAATCCTAGCCTTCGGACCACGACTCCAAAATTGAAAAGAAGCATCGACATCTTTCGAGATGATGGTAAGAAAACTTTACTGAAAGTTCAGAGGACATCAACACCTCAAAATTCTGCAGATGGGTAACCTGTCACACAAGAAACTAATGAACAGTTGCTGTCACTCAATCTCCCAAACCTAAAATCTTAAAAAAAAATCGGTCCCATTTACCGAAGAATTGAACAACGAAACATGCACACTGACAATCCGAGATCCTTCTAGAGACTCACGACAATTTACTACCAATCTCCGTCTTTCCCTGTTACGTTTTCTCCACTGCCTTTCGAAACCAGAAAGAATTTGATTGCAAAACCCTAAAATCTTGAGAAAATGTGGTCCCATTTACCAAACAAATTTGAACAACTAATATGCACATTTACCATCCAAGATTGGCCTTGATAGTCATAACCATTTACTACAAATTTCCATTTTCTCAAATTTCCAGTTACGCTTTGCATTGTTCGCTACAAATTCACCTCGCCACAGAAAGAATGAAAGGGAAGTAGAATAATTGCAAGGACTACGCAGCAAATTCCTAAAGAAAAAGAATCCACTCTGAAGCAAATCCAATGCCGACGGATAATAAGGTTCTTACAATTCCATTGAACTCCTCCGTCCATCTCCCTTATAATTTCCTACTGATTCCCGAAACCCTAAAAAACTAAGCAGCAACAGCGCTCTCCGTGCTCTCACTCTCCAACGGAGGCAACGTGGGCGCGGCGAGCCTCTCTCCGCGCGGTCGCCCAATCTTCCGCTCCACCACGATGAAAGTCTTGCTCTTGCTCACGGGCTTGCACTTGGCGAGCGTGACGATGTCGCCCACATTGCACTCGTTCTCGGGGTCATGCGCGTGGTACTTCTTCGCGGACTTGATCCGCTTCAAGTACTTCGGGTGAGGGGCAATTCGGAAGACTTCCACGGCGATGGTCTTGTCGCTCGAGGCGCACACCACGCGGCCCTGAATTTTCTTCATGGCCTCAATTCGCAACGGCCCGGCGAGGGGCGCCATCGCTGCTGGGGCGCTCGTGTGCGATAGCTTGGTTCCGGCCATGGACGAGACGAGAGAGAGATGCGAGCCCGAGCTCACGGAAAGTGAAACTCCGGCTAGGGACGCCATTAGAATGAATTGATACGCACCTCGCAAGTGCGGCAGCTGTGAAGGGAATGGAAGCAAACTGAAGGAGAAGCTCGCGGGGATGCTCGAAGGCAGTTTGGATAAGGAAGACGAGACCCGGGGTTTCGAGGGGTCAGTCGGTAATGCGAGTACCCGGGCTGGGGCACCCGTTGCGTACCTCATCCACATGGATCCTATCTGTGTGTGTTTCTTCATTTCACCCCTAAATGTCCGAGGCACCAAATTTTGGTGTCGACAATAGTTTGAAGTTAAATAAGACCCAACTAAGTTTTTATTTTTAGTAGTTTTTATTTCAGACAAATTTTTTTGAAGTCTAGTTTTATTTTCAAAGATTCGATTTTGAAAATGAATGATTATGATTTTTCTATTCAAGATTTTGTGCAAGGGTCTCCATTGCAATCTTGACTTTCTGTAGTGTTGAGGGCTCTTGGAAATGAGCCTCAAATACACTAGATCTTGGAGAAAAAATTACATTAGAAATTCATTTAAAAAAATTGTAGTGTAGATTTTGAGAAGCCATAAATTGATTGGGGTTATGTATGTTAGATCCTTTACTAGAAGAAAACTATGTTGAAGTCAACACAACCAACTTGATGTTTTTATATTTCCAACATCCCATTCTATGTCCCATTTTGCATTAGAACCGAGATTAGAATGTAGAGTTTTGCACTCAAAATAGAAAAACATTAAGTTAGTTTTGTTGACTTCAACATAGTTTTCTTCTAGTGCTTGAACCTCATATTTTTTTGGTGACCAATTTTTTAGATTTGACATCCAAAAAGAAACTAAGCTAAAAAGACTTTCATAATTTTGACACCCTCATAAACAAATATTATAATCTTTCAATCCTTAAATGATATTGTTGTGTATTCTTTTCCTATGTAATGTCTAACATGTCTAGTTTGAATTTTTATGTGATGTCTAACGGTTACAATTCAAAAAAAATTGATAGAACTTATCGAAATGTTGTCTTTTATCCAGTTTAGAGCAAATTCCTAGAAGTTCAAAATAGGCCTTGTGCATTTAGGGGCTAAGGTGAATAAAGAGTAACTACTTGTGTTTGGGATTAGTATTACCTTGAAAATTAGTATCACCACAAAATTTTAGTTTCTTGGATATTGTTCAATATAGTAATATTCAGCTTGTACTAATTCAAAATAGTGTAATTTGAAAAATTAATGTCACATGTACTTTGAGGGCAAATGAGTGCACACCTAATTGCGTTTGAAGAAGCAATTGAACATTGCTTTGATTATAATATATCACTAGCACAGACATACGTTGAAAAAACCATCGCAAAATGTGATTTTTCATTAAATATGTATTATTTTGAATACAATTGTGTTGGGTCTTGCTAGAAGTTAGGATGATGTTGAAGATTTAATTCTTATGCATTTTTTGAATGAATACAAATATAAATAAATTATATTAAAAAATTGCTAGAAAAAGGTGTAATCAAAAGTGCCCCTATATTCTCATGAATGGAAGCACTACATTTTAGGCAAGAATTTAAAGGGGCTACTTTAGAAAGGGGGCACAATCAATTACATCTAATTTTGAACCTCTAACTAGATTTTCACCTATTAAATTAGTAATTGATTGTACACCTACTGTAAGTATTTCAAATTTATTAAGTTTATTCAAATTGTATTGAGAATATAAGAATACATTCTAAATCTTTTAAATCTTTTTTCAATTGCCAAATCAAATCCCAAAATACCATGATGGTTTAATAAATAAAAACATGATTAGATGCTCATTCAAATAATTTTAGGTGTAATTGTTGCTTAAAAGAGTTGATAAATACTTTTGAGAAGTGTAGTTCACTTAAAAATTGACACCTATCTCATAGTGTTATGAACTTTAGAAATTGGGCCAAGGATTTTTAAATGATACTTAATCCTTTGAAGCCCAAGGGCCTAAATACAATTACTGGATGTGGTAAATTTTGAATAATAAATTTTCCATTTTGATTTTTTAATTCTTCCAAACATGGTAGATTTAGAGCATGCTACATCCATTCTAGTAATACAAAAAATAATAATAATAATCTAAAACATGCAAACATATCTTACAAAACTCTTCAAATACTACAATACATGGTCATTGATATAAACAATGCAAGTGTACACCAAATGCAAGACTTGCTTTATGATGAATTTTTTTTTGCAAAGACTCACATTCATTTTCTTTGAAATACATCTTGCACAATCTTAATGTGGGATGTAGTTGTCAATTGAGCTTGGTCAAAGTTGAATGTAGTTTAGAACATATAGCAGAAGAATTGTTGAGCAATCACTCAAAAGGAAACTTTGTTTTAACATCTCAAATAATAGACAACAATTTTTAATTTTGCACTTATATACCTAAGGGCCAAGGGGTACTGTTAAGGGCAGAAATGTAAGTACACAATAAGTGCATGAGTCATGGAAGAATTGGAATTTGGATGATACTAAGGTAGATATTCCTTAACCCTTAAAAGGCCCTTGGGGTCCCTCTATACAACCTTTAATTAGCCTTAGAACTCTTCAATTGTGGTTTACTATATAAATTGTGAACCCCTACATGTAGATCAATTTCGTAAGTGATTAGGAAAAATTTGGAACATGTCTAAATTTTTTTAAATTGTACAACTATTTCAGAAAATCTACACATGAGTTTGGAAAAAGAAACACATTTACACATGAATAGAAAAAATCAATCCAAAATTGGGAGTGTTGAAAAAGTAGGAGCAAAGTGCCAAAAGTCAAGAAAATGAAAACAAACTACAAAATTGTCGAACTTTGAAAAGTAAATTATTTCAGCATGAAAGTATCAAAACTGACCTACATGTACAGTACATTGTTATTTACATACTACCATGATCATTAATTTACTTTGTATTGAATAGTATTTGGTGAATGTTTTTTCTGGTCAAATACCACCATATTCATAATATACTATACGGCCACAATAGGGTTAAGGAGTTTGCAATGTGTGGGTCGGATCTCACGAATGTCTCATTCTTTTCTAACTGTCGCTTAGATAGCAAACCCTGCTTGTCGCAATAAAAAGAGTGATCGAAACCAGAATGATCATTCACAAGTCTCTAGAACGTGAGCAGCCATTTTGTCAACGACACGGTGATAGACTCTCACTGGCCTTCCACAGCATGGCCTTAAGCACATCCTTTCAAGGATAAGCAAGAGCATGATATTCAACTAGTTCAACCCCCCTCAAAATTTTATCAATAACAAACATTCATGGAATATGGTTCATATCTGAGGCCTTAACCCTGGAAGTACACCTTAAAGCAGAGGCCAAAAGGTGGCTGATGGATGACTTTCAAGATTACTCTAGAAATGAAGAATGCACCTATTGGTCCACAATTCAGATCATTTTTGACAAAGTATCTTGTTTAATCCAAAATTAATCCAAACGAAACAGCGGAATCCAACGGAATATATAAGAGAAGGAATGACAACAAATAAAACTGAAAATCAATGGCATTGAAGTGAATTGCTCAATTGCTCAATTGCTCAATATTGCTGAATCTGCACAATTGCTCAATATTGTATTATATTACAACTCTCATCGATTCACATGAGCTACAAAATTGGTACTCACTGGGAGCTAGTATACAATGGTACAAAGGACCTACAGTTGCCAGCACAGCCTAGCGAGGTGCAGGGCTGCCGCTCGACGCTTTTTGAAGCAGGTCAGTGAAGTTGCTGATAGATCTCAGTGGGGAGTCTTTCGCCCTAACGTCAGTACGCCTTCTCCTCTCTCCCGTGAATTTTATCTGCAAGTTATGCGTGAAGAGTTAGAAGTCTATTACCATGATCAGGTCCTCAAGAAAACTTTGAGAACATATAAGATCACAGAAGGAAGATTTAAAGTGTAGCGAAATGAAGAAACCTTATATTTGGAGTCTGAAAGCTCTCGTTCAGTAGATCTAAGGCGGTTCTCAAGCAGGTCAAGGGCGCCCATGGCTCCAGGTACATCCACTGTTTCGGAGACTGACAAGCCAGCAGCCTGTTGAACAGCAAAATGAAATTAAGAAAACTCCATGAACTTTTGGAAGGGTAGAAATAGCGACTAATTTACATATATA
The DNA here is from genome assembly GCA_951230915.1 of Antitrichia curtipendula. NCBI lineage: Eukaryota > Viridiplantae > Streptophyta > Bryopsida > Hypnales > Leucodontaceae > Antitrichia > Antitrichia curtipendula. The sequence continues at coordinate 21,890,706 of OX579636.1, read as the reverse complement.
TAGGAATCTCACCAGAGGCGAGAAGTTCTTAGTAAGCTAAAAATACTTAACATCCTTGGAGTCCGGAAGGTTTACCTGCATGAGGGCGGAGCACAAGCTCGAGAGTTTTTGTGCTGCTTCGGCCCGACTGTTCTCTGCCTCCTGGACCACACTCATCCGTACCCAAGTTAGAATTATCAAAAGGCTCTGAGCACATATTCCTTAGAGAATTCTGTAAGGTGAAGTTGAAACCTTATTCAGGAAAGTCATTTCAAAACGAATAGCCCATGATTTCTGCTTGGAGTCTCAACATCAAGTCGACTTGCTTACAAAACGGTATTAAATCTGGCATTCCATATACCAATGGTGACCAATACATAAACAAATGTCCTTGTTCACAATCTATACCTGGAGCAGATGGCGAAGATTCAGTCGCTCCTCATCGAAGCTGGAAGATGTACTTTTGGGCTCGACTGACTTGAATCTTACCAATTCATCATGCATCCCCGCATGCAGGAGCTCAGTGCGTCGCAGTTCCTTCCTCAATTCCTCATTGGTCAATTTCAGAGTCTGGTTTTCTTCCTGCGGACATGAATTAAAAAAAGTATTTAAATGCAAATAAATCGACACAGGCTTCAGACCTACCCAGATTAAGGAAAGCAAGATCCATGAGCAGATCTCGCTGAAGGGACGAGAATGACAGCAGATGATGGCTGGTGACAGCAATTAATCGCTGACATGAGACTCAACGGACGATGCTCAGGAATTTCCAAAGCGCATCTATATTACCACTAACTGCTGCCTAGTATCCGTTGGCTTTGATAACACCTCAACCCAGCTGTCTTTATCCCCTATCAACACTCAATCCCCTATCCAATAACAATCCAACAACAAGACTGTGGTACTAGCGTACCTTAATTTTAGCATGATGGTTGATCTGTTGATAGAAAGACTGTTGACTAGAGGGGAGTCTCCTGATCTCCATTTCAAGCTCACTAATCTTTTCCTGGTGATTAATGTTCTCAATCTGTAAAAACGACATAACGAAGGTCGGTGAGAGAAAGTACGAGGGCTCGCATCAGTACCAAAATAAACTTCTTGGGTGACATATATTCACCGGTTTATAATCGACAAGTAAACCGCTACGCATCGAGCAGGACATCGGTCGGGGCATTGTGGCGAAAAACGAACTTTTGATTTTGAATTTTAATTCAAGGCCATAGCAGCAATGAAATCACTACAAGTCATACACGCTCCGACTGTCTAGGCAACGATAAGAAATTTCTTTATCAACGTCTTGGACTCTTGGAAACTTACCCTGAACTTTTCAATCTCATCCGTCAGCATCTGCTCTCTCTGGCGTAAATTCTCAGCAGCCACACAGGCAGTCACAATCTCACACTGCCTCAGGTTGATCTCCTCAACCCAGCTGCAAACAAAGAAACAAATGTTTAGGGTGAGTATCATCTAATGCCCCTGTGTTCAACAGCGGGTGATCAATCAAATTCACTTTCAAGATCATATATGGAAGCAAGATAAGTCAAATTCCACACCTCTCTCTTTCCGCAATGTAGGCATTTAATTGTGACCTCAAGCTCGAAAGTTCAGTTTCCTGCATGAGGAGAAAGATGATGTGAGGATCAACGGGAACAGCAAATGTTACTACAACGACGCCTATGGATGGATATTGGTCAAACCACACGCTAGAGAAAAATCTCAAGTTCAAAACATCATTGCATCTTCAGAAGGTGCTGTTATTGTTAATCCATTCATCAAAAAAGAGGACATACCATTTCTTCAGCTTCCACATTTTTGCGACAGGCCGTCTCTGCCAGCAGCTTGATCTGTTGGTGATCTAGCATCGACTGCAAAGTCACAATTTGATAGTCAGAACCAGAAACACACTATGTAATATACCGTGTAAAAAGGGGTCGGAGTTTCCACATGCAGCAGATCAAGCATGTGACCTAGAGTACTTACCACAACGTTGTTCATTTCCGATTTAACACCGAGTAAATCTCGGAGCACATCATGAGTCATGCTCTCAGCCTCAGCTAGTCTCGTATGCAGCGTGAATACCTACAAGTGAAGCCGGTCCGAATTAATGTCTTGAGAAGAGCAAACTCTAAACAAGATAGTGTAATACCTTATGGGTCAAAACTTCGTTGCGTATTGGCAGTGCCATATGATGACCTTGTTAGTAATGTAACAGACGCCGTGAAACAAAATAGTACGGAGTACTATTTTGCGCTGAGCATAGATCTTTCAGGTAAAGCAATTGTTAGTATGAACTTACTGTAATCATAAGGAATCAGAGTGCTGGCCTGGAATTACCTCTTTCTGACGAGATGAAGCAAGTTCTTCGAGCTCATTGATACGTCTCTGACAGGAGACATGCGCTATATCTCTTCGTGAAAATGACTCCTGTGCTGGGTTGGCGTCAAAAGATACAATCTCGGTTGCTACTTCGATTGAGTTTGGAATAGTGCAACCAGATTGGACTTCCCAGTTAGCTGTTTTCGATCGCTCCACTTGACTTTCCATCCGTTTCAGCTATTCAAGAGGAACAAGAATTCGAGCTTCAGAAGAGTCGAAATTCATGGATAAATCTTTACATATCAATGACTTACGTTCATGCCGATGAAGAAAAGGACAATGAAATACGAAAATTTACCTTCTGCTGAGAATCAGCCTTCTGTACTTCAGCAGCAAGCAAGAGGTCGGATATCTGAGCCATGGCATCATTAATCTGCATTCAGTCCACACGTCAGGCATTGATTATTAGTGCTCTCATAGTCTACGAACCATTCTTAAGGTGGCGAGCTTTACAATAGAGAGGATTAACGACGGGAGCTTTGAGACACCGAACTTTATCATTCAGAGAGGTAAAAGAAATTTTTCGATTACAATTTCATACAGGATTACAAGAAACCTGTAAACTTCAGATTCTCAATACAGTAGTATGTGGGTGCACCTGAATATCTTTGTCTTTCGACGCGATCTCAAGATTCTCCAGTTTTCTTCGGAAGTGAGATATTTCAGACTCTTTATCTTCCACTTTCCTGAAGCAGAACAGAAAAGTATTAAGTCAACCTAGATCGCAAGTGATAGTGCGGAACTTCTGGAGGTCACTTAACTACTAGAAGTTACAGGATGAGGAAATTCTGGGCACCTTTCAGTTTCCTGTAGTGCAGAAATTGCATGCTTCAAATCCTCAGCATTGCGTGTATTTGATTCTTGAAGAGCAGATTCAGTCACAAAAATGTGATTGCTCAATTTCTGCGACTCCATTTCTATGTCTTCCCTGAGCAGGCGCTGCCGTTCTGCTTCTCTCTTCAGTAAGCCCAACTACAAACAAACATGAATAGAAATAAACACTTCACATTCAGAAAAGTTCCGATGATCCTGCTGCAATCATACCATTAATAATAACAACTGACACTCTTTCTAAAATCTCAACGAAATTTCAAGATAAAATGTGATCAGCTGTAAGAGACGCTTCAGTCAAGAGATGAGAACTTTCAACCCACTTGGTTTTCAAGAGCGTAGACTGTGCTCTCCAACTCGTGCACTGATCTTGTAAGGAGTTTGGCTTCATCCTCTTTCTCCTTTGCATGAGTTCTGCTTAGTTCTCCAGCCTGCACAACATGTAACTGATTTACACGACAGGTTTATAGAGCAATTGACTCCTGGTTTTGCAACAGAGTCTGGTAACAAAGACAATATCATTTTTTAAACCCAATCACAAAGAAGTGAATTCGTCTTATCTACCTGGTGTAATTCAGAGACAACCGCATCACGCTCCTCTACCATAGTGTGCGTCATTTCCAGCTGCTCGGTTAATTCAAGGACTTCGGTCTGAAGCCGGTCTCGTTCGTTTTCGACCTCCTTAAGATCGACAGTGACCTCTTCAAGCGTGTTTGCCATGTTCTGCTCTGCCATTTGCAACTCATCTTCAAGGCTTTCAATGGTTTGCCGCTTCTTGTCCAGCTCGGTCTCCAGTTCGTAAGCCTTTGCTTTCCAGGTCCCGGCCTGGTTCCTTGTTTGGACGATCTCTTCTGTTACTTGACCAATCTCAATCTCCAATCTTGTCCGCCTTTCCTTTTGCATATTCACTTCTTGTTGCAAGACATCTGTTGAAACGCGCAACGAATCGAGCTCTTGGTTAAGACGGAGCTCCTGGAAAGCGGATTCCTGTAGTAAATTGAGGTCAGATTCTAAATTTTGTAATAGATCGTCTTTCTGTTTGAGGTCCCTCTCAAGTGCCTCCATTTCGAGTCTCGTCTCAACCTGCATGTTTTCTGCAGCTGTGGCCCGCTTTTGGTTGGCGACGACTTCAGCAGTAAGGTGTTTCACAAAAGATTCCAAGTCAATCTTCTCATTCTCGATGGATTCCAGATCTTCTTGTTCGATAGAATGTCGGCTGAAATGTTCTTCCATTTCACTCTCCCGTATTTGGAGCTTTTCTTGAAGGTCAGCCACTGCGGTACACCCTTCTTCAATTTCATGGATAAAATCTAGTCTTTCAGTATCCATCTCCACTGTTCTGCGCTGACATTCTCGCAGCGCTTCATAGACGAATTCCAATTGCTGCTTGCATTCCTCTTGAGTTGCAACTAGCTTACCCCTGAGAACCATTAATTCGGAGGCTTTCTCATCCAGTTGTTCCTCGGTGTCTTGACATCGTTGTTCCCAATCCCATAAATCCACTTCCATGGCTGCCCCCTTGGACTTCAGCTTTTCAACCTCACCGGAGAGCAAACCTACTTCCTCGTCCTTCTGTTTTCCCAGCTGAGCAGAAGAAGTCCTAAATTCCTCCAAACATTTCTCGGAAGTCTGTCGTAGTTCTTTTAAATTAGCTATTTCTTGAGAAAGGGAATAGACCTCAGCAGTGAGCACCAATTTATTCCTCTCAAGCTCCTTATTTTGCTGGAAGCAATCGTCAAGCTGCGATTGAAAGAGCGAAAAATGGTTCACAACCTCTTGTGAGGATTGAAGCATCTCTGCGTTCTGCAGTTGACTTTGACTAAGAAGGTTCTCTAGATCAGATGCCATGGCATCCTTCTCTCTTGATTCCTGGACTGCACACTCAAGCATTGCTGTCAGGATTTCAAGCTCCAATTTTTGCTTCCAGGACGCCGAAGAGGATTCTTGCACCTCGGTTTGCAGCTTCAATATTTTCATCTCTAAATCAGCGCAAATCCGTGACTTTATGTTAACTTCATCTCTGAACACTCTTTTTTCCGTTTCCAGGTTGTTCGCAGTTGCAAGGATTTCATCCCTCTCATGCTCCATCTCAGCTGAAGCAACCATGGAAATCTCCAAAGAATTGAGCAATTTCAGAGTCTCTGCACTACTTTCCTGCAGTGAAGATGTAATCTGATCCTTCTCTAACAATTCGTTTGAGGCGCTATCAATAATGGTTCTCAAAATTTCTAGCTCTATTAGGTGAGCCGTAGATGCAGCATTGGCTTCCTGAGACCGCTTACAAAGCTCCACGCTCTGAATCTCCAAACGCTCCACAAGGTCTTTCTTATTCTCGTCCAGAGCTAGACAACGCGCACTGATTTGCTCCAGCTTCTCTCCAAGCGACATCATCATCTCGTCTTTCTCCTGCAATTCAATTTCCATGGTAGTTTTCAAGATTTCTAGCTCTGCCTGGTGTGCAGTAAATGCAGCGCTGGCTTCCTGAGACTGCTTACGAAGCTCCAGGCTCTGAATCTCCAAACGCTCCACAAGGTCTTTCTTGTTCTCCTCCAAAGCCAGACAACGCACACTGATTTGCTCCAACTTCTCTCCAAGTGTCATCATCATCTCGTCTTTCTCCTGCAATTCAATTTCCTTGATGGTTTTCAAGATTTCTAGCTCTGCCTGATGTGCAGTGGACGTAGCGCTGGCTTTCTGAGACTGCTTGCAAAGCTCCAGACTCTGAATCTCCAACCTCTCAGCAAGGTCTTTCTTGTTCTCGTCCAGAGCCAGACAACGCACACTGATTTGCTCCAACTTCTCTCGAAGTGACATCATCATCTCGTCTTTCTCCTGCAATTCCCACGAGGCACTTTCCATGATGGTTTTCAAGATTTCTAGCTCTGCCTGATGTGCAGTGGACGTAGCGCTGACTTCCTGAGACTGCTTGCAAAGCTCCAGGCTCCGAATCTCCAAACGCTCCACAAGGTCTTTCTTGTTCTCCTCCAAAGCCAGACAGCGCGCACTGCTTTGCTCCAGCTTCTCTCCAAGTGACACCATCATCTCGTCTTTCTCCTGCAATTCAATTTCCTTGATGGTTTTCAAGATTTCTAGCTCTGTCTGATATGAAGTGGATGCAGCGGTGGCTTCCTGAGACTGCTTACGAAGCTCTAGGCTCTGAATCTCGAAACGCTCCATTAGGTCTTTCTTATTTTCGTCCAAAGCCAGACAGCGCGCACTGCTTAGCTCCAGCTTCCCTCGAAGTGACATCAACATCTCGTCTTTCCCGTGCAATTCCCACGAGGCACTTTCCATGATGGTTTTCAAGATTTCTAGCTCTGCCTGATGTGCGGTGGACGTAGCGCTGGCTTTCTGAGACTGCTTACAAAGCTCCAGGCTCTGAATCTCCAAACGCTCCACAAGGTCTTTCTTAGTCTCGTCCAGAGCCAGACAACGGGCACTGCTTTGCTCCAGCTTCTCTTGAAGAACAAATATCATGTGGTCTTTCTCCTGCAATTCCCACGAGGCACTTTCCTTGATGGTTTTCAAGATTTCTAGCTCTGTCTGATATGCAGTGGATGCAGCGGTGGCTTCCTGAGACTGCTTACAAAGCTCCAGGCTCTGAATCTCCAAACGCTCCATTAGGTCATTCTTATTCTCGTCCAAAGCCAGAGAGCGCGCACTGATTTGCTCCAGCTTCTCTTGAAGAATAAATATCATGTGATCTTTCTCCTGCACTTCCCTTGAGGTACTTTCAATAATGGTTTTCAAAATTTCGAGCTGTAATTCTTGTGCAGAGGATGCAGCACTAGCTTCCAGCGACTGCATACAAAGCTGCTTACTCTGAAACTCCAACCTTACTAGGAGATTCTTCTTATCCTCTTCCAGAGCGCTTACTCTTACCGAGAGAAACCCTTTCTCTTGTCCCAGCTCAGAAGCAGTCACTTGTAAAGAAGCAAGCAAGGACGAAAATTTGATATTGTTCTTCTCTAGGTCAGCTTTCAAGGTCTCTGCTGCATGCAATTCACTGGAAGTGCTTTCTAGCATTGTTGCCAGAATCTCCATGGCTTCATGGAATTCAGCTTCAGATTGCATGAACTTTTCCGAAGTACTTTCCAGCAAGTTTTTCTGTGTTTCTGCCTGAGTCATTAAGTGAACCTCTTTCTCACCTAGTTCGTGTGTAAGCAACCGAAGATCATGAACTTCGGTAACTGCCTCATCCAAACTCCTCTGAATAAACACCACCTCATTGTGGCTGTTCTCTAGGTCAGATATGACGGCATGTACGGTAACTTCTGTTTCCAAAAGCTTCGCAGCTGCTGCGTTGACCGCGTCATGAGAAGCAGCGAGGTCGACTTCGAATTTGCGGATCTCATCTTCATAAGAGTCCTTTTTCTGCCTGAGACTAATAACTTCCATCTCCACCAAGTGCTTCATGCCCATCGCATCTGCTAGTGAAATCTCAAGCTGCTTAACCTGACCACGTAAATGATTGTCTTCCACCTGCAGCATTTCAGTTGCCTCAACTAATGTAAGTTTTTCCAACTCCAGTTCTTTTGAATTTGCCACTATAATCCTCAACTCTTCGGACGTCTCAATAAACAACCTCTCCAGCTCTTGATTTCTCGTAGAGAGGTGATCGTATTCAAAAGTTAACTCTGAAATATATGCAGTCTTTCCAGCCAAGGAAGCCAGCGCTCCTTGAAGTTCATCTCTAGTAGTTGCATGTCCTTTGTGTTGCACCCTCATGTTCTGCATTGCATCCTCTAGAGCTGCTTCCGATCCTACAAGCAAATCTTGAGTTCTGTCGAGAGATACTTGCAGAGCCTCATTCTCCATGACACTTTGTTGCACTCTCTGCTCCAACTCAGTCACCTCTGCATTCATCTTAGCAAGCTTCATATGTGCTCCATCCGTAGCACTTTCGATTTCAGAAATTTGAATCTTCATAATTTCCTTGAATTCATGGTCGAAGCCAGCTGCTCTCTCAGAACAAATGCCCGTGAGCAGCGTTTTCATTCCATGAATATCTGAACTCAAGTCCTGCAAATGTTTCTCCACATGATCCATGGTCATAGAGACTTCCTCATCAATCATGCTGAGCACCTCACAACTATGGAGAGTTACTTTCTCCCCCCTAGACTTCCATTTGAGCACATCGCGCTTAGCAATTTCATTGGCTCGAACTAATGCATTGACAAGAATTTCTGCCTCCTTCAAAGTGGCCTGCCCGTCCTCAAATTGCTTCCTCAACATTATCGCTTCAGTGCTCTTCTCACTGGCACAAAGTTTTGCATCCTCCATTTCTGCCTTCAATTTTTCAAACTGCTTACGCCATTCAAGAGATGACTCATCCATCTTCTCCTCTGTTTTTGCGAGGACGTCCATGACCTTGTGCAACTCACATTCAAAAGTTTTCAATCCCACATCTCTGCATCTCACCTCATCTTGCGCGTTCACAAGTGCTTCGCTAATGCTGGAGAGCTGCAGCTTAAGGTCATTCCTTTCGTCAACAAGGCATGCCAGTTCAATTTCCCCCTCCCTGCTGCTTGCACTCCGCTCCAGCTGGACTGCCAAGAGATTGGTATCCTTCTCGAACACCTCTGCTCGTAGTCTTTCGCACTCACGTCTTACTTTTTCAACCTCTGTCTTGAGTGTCTCCAAATAATTATAGAAGGGCCTGACCCCTGAATTATCAATTGCATTACTATCTCTGCAAGGACTAGGGACAAAGCAACTGCTTTTCTGAAGCTTCACCGAGTATTGTTCCCAGCAAGACAGCTCCGACTGAAGGGCTTCCTGCTTTACAAGTAACTGATTATTGGTGTCTTTCAACTCTGAACTTTTATCGACAAGTTCTTCAATAGCTGTGTCTGCAACAGATAATAAGGACGTAACCTTTGCAAGATCCAAGTACGTCTTTTCTGCGCAGCTTTTCACTTCTATGAAATCCAGCGAAATTTGAGGGAGATGGCTGGACATTTCTCCTCTTGCAATACTCCATTGAGTTTCAAGTTCGCTAAATGTCACGTGACACTTCTTTTCGGTTGCTATTATTTCGCCCTCCAACTCCTTCAACGCATTGTAAAAGATTTGGTTCATTTCTAGGCTCTCCGGAAGCTCTCGGTTAGCTGTGAAAATTCTGTCTTCCATCTGTTCTCTCTCAATATGCCACTGCTTTTCCAAAACTTTGTGACTCTCTTTTAGGTTGCCAAGTGTCATGGTGGATATGCGGTCCTTTTCATGCGACTCCTTCAAGCTCTTCTCAAGGCCCTCAATCTGGCCTTGCAAGGATGAAAACTCCATCTCCCGACAAGCCATGCACCTTGTCAGTCTCTTATTCTCCGCTACAAGAGCTACGGTTTGAAGCTTCAATTGCTCTTCCGAACGAACAAGCTCTTTCATCAAAAAGTTCGACGCACGCAGTTTCTCTTGTGTCTTCACAGACTTACTTTCCAATTCGGCCCAATCTCGCTGGAGAACAGTGATAACCTCTTCCTTCATCTTAATGAAGCAATCTTTATTGCCTAGATCCTCTTCAGCACGATCTCTCTCAGTCCTGAGACTATTCTTAGCAGAAGATTCTGCAGTCAGAGTGTCAGAAAACCATTGCAACATGATTGTGCAAACGGCAAAATTCCTCATGATGCCGTCGGAGTGGTCGTTGCCGCCTGCCTGTCGGATTTTAGCAGTGTCCTTCCTTGTGATAGGGGTTGTCATATCCAATTGCTGCACATTGACAGACTCTTGTTCTTGCAATCTGCCTTTGTCAAGGGCAGTCGATTGCGATAAACAATCATCAAGTATCCCTTGCATCTCATGGACTGCATCAGTGAGGGCGTGTTCACCCTCATTAAGATGTTCCAGGAGTTTCGAGGTAGCCGCATTCCTCTCTTCGCGTGCCTTGGTTGCAATGTCATTCTCTTTCAACAAAGCCTCATTCTGTGCAGCCAAGTTCTTCCTCTCTTCCAGGACAGCTTGAACGACCCAAACCAAATACTGTAGCTCTTTGACAAGCTCAGTTGAACTCCACTTCGTGGCTGTCTCCCTTGGCCGAACGGATGTATCCTGTGGCTTCAGTTTCATGATTTCACCCTCCAAACAACGAATAGCTTGCACCAATTCCTGATCTACAGGGTTTATGTTGCTTTCCTTGTGGTCTCGATCTCCCTTAAGATCGGATACTATCGATTCCGCATCCTGAAGATCCTTTCTAGTCTCATGCGGCCCTACCTCTAACAGAGCTCGATCCTCCACAGTACGACTCTCCTCAAGGGTGAAGTTTAATTTCAAGATACAATCCTTACCCTGTTCTTGATAAGATGATTGCTTACTCTGGGCCGTCGACGTCTCATCACATAGCTTAGCAATATTCTCTATCTCTTCTTTGGGAGATTCCCTTGATCTGGTATTTAAATGTGTGCACCCGCTTCCGAGTAAAAGGTCGAGAGATTTCAGGTCTTGCTCCAGCTGACAGATGCCGACAGTTCTCTTGCTAATTACAATATCTCGTTCTGGCTCATTCTCTGATGCCACAGAACAACTAGAACACATTGGTTCGTCCTTTATTGTAGACAACTTTTGTATCAAAGACTGAGCCTCCTTCAGCTCCTCCCGCAATTCAAGTTCCTGCAACCAATATCATATTTCACTGATTTACATCCATTGGATCCCATTATATCCCATTATGGCGGAAAAACATATAAAATGTTCGAACCCCACTTATCTTTAGTCTGCATCTTCATGCTACCAAACATATGGTACGTTATAATATTACTTCGCATATATGTGATTTGAGAAATTAACAGATTCATCGGCGATCATACGTTAATTACCTTCATGCAGGCTACAACCACCGCATCTTCGGTATGCTTCAATGACAGACGCTGATCTTCTGTAATTTCCTTAATCTCCAAATGTATTTGTCTAACAGCGTTCTGTGCTAAAATAGCCATCTCCTGCAGGATAACTCATAAATTTAAAATTACTGCTACTATAAATTAGTTGTATAACTATTCAGTACGAGCATGCGACCATCTGTTTAAAACTGAAAATCCTATAGACGAAACCAATACCTGAGCAACTGACAGGTCCGATTCCGCAGATTGTAACCTACACACAAGCATCTCAGCTGCATCCAATACTCCCCTAGTTTCCTGAAGCACAATAAGATATGCTGTGAGGAAGATTTTTCACAGGACTGATGCAAATCTGTCCGATAAATAACTTAATTTTGACTAATATATATACCTCACGATTTTCTATTGATCTTTAGCAAAACACCAAACAATTTTCAACTATTCATCTTTTCTTTAAAAATTCATTTTAGACCGAACCTGCTATTCAAGTAAGGTAATCTTCGTAAAGACATTGGCAGATCGAGAAACATGAATTCCATCAACGTAAGAAACAATCTTTTCAAAACAATACGTACCTGGAGATCAGCATGCAGATCCGCTGCTTCCCCTAAACATGCGTTGAGGTGCTCATTGAGATCAAAACGCAACTTAGCTTCACGATCTGCTCTGTCCTCGCTCTGTACACAACGCCCAATGAAATAAATTACTGCCGTCCTGATTCAATGCCGTTCAAATTCCTTTACTGATAGCACCAGGTGACCAATTTCTGCAGGGAATGTACCTGCTGCAATTTGATCTTAAGATTTGATATGAGCTCCAAATGCTGGGCATGGCCCCATTCAATAGCTTCAGCATCCAGTGCCTGCTCCTGCAAAAAACGTGACAAAAGATTTTGTTAAGTAAGATGGAATCATGTGGTGCTTCACAGCTTAACCCAGACGTTAATATACTATATTCCAGAATAGTGAAGTTTACCCGGAGCTTTTGGAGCTCCACCTGATGAACTTGGTTCTTCAATTTGACTTCCCGAAACTCAGCATTTGATTCGTCCAGTTGCCTGCCAGAAGAGTCTAATAAGGTCTCTAGCCCAAAAAGTGTAACTAAACCATGTCAAGCCCAACACCAGCGACTGCCAACTGAGCTATCGATCGTAAATACAAATCGTTCTAATCATGTAATTACTGTTCATGTCCTGCTCATTCATAGGTAACACCGAACAAGCAATCCGACTGAAATAATTGTACACGTCACGTATATGAGAGTGATGCAAAAGACTGTCAAAAGCATATGAGAAGAAGACCGTCATACTTTGTTATTCTTGAGTTTGCTTCCAAAATTGAACTAAGATTCTTCCGGCAATCCTCAACCTCCCTTCGATAATTGTCTGTCTGTATTTATGAACCACGCCACAAATTATGCAAGAGAACGTGGTATACGATTCGTTTTGAGAAAGATGGCTTCGTGATGGTGAACTTGAGGCCTTGTTTCTTCATACCGAAGATACTAAACATGAAATGGAGACAACCAAGCAATTATATCCAATGAGAAGTTCCAGACTACGAAGCCTGAGACGTTATATCAAGTTACAAACCATCAACTAGCGATTACTCTTGGAATAATCAAGAGGGTAACACGGTTTCTAATGAAAATGGAGGCGTACCTCAATTCGCAGGAGCTCAATTTCGCGCTGGGAAGCAGCAAGTTCCGGTGCCAGTGCTTCTCTCTGTTACAAAATCCAATGAGGACATGAGCACCCTGTCGTGATCATCTCAGCCATATGAGCTGTTCTCTATGTTCTCAAGAGAAATCTAAGTTCCATAGGCTAGAAAGATACACTCTTGAGAAATAAATGTGAAATTCATTAATAGGATGCGAGTTACCTGAGGTGAAGTGAGAGCTGTCAGCGATAGTTTACTATCTAGAGCTTCCAAAAGCTGCAAAATTCACACACGCAAGCCAATCAGTTCTATGAGTCTCAGCGCGAAGATATTTGCAGCTACTCAGATTTCCAATTTCAAAAAATCACGAGAATTCTCTAACATTGCTATCTCGAACTAATATCATTTATTATGAAAAAAATTCTGCACCTGATCCCTCAAGCTAGAGATTTCATCAGCCATTGCTTCCCTCTCTCCGCCAGTGTAAAAGTCTTGAAACCTGCAATGGGAGATTCAAGTTTTAAGATTGAAGACTTGAATTTTCGTGACGTTTTGACAACAAAGCCTTGCAAAACAAATTTCAAGTTTTATTGAAATTGTAAACTTAGTTAACGAAGTTATGAAGGAAAATTAAGATACTCAGTGGAACCAAATTGAAAGCAACCTGCGAAGTTGCTCCAGTAGTCGTATATTCTCCATTGCGAAGCGAGTGAGCTCGGGGTTGCGTTCAGCTTTCTCTTGTATGAGCCGTAACTCGTTCATAAGAAAGTCATTTTCTTGCCTGAGGTAAACGTCCGCTGACATTGAACAGGCAGATAGAGCTTCTAGCCTTCGTATCTTATCCTCTCGAAAACGTAACAGCATCTTGCTACATTGGCTGTCATCCTCCCGTTGTTTTACCTGTGTAATACAATTCCAACTCAGATACAAAGAACAGAGTCGAATAGGATATCTGGATGCTTCCCATTGATAATCTCTTCATCTCTATGCACAAGAATATAGGTGACGTCTGTTGAAACTCACAAGGCGAGTCAGCTGGTCAATCTCAGCCGATTGTCGCTTTTGAGTCAACTCTGCCTCCTGCTCTCTTCTCAGTGCTCCAGCCAGGACTGCCTCCATTGCTTCAAGCTATTCTCCATGAAAGACACCCCACCAAAAGAAAACAGTTTCACACCCTCACTTCAAAGGAGCAAAAACATAGCATCGTATACAGGGGCTGAAGTGACCATATACCTCAGTTTCTGAGACAAACTAACAAGGGACTGAAGAGGTTGCAGCGCTAGTAACTGCACAGCAGTTTCACAGGACTTCAATTGAACACAAGAGACGAGAGTTAGAATTCGGGAAGACGGCATACCTTTTTATTTGAGAATCGTGGTCCAGAAAATGCTTTGCTGAATTCCCATGCATCTAATGCACAACGAGAGTGCTCCTGTTCATCGACAGCAATCACTGCCATTCCCAGATTATTGTCTCCGGTGCGCACGCTATCTTGGGCGACTGATGCTACTGAGTGCATAGATGGCGTCCTCGGTAAGTCTTGCCTCCTTACACGGTCCAACTCTTCCTAGAATCCGAAGTATCGTATCAATTTAATATACTCGATATCAAAAATTAGGCAAACCTGAAAACATTCGGAGGAACATAAAGGACACTTTCGTGTAGATCCGAGTATTGCTTTCTTGAAAACAATTCGCATAACAGGGCATCTTCATTAAATGCTGCCATTGCTGCGTCTCTTTTCTGCATACCTTCAGTTCTTGGATTTCTTGGCGGAGTCCATTCATACCTCCTGAGCCATCTTCATTCACGACGGCCTAGAGGAAGACAAATGTACAGGACTGATCAGCGCCCACAGTCATTGAATTTAAATTTAAATTAGTCAAGTATGAATTTTAGCCATGAGTTGAAACTTGGTTAGTAGAGTCGTACGTTGTTTCGGATAAATTTTGCACGTTGAGCAAACTTCAATGTACTCAGAGTTTCCAAAGCACAGCTGCCAGACACAGAAATTTTTCAGATTTTCAGGTGCATTACATGTGTAATAGCATCTAATATCCATCAAACTATTAAAACGGCATTATAGCATCCAACAGCATGCAACAAAAATTACATATTACTAGTTCAGGATCACGAAGGATAAGAGCTTAATACCAGCTAGAAGGACTTATATTTGCTATCATGGTGGTCTTCGAATTTCCACCCAAAGAATCCTGCACCCAATGTAGTTGAATTTTGTAATCACACCAAGCACTCCTTGATACAGTAACATTGCGTGCATGTATCTAAATTGAGTGGCACATCCCGAACTACATGTACCCCTGAAAAAATGTATTGGCTCATCGATAGTCTGAGAATGGTTATCTGTCAAACCTGTAGTAGATATGTGAGTTTTGAATCGCGGTAGGGCACGTGCCGTTGCTTTCCGTTTGCAACGTCCACCAGTATCATGATGACGAGTCTATTTGGACAACCCACATCAATCGTAAACCACCATATGGAATCCATGTTGCGCCAGCTTGAGAAAGCATTTCAAAGTACTGCTAATTATAACATACCCTAGGGTGGAGAGCGACTTGTTAATATTGGCTGCCTCCTTCAGGCGTTCTCCTTCAGCCCCCGAGGTTTTCTGTCTGCAGATACGTCAGTGTTTCATTATCGAATACATCATTCAATGAATTCCTTAAATTCCTAAACATGGCTTCAAAGTGAACTCGACAGAATGTCGTTTACCTCTCCGATCCTGCAAGATCCACCAGATTCAATCGCCCAAATCGACTATTCGTAGCCGAGTTGAGTTCCCACTGCATAACACAAGACAAAGCGATTCCGTATCACCAAGAAACATATGTGACGAAAGAAAATTGAGATTCTTAAAGCCAATCCTCACGGAAAAGCCAGCGCCAAGATATACCTTGCTTTCAATGGTACAGGTAAACACACTATGCGAACGACTGCTCTCTCGGTTCATATTCGTAGCAGCCACTTTCCTGTTGGCAGCCCCCTGAAAAATACAAGAATAACCATATTGCACAGTTCCAATCAACATCATTAGTTCTCTGGAATCCAAGCATGATAATAATGATGTAGCATATGTTCGTCCATAGTCTCGTCATTTGCGACCCTTACCAGAAGGAGGAGACGAACCACATCTTGAACGCTTCCAACCGCAACCTCAAATAGATTTTCAACATACACTCCCTTTTTGCCGCCTTCTCGAACCTGCAATCCAAGTGCATTGGCATAGAGACACAATGAGAAAGTGAGAGTGAATTGGGACAATCAGAAAGTTGTATATCAAGTTATTCAAGGTCATCACTCACAGAGCACCTAAAATACCTGCAAATTCGTAGAACTTGGCTCCAGAAGATCAGTGATCTGCTCATTGAATATCTCCAAAAAGGAGCACTTACAGACATATTTCAGGTGCTCATCTGTCCTTGAATCCTCTTCCTGCAATTGCAACCACAAAGCATTTAGAAACATTGAATTCCTTCTCTGATTAGGAGACCCAGATATAACCTGGAGGGCTGACGACAGATGGTTATCACAGATTCCTCCCCTTACCTTCTGTATCTTGGAAAATAGATACTCAAATACACGTGGTGTTATACCGCGGTCAGCGCTGGGTCGCTGTTCAAGATCCACGATATCCCCCAGCATTGTGTGGGTTTTACCACTTCCTGTCTGTGCACATGCTCAAAATTCATAAGTGCCACAGATCTGGAACCTCACTAGTAAAATCAAAAGACTTTACCACGATGATCCAAACCAGAAATCATTGTCATCAAGGCATATGGTGGTTCAAAATGGTGCTGGCAGAAACAAGTCGCTTCAAAAAGGACTAGAAAATAAACCATACCTGACCATAACAGAACATACAGCTATTGTATCCAGCCATACAGTTTTCGACCATGGGTACCCCAGCCACTCTGAAAAGGTTCTCCTACAACCTCAGAAACAACAAATTCTCAGTTGCCTGCTCACGGCTAGGAAGCATAGAAAAAAATTCGTACCACAATCCTCAACAAAATTTCAGCAAATGCAGTAATGCAAACCTGTGTGATGTGTTCGCCAGCAACATGATCGAAGGTGAACCTAGTTTCAGGTTGACCTATCCAAGTGATGCTGTGGGAGCTTTCTTGCCGTAAACATCTGCTGAAGCCCTTCAAAGCCGATTCAGATGCGTTGATGGGTCGAGTCCGAAGTATCACCTGTGACATTTCATCATCAGCATAGTCAACGTACCCTACCCATAATAATCATGAAGCATATCATATATTGCATTACGGACTTGCAAGGACTAAAATCTGGCGAACTTGAATTAACTGAAATGACAAGGCATCTAGCCTTTGCCTAAAACAGTCACCGGCACAAATGGGAACTATCAGGGTTGCTGATGTATCAGGTAACATCCAAATTCCAAAATCGCGCGAGAAAACAATACTCTCCATCGCTGAATTCGCTATGACTAACTTAGGTTATTAAGAAGGAATTGTGAAAGTCTCTGTATTCAAAATCTATCTGACATCCAAAAGATGCAAAATCAAAAAACAATTACAGGAACGAGAGTAACAAGTCTGGTCTCGGTTAGCCACCTGGACATTGTGATCCTCCCAGAACGTGTTGTCCTCCTCGAAATCAAATTGCTGCGCTGAAATCTGCTGACCAGTGTTAAACTGGAATGATCCTGAGGATTTCGCCCCATTCCCAGGCGCCCGTGAGCTCCCTACACTGGCTGCGCTACCAGGAGTAGCACCATACCTCAGGGATCGATTTACGCTGCGGCTAGGAGTGGACTGCAGGAAGGATGAGTTGCTTGAGCCGAAGCAAGTCCTGGAAAGCTCAGAATCGAGTGGCGGCTTCCCTGAAATTTTAAATGTACGGGACGTTTGTTCAATTGAGCCTGGCTTGCCTGCTCCAGTGCTCGGAATCAAAGGCGTTCGATAACTCGTGGTAGGAGTGCCGCCAACAGAATCACTGTCCCAACTCTTATTCGCAGCGTCTGTCTGTTGCAGGCTGTCCTGAAGTGCACGAGCTAAGGAAGCCGTAATAGGAAGCTTAGACGACCAGGGTGCTGTTGCCTTAGAAACTCTTGTCAGAGTAGTCCGTTTCTCGCGAGGCTTCTCGGGAGTGTTGGAGGCGGAGCCAATGTTGCCATCAACGTTCTCAGACTGCCTATACACGGCAGCAGCTCGTTTCTTGCCTCTCGGAGTAGGAGGTTTTGAAGGCGAACTAGTTTCTGTATGCTCCGACACTGACGAAGATCTTGATGAGGACGCCTCTGGAATAGCACGAAGAGGTTGCCTCCCAGGACGCAACGGGGAATCCATGCCATTCTCTTGTTTCTTAACCGAATTTTGCGATTGGAGGCGTCGCGGGGACGATGCCCTTGACGTCATACCTGCTCTGAATTCCTCTTCCTCTCCTTAATTACGATCACAGTGCCTTCCTGCTTCTACCCCAGCTACACAGGCCCTCTTACGAGACGGCATGTCGCGGCAATCAAAATCCTCTACACACTTGGAACGGCAGTGCGACTTCGAATGCAGAATGCTGTGTAAGAATCCGCAAGAGAAATCGTAGCTCAATCCTATTTCTCCTTGGACATATAACCAATTCGCCAGCGCAACAATCTTCGACCTAAGAAAATAACCTTAAGTTTGGTAACAATTGCCTCGTTCGGCGACAATTTTCCCCTGCTTTCTCCTCGCCATGGACCTAATAATTATTACAAAACGTACAAGCATATGTCTCTTCGCGCTCCTCCATAGCTTCACTAGCATCTTGAGACACAAGCACGCACCCTCTCTCTCTCTCTCTTTCTACAGGTATAATTAAGAGGAAGATCACTGAAAACCGGACCGTTCCGTGGTTCTGCGATTGGCAAAACTACAGCGACGACTGCGGAAACTGAATGCAACGCAAGATTGCGCCAACGTAAAACCTAAGTGACCTTACAACGATACTCTCATCGCTGAGCAAAAGAATTCGCTCCTGTACAAGCATGCTCAATATATCACCTCAGCTCGCAAGAAAACGTTCCCACTGCCTTCAAAAGCCCTTACCATATCAGACACACATTCATTCCGTCATCAGACCAGTTACACAAACTCTACAATCAAATTGGACCACCTCGCAACCACATTACTCTCAATCAAACAACCTCAAAAAACGAACACAACAAACCGTGTCGGGAATCGAATGGAGCTACTTTACGCGACCATGAAAATTCCAATCCAAACTATATATATATATAAACAGAGAAAAAGCACAAATCCATCAATCCGTCTCCCCCACCGCAATGCGACATTCGAAATTCTCCCCCTCTCAATTCTAATGCCCTCAACGTGCAATGAGCAATCGCCGGTCAGAAAGAAAATTCCGACGAGCTCTGCATTCGAACTCCTGCATCTAACTCAAACCATCTCACCGATCTCTCTCACGAAGCCCGCTCTCGACATCCGTTTCACATATTCAACAAACGAATTCAAACAATCATGAACTCGTAATCAGCCAGTCAATAGGCAGCGATTACTGCCATTACAACGGTCGGCAACCGGATACAGGAAATTGAAAATAGTGCACTGGTGCTTCTTCTTGACTTGACAATCGGACAAAACACTTCGCGACCCTCGATCTCAGCAGCAAACAAGCACAAAACACTAGCACCTCGAGACAAACAAAGGTCAAATTTCAAACGCCGAGGGTGGGAAAGGGAAGCAGGCTCACGAACTGGACGAATGTGAGCCTACTATTTCGGATGAAACAATATAATTCATCCAAAAGGACTTGGCGTTTGAAGGCAAGATTAGTCATGGACTTTCGGGAATGGGGGGAAATTCATTAATTCGTGGAGAATGGCAAATTTGAACGGGGCCAATCATCGGACAGCGCTCGTTGGGCTTCGTTGCCGTTGGCGTATATAAAAGTAGTCTACAATTCTCGAATATACGTTCTGGCGACTTCGATGGAGACAAAAGATTCACATACAAGGGAGCTGAATACTCGTGTTGCACCCTGCACCTTTTTAATGTGACAAACTCGGGGCCATAAATGCACATGATAATATGGAGTTTCTCTGTACTGTAGAGAATGAGCTTACATTGATTTGTCCGTGTTGCTCCAACTTAAGGTAGACAAGCCTATTACCACCCAGATTTGCAATCTGAATATCTTGGGGCCAATTGTAAGGGAACACAAATTTTCCAGAGGTGCAGGCTTGTTTCACAAATCAAACCAAAGTGGAATTATAATTTTTCAATTAAAATTGTAATTTCTATGAATTTTTTAAGTGGTGTATATAAAACCACCCATAGAATAGAGTGATGAATGTCCCATAAACATCCCATACCCACCTTAGGTACTCACCAATAGAGGATTCACGTTATCCCTTGTAGGCATTAATTCATTGGTTTTGTTAGTAAAATGAATGAATTTAGATGTTTTGGGGGGCAAAATTGGGGCCAAAGCCAGGGACGGAATTGGGTTGTGAACATAATTGAATTGGTCTACTTTAACCCCTTAATGCCTCAGTCCTTTTTTGAAATTTTAGAGATTTTTGTTTATATCTTTGTTCAAAAATATCATTTGAAAAAATTTCATGAAATTGGTCATTAAGGGAGGTTGCCTTTTAAGATTCAAGTATTAAATTGGATGAATGAGAAGTTGGTTGGATGAAACAACGCCTGCAAGCCCTTTGTTCACTCGGGGAGGTCACTTAGTGTATCTATAATATACCACGTGCGGCTAAATGATCTTTTGACCTCCTATTTAATTTTTAATAAACTATAATTTTAGCCTACAACTTTGAGCATTGTTTAATCAAGACTATAAGATTCTAATGCCAAAATCTTTAATCCAAATAATATATGAAATGATTTCTAGAAAAGGTTGAAAAATGAACTAAAATGACATGATTTTCAACTCAAATATTTATAGAGAACTTATTTAGACAACCATTGCATCAATATTCAAGAAATATAAACTTTCAATAGAGACTCATTTTTGAGAATTTTTTGTGCAGTTTTTAAACAATTTTTTCTTATTTAATATAGAGGTGTGAAAGTTATTTCCAGCTTTACAGTGTATCTTCTTACTTCAAATATTTGTATCTAATTATAATTTACGTATAGAATTATCAATAATTCATAATGTAAACTTTCGAAGTAGAGAAATCTACTCATATATATATATATATATATATATATATATATATATATATTTATTTATTTATTTATTTTTTTTAATTTAAATTTGAAAAAGTAAATAGAGGGTCCCAAATCCTCGCCACACATGGGTTGTATAAATGCATAGAGTGACCTCCCCAAGTTTGTTCATCGTCTAGAAAATGGACGTCAAAGCATTTAAGGGTTAAACTTCACTAATGTTGTTGTTTTGCTCAAAAATTTGCAAAAGAAAAAATAAATAATAGGGGCTTAGTTTAGGCTATAGAAATGGCATGATTTTAAAAAGGTGAATTTTGAAGAAACGTGGAAGTGACCCCCTCTCCATTGCCGTTGATTTCCAATCATGGAAATATATTGCAAGTGGATTTAATGCACATCATGAATGGCAAGTTGCCTTTGTCACCTTCTTTAAAAAATTCAGTTATGCCGCAATTGTCATCCTGTGTGTGTTTGGCCATCAAGGCGTTGACGCCAAGGAGTTCGTCACTAGGTAGTTGGGTCTATTAGGACTTGGATCATATTCACTTTAATTGGAATTGGGGGCTTGGATTGGTAAATGTTGGATTTGTGCACTTTGTTGGGAAGTGGGAAGCCAAGAAGTTAGGAACCCCAAAGTCAATGTAAGAATCTCAATCTCTGCAAAAGAATTCTTGTCCATGTTTCAAAGGCAAGAATCTTAAAATCAGGCATTGGGAACTTACAAAAAACTTTCTAGAACCTTCAATGATCCGTGGCTAGCTAGCTCTTGAATAAACCATGTTAACTTTTATCTACACCTCATTGCAAGAAGAGACTGACATTTGGAGTGAATTCATATCTATGAGCATTGCAACTGTAGTAGTATTTTAATCATGTGATGAATGTAATTAACTGATATTGATGCTTGCCTAAAATAAAGTTGCAAGTTTGGCATTTATTGCAAGTCGAGATTTGTGAGTGTTAGAAGCCAAGATCTATACAAATAGTTAAAGATTTGTTGCAAGTTGAGATTTGTGAATGTTGCAAGTCAAGATTGTGTTGTATTTAAATAGGAATTATGTTGTTGTACCATACTAACATTGCATTCAATTATTTTGATCCATTGTAGCTTCCATAAACCAGAATTATGGAATTTTATCTTATTAGATTAGATCCTTATACATGAATACTATGGCAAACACTGGGGGAAAAAAGTGTCAACATTCAAGCAATGAGCATTGATGTTCGGCTCCCAAGGTGAAGCTGAACCAATGGTTGGGCTTGAACTTCTAAAGAAACGTATGAGACACAAGTAAGTTGTTCCACATTTTTTGTATCTAAGATTCTAAGACGTACATTTTCTATTTTTTCTTGCTTTTCTTAAACCTTTTGTTGGTTGTTTCATGTTTGGTTGTTTCCTATTACTTTAGTCGCCTTTTGGTTTATGATATAGAGGTAAATTTCCATACCACTCCTAGCTTCTAGACAACATGATTGTATCTTAAGTCTTGGAATTAAAAAAATTGAGGATGAAAGAATCTCAAGGCATAACATAAATCATGGGATATTATGGAACCATGTGTTATACAATCCTTTTAAGAGCTACCTTACAATTTTTTGTAGATTAAAATATTGATCTAAGATGATGGATGTACAAAAATATAACAACATGCATACCAATATATTAATCCATCTTATTTTTAATAAATTAGGAATAATATTCTTAAATCAACTAATAACAAAAGTTTGAAGAAACATAGTAATTTCTCCTAATTGCGCAAGCATTTGAAAAGATGATTCCATCATAGTTTTTGCTCTAGACAAAATTGTACAAAAATGATTTGTATTTGGGTTCTAATTTAAGGTTTTAATTTAGGATTCTAATTTTTGTTCTTGTGTCTTGCAAAAGCGACACTTTCTATACTATGTACATGATGCTTAGCAATGTTGAGTACCAAATTGGTTTGTGAAGTTGTGCCTTCGTTTGTAGAGGCTAACCTTGAATTCATGTTATATTAGACATGAGTTGGGTTTATGAATTTTTTTTGGTTTAGGGTCGGATTGAAGTATTATGCTACATGTGATAGCTATTGTTGAAATTAATATTGTCATTTTACTCCCTTGCTTGCCATGAAAAATAAGGATGTTATACCTACACCTTGTGATTACTATGTCAACAAATTCCAAACTCATTGTTGAATCTAGTATTTCCTAGGATGATTTGTACAAGGAGCAATTCCAGGTTTAGCTTCATGCCATTGAAATGAAGGTTCAATGTTAGCCCACAAAACCTATACACATCTAATCCGTTGACTATTATGGAATCAAAAGAAATATTTAGTTATGTCAAGGAATTGTTTTTGCTAAATGTTGTTGAATGGGAGACACTTTAGTAGTTGAGGAGAAGATGTCTCTTGTTTACACAATGTGCACCTCTTTGCTCGAATGAGATTCATCTTCTTCTTCTTGAAGGTCATTGCAAGAATCACCAACTGTTTTTTGTAGCATCTGTCACAATACTCATTGTACTAGGATCTGTTAGAAAATTTATTTAAAAATAAATAAAATATAGATAATTATTATAATATTGAAGATAACGTGTCATCAAAATTTGAGATCTAAAAAAAATCTAGGTAAAAAGTTATTCACAAAATAGAGTTACTACATTTATGAAGAAATTAGACACTAATTTGTAAAAGATGGGAAAAATAATTATTTTTAAAACTAAAATTTGGAAATTTGGGAGGACTTTATGGTGATGAGATTTCATAGAAAGAATAATCTTGAAACCATTTTCAATGTTCATAAATGCTTGCGCAAGGGATCCCTATTTATATGGACGTGGAGGACATAAAATAATATATTTTTAAATGCCCCTAGTAGGCATATACCCTCCTAATGTGACAATAGACCTAGCAATAGACCACAAAAATTCAACTCTAGGTCATTAAATTTAGGTGCTCCTAACATGGTGAAAACCCCTAAACCTCAAATTGTGACAAGTTATCAAAATTCACTTTTAAAATGTGAATATTTTTTTAATTTCAAGAAAATAAGGGATTTGATTAACATCAAGTTAGACATCAAGTTAGACATCTTTAATGAAAAACTTATGCTCTTAGGACTTAGGATTCAAAAGTTATAGTAGAAAAGAAAATATCACTCTAATTGTGATTCAAAATAAGACCGGTGTTTTTTGCAATGACCGTTGATGCTTCAATTCTCCATAATAGACTATATCAACACAATTCTAGTTTGTATCTTTTGCATCATATTATTATGTACTAGACATGGCTAGCAATGTTGACTTGTGCATCTCAACTACAACAACTCTTAGAAGAAATTCACATGTATCACTTTATCTGGAATCGTCTCTATCAATACCAACACTATACAAAATGCTCTTTAGTGCACTAATTTGTTTGTAGATGCTCCAACTGAAAGTGAGTTAGAAACAATTGTCAAGCACATAATGAGTAAAGAACAATCTCTAATGGAGGCGATGCTCCCTTTGATAGGACTCTCGGACAAAGGCCATGAAATGTCAATTGTCTTTGCAATATGAAAAGCCTATTCTTGAAATTAACTTATAAATCCAATACTTCCAAGTAGTCACAATTATTTGAAATTTATCCCATAAAATATGGCAGTACGTTTGTTCAAAAAAATATGTCAATACATTTGCCTAAAACAATATGTCAATACATTTGTCCACAAAAATATGCTAGTATGTTTGTCCTCCAAAGTAGGGAAATACTTCTCCCCCCTACATATGACAATACTTTTGTCCAAAAAATATGGCAATACATTAGACTAAAAAGATATGATAGTACGTTGGACTTAAAAAAATATGTCAAGGCTTTTGCCAAACAAATATATCAATATGTTTGCCCCTCCAAATGTGGCAACATGTTTGCCAAAATAAATAAAGCAATGTGTTTGCCAATAAATTCAAAGCAATGTATATGCACTAAAATAAATTGTCACTAGTATTGACATAAACTCTAACACTATAGCCTTAAGCCCAAATTCTAAAACATAGACCCAAAACCATGAAAAGATAACATATGAGAAATTATCATAGTAAACTTAGACATAGACAAACTTTGTTTCTCAAATGGACAAAAAATTTGTACACATTTTAATCCTAAAGTCCCATTATCTCCATTGAAGACAAGATGAAAATCTGGTAGATTCATACGCTCTCAATATTTATCACGGATTTTTGAAACTTTTTGTGAAAATAAGAAAACCTATAAGTGTTCTAGGAATATAATTTTTATTTCAATCAATGCTTGCAGGAAAAAGTTATGGTAAAAGAAGTCCAAATTTTAGTTTGGCAGGCAGGAAAAAATCTTGCAAAAACTTGAAATTAAAAATAAAAAAAAAAATTATTTCACTAACATTGCATTTTTCTTTACATATGAAGCTTTTATTCATTCCATGCAACATGGGGCATGGGTGCAATGTGATGGATGGATCTTTGGATGATGGACTATAGGGCATGGTCTTGTGCACCAAAACACAACATCTAAAATAGTATAGAGTTATCCAGTGGAATTACTAGCAGCTAAAAATGAATGCATGCTTGGCTATAAGGCAGGAGAGTAAAAAATCAGGCTAAAAGGAGCTAGAATCATAATGAGTCGTAAAACACAATTTATTGGACCTTTGTTGCCTCTACAATGATTTGTCCTACTAGTGAAGGTGCAATTTTCACTAGTAAACAGCAAATTTTGGACATAAATAAAAACACAGGTTTCTTCTAGTGTTTAGTTTTATAAAAGAAACTAGAGCCACTACATAAACAAATTCAATCACTAGCACCCACTTTGATATATAAGGGTAACTTGCACTAATTGTGGAATTTTGTGAATATGTGAATTTGTACTAATATGGTAGTTTATAGTATTATAGATAAATTCAACATAGTGTAGTTTATATTTTTTAGATGTGGTTGCCAGTTGTAGGGGATATTTGACGAGATCAATTTTTCCTTTTTCAGTGGATGAAATTGCAAAATGCTACCAAATCTTGAGAAAGAGTATCATTCTATTTTAAATGAATGTACACTTTTGG
The DNA here is from genome assembly GCA_951230915.1 of Antitrichia curtipendula. NCBI lineage: Eukaryota > Viridiplantae > Streptophyta > Bryopsida > Hypnales > Leucodontaceae > Antitrichia > Antitrichia curtipendula. Next base: position 21,864,798 of record OX579636.1, on the reverse strand, counting down.
GATGAATAAATAAATTTTCATCCACATAATGCAGATTTCATTCATTTCTGTGAATGTAAATAGCTTATCACTGTCTCGAGCAGCGATCCCAAAACTGGCTAAATTTTGCTCAGTTCCTACTTAATTTCTTCATGCCCCTGGTGTAAATTCAAAAAAATTCTTCCAAAAATGAACATTTGGCTAAAAACCCTGAACCGGTTCTGAGATCACTGGTCTCGAGTGATGATCGCTTTCTGCACTGCCAAAATATAAATGGAAAAAAAGAAAACCTGACTAATCACCTCATATTCATAAACATGGCAATGTCACGGACGATTGAAGGCACCGACAGTTTCACGAAGAGTTCCCTGATTGAAATACGTACGCCATTTTAATTAGCTACCGACCCTGACCTCAGCAATTTATTGGTTAGATGAAAAATTAAGCACACCCCACCCAAGAATTAGAATCAGTGCGTGGATGAGCACAACTTGATCATACCCTCCAGGAAGCAATTAAAAAACAAAACAATTGGTATTCTAGTGGTCCGTGTAATTTTACGTGGACATCATTCATTCATTCATTCATTCATTCTACTTAATTAGCTAGATCTATATCGACGTTCATTCCATTCTGAGGATTCTATCAATATATTTCTAGCTCACTTCATGGCATGGCCAGCAATTGCTTGACGTTCATGGGACTGATCGATTCCAAGCCACCGTTGAGGAATCTTTCGATGCAGATTTTGTTCATCGACTCCGTGGGGTGGAAAGCGTCCCAGAAAACAGACTTGGTGCGATCTGGACAGAGGTGACTGATATCGCGGCAGAAACCGTCCAGGCCGTTGTATTTGCCGATGCCGCAACAAGCTGTGGTGGCTGGTTCAGTAAATCCTGCAGAAAGAAAAACAGACACAGGATTATACAAACAAAGCGATTGGAAGTGTACATGATATATAATTGTGGACAAAGAGCGTGTCGTATAAACTTTCAAACTAAGCTTAGAGTGTAAAATTGAAAAAACAAGGGCAACTAGCTCTTGTGTCATCAACTGATTGACACTTCTGTACTGTACTTCCTTTATGATTGTGTCTTGGGTTCATGAAATGAGTTTTTGGCCTGTTTGCATATTGCTTCAAAGATGTTTATCTTTACATTACATTTGGCCACTTGGTCCAGCAGTTTTAACTTTACATCAGTTGGCCACTTGGTTCCACTTCCACTTCAAAATCAAACCACACTCCGAAAATTCACTACACCACTTTGATGATTGAGGGATAAGTCAGAAACTCATTCTCTGGAAATTAATGAAGAAACCTGACATACAACTATTGCATTATAAACACTCAGGTTAAGATTTTCTTGGGGTAGCTTAATTAGTCTCTTCCCTGGCTTGGGGTCGACACAAGAAATTTATTTCATTGGTTCGATCTGCATTCAAGAATGGGATAATTACTTTCAATGGGTGTCTGTGATGAAAGTTACCATATTTCAAGGAGTTGTCAACGACCCCCTTGACCACATCATAAGCGTTGGCGTAGAGGAACACCGAGTTGGGGAGCTGCTCTTGCAGAGTCTCCAGCATGGGCTTCAAAGCGGCGTTGAAATTGAGGGCATAGTTGTTAACTTCTTGGACACACTCGCCAGCTACGCTCCTGGCATTCACTATGGAAGGGGCACACCCTATGGGACCCATATTGGAAACAATGAACTTCCTCATCCCTAAGCTATATGCCGTCTGCAACCAAACCACGGCAGATGGATTCGATCAGATCGAACGTGTTCAGACAAGTTTTTCGAACAGCAGTTGTAAATATAAGGAATCTAAGGAGACTCGAGTGTTGGCGATCGACCAACAATGACACTGGAATTTGTTTTCTAATTAATGAAATCCTACACCCAAACGCTCGATCAAAAACGACAAGGGTATGGAAACTTGATTCTTACCTTCAGCTGACTGTGGAAGGTAGTGATGAGAAGATCTCCAAATTGTTTCGTTGTGTACTTGAATTTGGTGGTGGTGGTGTAAGCAAAGTAATTGTTCACCCAATCGTTGCCTCCGGCTGTGAAAGAGTAGATGGCGTTGGTGATAAGCTCATCGGCCCCTTGTTGTCCTATGAGCTCCGCAATCTGCTTCTTCGTTTTCTGAAAGTGTTTAAATTGCTGTGCTATCGTCACACGCTCAAGCTGAACAACAGCAACATTAACAGAGTCAAATTTTGACTCTTATATAAAGCAAACATCCATCGCAGAAGGATCAACGCTGGAATATTCTACGTCTTCATGAAACAATAGTCATACGTCTTGCTAATACATGCTGAATGCTAACTAATACTTGACAACTATTACATGCTCAATCTTACAGAGACACAGAATATTACATTCGGAATCTAATACCAGATTCATCCAAAAATTCGAGTTCGTCAAACATTCGACACGAATTTCGAGATTCATTAGAGTGAAAAGCAGATTCCAAATGGGTCCAAATTTTATGTTACCAGAGTCAATGAAGAATATTGCAAGTGTTTGTCAAGACAATTGACTAGACTTAAAACAAAAGAAAGCCCCCACACCTGCTGAAAACTACTGAAAAAGCAAAAAAACTAGTTAAGAGAATTATTTCCGGACAGGAGTATCAACTGTGAGACTATGGCAAAGAGTTTGTTCGTACAAATATTGTGCCGGTCTCTTCAAGGATGCCTGAACCAGCTGAAGCGAAGTTGACCCCATGTAGAAGATTGTTTCCCGTCGCTTCTGGGGCGAGCACAGGCAGAGGGTAAGGAGTCCCAAGATAGTCATCTGCACAGCATGTTCAAATTTAACACCCTGCAACCATTCATTTTTTTTCAAGGAGATTTGAATTTGAATTTGAATTTGAATTTTTAAGGAGATTTGATGTGAAAGTTTAAAGCTCAATACAAACGTACTGACGAGGTCTGGTATGATTTTTCCATTGCAGAACCGGCCCGTGGCTTTTTCCCCAATCCAGTCCACTCCATAGGGTTTGTGATCCGCCGTGGCAATGGTCAAGATGTAGTTGTTGTTGCCCACATCCACAAGGGAATCTCCGAGTACAAAAGTAGCTGGAGCCTTCTTGCTCTGGGCCTCCGCACCAGCTATGAACGCAATCATGCCCAATAGCAACATCACTGTGCATTCCATGTTTGCCATTCTGTTCTTCCAAGCCCTGGTAAAGAGATTGGCAAAGTGAGATTGGGAAGCAGACTCTGCAAGAAATGGTGTGACGACATTGCCTACCGGCAGGACATTTCAATTTAGCATTAAAACTCTTTAATGTGAAGCTTGTTGGTTATATCCTTTCGTTTGGTTAAGAAAAAATGATTTTGGAAAGATGGTAGCTAAGGCATTATGACATTGTTCACCACGGCAAGCTGAAAGTAATAAGAAGTCATTTGGCTCATAAATCTCTGTAAGTAGAGAATCCTTGAACTCTGCATTAACAGTTAATTAGGCATGCAAAAGATTCAAAACTTCCCACTAATCGTGTAAGTTTTACCGATACTACACTAGAGTGAAACACAGAAAAGCTCTTTCAAAGGATGCTCCAACTGAATGAGGAACCAGAACGAAGGGTTTTCAGCAGGGCGCGCAACAGCATTATGACACGCAAACTATCATGTCATGAAAATCATAATGAAACAAGTTCAAACCAAAAGCTGTGGAGCAGGAATGCAGCATTGTGAGACTAAATAGCATGAAAATAAACACCGTAGTGCAAAAACAAGTTCGAATCAAAGCTGTGAGTCAGACAGAAAAAGACCAGCATTACAAGACCAAAGCATTACTAACTAAGTCGAAACCTGAGCTCCACAAACATACAGCTTCGTAAAGTGGGAGCCTACTAAACCCAGAGCACGAAGGCTTTCAATTCGAGCTTCCTTTTCTTATCATCCAAATCCATACAATCTTCAAATTTCACTCTAACAGCAATGGCGTCATCAACAACAGAAGGAGAATAGCAGCAGCAGCAGCAGCTGATTAGCAGTCCATGTGTACCCACCTCTCTCTCAGTCTACCAACCTCAGACATCACTCCACCAAGTCCATTTCCACACACTTGAAGCTCCAAAACTCACCAGCTCAGACGCCACAGCCGGGTGCTAGCTCTCTCACTGGAGCTGCAACATAGGAATGTATGGAGCTAAAAACTTCGCTAAAGAAAGAAGAAGAAGAAGGAGCTTCAAAAAGAGAGAGCAGATAGTTGAAATAAGGCAAATTTTATAAGGCAAGTGAACCCCATTAAAAAAAAATGGAGTTGTGATTCGGATTACGGTATAGTCATCCCCTGTGACAAATTTAATGCTTGGTACCCACTTCCATCAATTTTTATCACCGCGTTGCTTGCTTGACTTCAGTGACCTGAATTCTGAAGCCTGAAGCCTGAAATCTGAAGTCTGACGTTGAAGTTCATTTCCACTCAAAGACGATTCAATGCGAAAGAGAAAGGACTGAGCTCTGACGGTACGTGCAGGGCTCGTTTAAATACTGAAACTAAGCAGTAAGTTAATCAGTGCGTGGGAGGGTTAACCATCCTTATAGGGTTAACTATTAACCCTAGAAGGACGCTGTGAACACTAAGTGTCCGATGGATGACAAAGAATCCTTCTATGTAGGATAGATTGATTTCCATGAAAACTAGCTTATCCTTGTCGGGTTTAAGAATGCGGCTTCCCGTGACCAAGGAAGTCATCCAAGTGCTTGGGTTATTGAACCAATAGGTGCATTCTTTGTTTCTGTAGTGAACAATCAAATCATCCATCATACAATTTTTGGCCTCATACAATTTTTGGCCTCATACAGTTTTCGGCCTCAGTGTTGTTTAAGGATTAAGTTAATCTAGTATTGATTGGTGGTAGTTTGGGAAATGATGTGACATGTATTGTTGCATGATTTTTTGGGGACCAATGAGGAAGTGATGTTGAAAGGTCAAATTCATGATTTTGTGGTAAAAAGGAGGACACTACTAGAAAAAGGCCTGTTAATAACTTGATAGAATGACTCGATTCTAGTTGTTCAGAAAACCTGCAACTGTTCAATGACTTCAAGAACTATGCCAAGGTTGGAGTTAGAATGGATGAGTTATTTTGACCATTGCAACTATTTAGGACAGAGGGTTCTTTGGTCATCTATCCGTTGAAAAAAAGATTCATCAACTAGGTTTGGCTAATGTAGTTTAAGACCTTGAAGGGTTTAGGGTTGTGCTACATCAACATGTGGACTTCCCAAGTGCTTGTTTGGATTGTTGCACACCGTGTAAATGATTGAATTGTGCCTTCTCTAGTACGTCGTGGTCTAGTGGTTTATTCATGTAAAAGTCATTTTTCAATGACAATGAAGTGATTTCACTTTGTGTTTTGTGGTAGCATATCATTGGTAGGAAGAGCACCTGTCATAGTGTTGCTTTTATAGAAAACTATAACCTTTTCACTTAGCCATATCATAGTTATTGGTAATGATATGACAATCATTGTTTAGTCATTGGTATATTGATTAGGCAGTAATTGAATAGATGACTATTGCAGTCATTCATTAATTCTTTTGTAGTTGCAAATAGAAAAACAAGAAGTAAGAGGATTTCAAAACATTTGTTAATGAACTGTTTTGTACATTTATTATGTGACTACATTTTTATGGCTACACTATAGTTGCATTCTCTATCTATAATTGCATGATTACTGCACTATGACTAAATTATATATGACTACACTAGGTCTGCATTGAGAATAAACTAGAACTACACTAGGACTAAACTACTTTAGTAATTGGATGAATGCAAGCAAAACCGGTACTATTTTGCGTCACAATTAAAGTGATGGAGTTGTCTTCAACCCAAAGGTGCTATTTTGTGAGCATGCAAGCATGAGCTTGTGAGCATTAATTTTTTTAGAGTGAAGATCCATGACTGTGGAGATGAATGTAGTTGAAAGAATTTTTATTGGAGATGAATGTGGTTGGATGAATTTTTTGTAGTCAACTTTGTTGGATGAAATACATTTGTTGTATATGACATATAGTGAAAAGGAATTTAGATGGTTGCTGAACAATTTTAAAAAATCAGTTATTTAGAATAAGTGTCAATTACCAAGTACCTTAAATCTAAGGTTTAGGGTGACTATTTGAAAACTAAAGACATGTGCTTATGTGGTGTTATAAAACATTTCAAGAAAGATACTGTTTTTAATTAAAATTTATAATTATTTTCAAGCATTATTGAAATCCACCGAATTAATCACATTTTTCAATTTAAAAGAAGCGGCATGTTGCTAATTGAAAAAAAAAATTCAATCCACAAAAATTCCTAATAATTGACCTCTAAAATGAAGATGCCTTCTAGAATGGATGTCCTCTAAAATGAAAATGACCTTTACCACCATACCAAGGATCACAAGAATGCAAAATAACTCAAGAATATAATAAGGTGCAAGAATATAGTGACCCTTTTAGTCTCACTACACAACATTAGAAAATCAAGTAACAACAATAGTGTCTAGAACAAATTAGATCAATTCGACCCAATACCACATATGGGAGAAGAATGATCACTGATTTCACTATTATCACTGCATGTAAGCCCTAGTATTTCAACATTAGCTTCAAGGTCTAAAAACTTCTAAATACAAATGGGTGATGGAGCCTCTGCCATAGTTGTTACTAAAGTCTCGATATAACTTGGCAAACTCTTGGGACTAGGAGAAGGCCACAACACAAGATGTTGGAGAGGATTATCTGTACAAGATGCAATGAATACACAATTATAAAATTTGAATTAATTTTGATATATTATACAATAATTTTTTTCTTAAACATGCTTAAAAACAACAACCAACTTATTTACAACAATGTCTCTTTCAAGGCCTTGTAGAAAGCCTCACAACATCCTCGTCATCAGAATCATCAAGCACTACAAGCAAGGAGTGCTTAATTTGGATGGTGGCAATAGAAATAGGAGGGATGTTCAAAGGTTGAAGGACAACTTTGAAAATCTCGCTATCGCTCTCCAAAACCACTAAATGACATCCAATATTGTGGCATGCATGAATAGAGGCCCTTGTTCATTGAATGCAGCATCATTAGTTGCAATAAATATGTTACATACAATGTAGTAAGAACATGGTTTAAATAATGAAAACTAATGGGGGGTACTTGTAGATGCATAACAATCTAGTATCACATCATCAGGTTTTGAAAATGCCTCTATCAATAGCTTACAAACAGAGGATCCTTCTCACAAGCACCTCTCCACAGAACTGCACTATTCATAAGTTGAGTCTGCAAGGAAGTGAAGTTATGGAGTAGGTCCACTTCTTCAAGGTTTGTGTCTGCATTGTTAAATTACTAGTTCATATAGATTGAGAACTTAGACTCCACTGATGTTTCCTCCCATTTTCTTCATACAAAAAAAAGATACAAAAGTGTTGTGACCGTCAAGGATAAACAAATATGACAATTAATATTTGACAAATACAATGTTGCTAGAAGTAGATTCAAACATCAAAATATATTAATGAAGACAATTTCAATGGAACTTACTCAATGTTTGGACTCTTTTTAACTAAAAAACTTCAACTCATTCACACCGGGCATCCAAAAGTAAAGTAGACGGAAGCCATAAGTATCGGCATGTTCAAGTATAAATTCTTTTATTTTTTTGTTCTTTGTATGGAACAATAAAATTGCTCCATCATCATGAATATACTCCAAAACAAACTCAAAGATGAGTTCAATAACCTCCTACGTAATCAACGCGTTCCAAGCAGGAACATACAAAGGTGGAATTGAGAGGTCGGGGATTGTTAGTCCATCTAGAATATTAGCAGCAACCAAGTCAAACCGTGGATTAGGATTCACGTTGTCTCCAAGAGCTTGTACCCGCACCCTCCCAACCTTAACATTAAAAAATGCACATTCTTAGATGTATGAATGCATTGCAATGCCATGTTTATAGCTTAATATGAAGATGAAAAGAAAGAATTAGAACAAGGCTAGATAACGTAGATATTACCTTTTTAGCAAAATCAAGCATTTCATTCCATGATGATGCATTGTTCCATATTCTCTCTTTGACACTAAGCATTGTAAAAATTGATGATGGTAGAATTAGAGTCTAAGGCTCAATACCATGCCTATTGGGTTGAATTGTTGATCTAACAATGTACTCTAATGAAGCAAAAATGTCTGTTGTAACAAACATCACAGTTTGAGGGCAATGGGAGCGAGCAATATCAATCATTTCATAAATAGTAGGAGGCATAAAAGAAAGAAGAGGTGCAAAAACAGATGCTAGCATAGATGAAGAAGAGATATTGTCCTTTGTCATAGTCTCTTGCACCGTCTTCTTTGTAGTCTTCTTCTCCTTTGGTTTGTGCCCGTTCTTCACTGGTGCAACTTCTTTAGACTCTTCTTCTTCATCTAAAAACTCCTCTTGTGTGGTAGTTTTGGGATGGTCTTTAGCAGCCTCTTTCTCAGGTCCCTCAAACGCTGGAGGAAAAGTCCTTGGTTACTTTAGGTATCAAGGACAAGCTTGGAGTTCTTGAACAAAAAACCCTGTTGTTGAGACAAAGTGAACATACAGCCTTTCAAAGATGTATCAAGCTACCTTCTAAAAAGCTAGGGCATGAATTTTCTCTCAATTCCACCTTTTGGAACCAACTCCCGCTTGAAATATCTAAAATCATTGAATAGAGGTGATTATTGAAATGACATAGATATAAATGCAATTATTTTATGGATTTGATAAAAAAGTCATATTTACAAAAAAAAATATAATTGAAGTAAAAGATATACCTATATGGAATCCTCTTTAATGCAACATCTGTACCCTCTTGGTCTTTGAAAAAAAAACACCTTGAATATAAAAAGTCCTTGAAGAGCCACCAAAAAGCATGATTCCAAAATATAATGCGCTATGTCTCTACATAATCTCCAATCTTGTCTAATTCATTGTTGGCACTCCAGTGAACCTCAATATTCTCATATTTAATGATGCTTGTGAATTTTACTTTGGTTGTTTCTTCCAACTACAAAGAACTCAAGAAATATAAGTATGAAGATATTGTTAAGGCAAAGTATATCATGGAACAACCATAAGATAAAAATCTAAATATATTTATAAACTTATAGAATTTAAGTATAGAATACGTAAATGAAATAAAATGTTAATAACATACCTTAGCCCAAAAACAGTCTTAGAGAGCCATGTCTCTAAGGTCAATGTGTTGAAACCAAGGGCTAGAAATCTAAAGCCCTTTATCGTCAATTTCGTTAAAATGGCGAAATTCCGTAACTTTGGCAGTTTTCACAGTTCAAAGCGGCCGCTCTGAAATGTTCAACTATCCTAGATTTCTGAAATCTAAATCATTTCTAAACGTCTGAAATCTACAATAGTCATAGATGTTTCTTTCAAAGTTCAGAGCGCACGATTTGAAATGTACATTAGTGCTAGATTTCTGAAATCTATATAAGACAAAGATTTCTGTAATCTACACCCCTCTTAGATGTCACTTTCGCAGTTCAAAGTGTCCGCTCTGAAAATGGCATACGGAATACCGCCATTTTAACGAAATTGCCGTTCTTTCTAGTAGTCTTGTTGGAGTTCCACCACCAAAGTCAATGAACCTTGTGGTTTGGTTGAACTACACATGTAGATATCTTTTGAAGCTTCTTCAATGACATCTCAGGCTTTTCGTTGGCACTCTAATGCAAATTAATTTGAAATTTCAAAAGACAAAACCTTATTGAAAATCAAACCAAAACTAAAACCAAAACCAAACCAAAAGTAATCATGGAAGTCATTCATTTGGAAGTAGATAGAATTATATACCTCTTCTAGAAATCCAACGTCATTTTTTGGATTTGCAATGGCTAACTACTTATCAAACTTTGTTCTTAGCCCTTTGGTAGCTGCAGTGGTAGCTTGGATTATGGCATCATGAATTTCCTTAGCAGTTGTGTTTTCTCATAATAAAATTGCACTACTGCATCTAAAACAACAACAATTTCTTGTTGCACATAAAAAATAGGAATGTTAAATGAATATAAAACAAATTCTACAAATTACCACAAATAAATGAATTTTTTTTGCAAACAAAAGACATTCACTATATGAAGGAATTGTATGAAGACATTTGATGTCAATGTATACGAAGCACTTGGTAGTTTTCTATTTTTGCATTTCTTGGAATCCTTATCGTTTAAAAGACCCTTGAAGTTTTCTAGTTTCAATTTGTCATAGGTACTCATCATGTGCAATTGTTGAGTCAAGTTGTTCATGACATGAGAATGCTCCATAGGTCTACAAATACCAATGGAAATAGAATGTAAGATAAATGAATCTGAAAGCATGGAATACAACAACATACCAAAAAAAGTAGTGAAGAAAAAATGAGTTCTTTTTACCAAAAATTGAAACTCACCAATTGATGTCATTCATCATCTCAAATTTAGAATTGAATTGAAACAACATTGAAACAATAGAAAAACAATACCTAGTGCCGTACAATCTTGTTTCAATGCTATATTGAGACAATGATCATTGTAACAATTAAAAAACAATACTCAAACAACACCTTCTTGTATCAATAAAAAAACAATTGTTATTGTTGTTGAATTGATACAATGACCATTGAAACAATTTAAAAACAATATTAAATCAATATCTTCTTATATCAATTAGAAAGCAACCATTCACTATTGCTGAATTGAGACAATGACCATTGAAACAACGGGAAACAATGCAAAAAACAATACCTTCTTGCCTTAAATAAAAGGCAATTGTTAATTGTTGTTGAATTGAAGCAAGTACTTATTGTAAAAATAGAAGAACAATAATTCATTGTTGCAACTTTGTATCAATTTTCCTACAATTTTAAATTGACAAAATGCATTTTAATTAGTAAATATTGTCAAAATATGGCAAATAGAACTTCTATAGAGATGTGGTGTTTATCAAACACCATTCAAATGTCACACCATGTTGTCCAATTAAATTTTTTTAGAGTGATGGTGCTTATCTGTGGAACCCAAATCCTAGTATTATAATTATACGACTTTAAATCATAATACGACAATTAATAAGCTTCTGTGGATTAAGCATATCAATGACCACATACCCTCCACTGATAGTGAGAACTCTCTTCAGAAACTCCTCCGAGCTTAGACCCTCATCATATGTCATGGCCAATTCCTGCATTAAAAAATGTATGCCAATGCGCATAAGAAGCATTTGAAGAATTAGTTCTACATCAATGCAACTTGAAATATTAGTAAATGCAAGAAGAGATGGTCCAATAGGAACAATTGCTTTTTTTATGTTACAAGCTCTAAAACAGAGACCTATTCCTCCTTTTCTAGTCCTATATGATCTTGGTTCCTAGGTTTTTAAGCCCTCCTACATGCACCTCATTGGTGAACAGCTACTAGAATGAACCAGTAAGCTATGGTGGCAAACTTTCAAGGATGACCTCATCATCATCATTGTCACATGCACTCTTCTCAACAATATGGATTCTACTCATATTGTGTATGTTTCGTTTTATACTCTCTTCTTTTAGCTTCATCAGACGAATTTGTGATGTCAAACGCCCTTCTGATAAGGTCTTGAAATTCAATGCCAATTCCATCTGTAGAAAAAACTTGTATTAGCGAGAATTAAGTAAAATTGAACAAGTGAGAAAACTTATACAAGTGAGGATTAAGTAAAAGAGTACAAATATGAATTGGTGGAAGAACTTGTGTAATTAGTGAGAACTAAGTGAAAACATACCACATGAAAAAAGAAGCCAGCTTGTTCAAGGGTTACTCGAATAGGTTCGTCAACTGCATAGCACCTTCCTAGCATAACACAAGCTATCGCTCCATGCACTGCAATAGAACCATATGGATCCACAACACTTGTGTCACTTGAAGTGCGCCACTTATCTCCCAATTTAACTTCCTCCACTTTTCTTTTCCACTCTTCTTGTGCTTCTTCACCACTTTGTGGAGGGGTTTTTGAAAGGCCCAACAGAGAAAAGAAGTGATTCTTCAAGTCTCGGGTCATGTTACCTCGACGTAAGATGATGTTGTCACAAACGACTCCTTTCAAGCCTTTTTCTCCTTTTTTACAAATTGTCCATTCTCTCATGAATGTTGATCTTGTGGCATGATCATCGATTGGTATTTGAAATGATGCCAATAGACATTCAACCATGGTGTCTTCTGAAGGATAAATGCTAGAGAAGCTATAATGACCAACCAGCAACTTGCCGGCTACATTAGTCATCATTTTCTGCAAAAAACACACATAAATGAATATAAGAATGAATGTAATGTAAAAACACACATAAATGAATGTAGAAAAATTTAGTGACCACATCCTCAAAGTCAAACTAACCTTGATATATGGAATTTGACAGCATCTTGGTTTCTCTTCTTCTTCTTGAAATTTTTGAACAATTTTTGTAAGAACTGATATTTGTTCTTTCTGTTTAGCTGTGAACTTCATGAGGTAAGTATTCCTGATCTTAAGAGTTGCATCGTTAAGAACTTCGTTACCATCTGGAACAACAACAGCAACTGGGATATTAACATCTAGAACAACAACTGCGATGTTAGCATCTAGAACATTGGGAGGGACATCTTGGATGTTGACAGGCGCATCAAGACTTGAAGAGTTTGCATGCATTCGACGTCGTTGTGGTAGATGGACTGGAACATCGGAATTTGACATGCCATTGAATTGTGTCGATGTAGAAGGGACTAATTGCCCTACTCTCTTCCTGCTCAACCCTTTCAAAAAAGCCTCTGCATAGTCGGACATTGATGAAGCTGCTACTAGATAACAATAACATGATTTTAGTATCACACTTTCAAAAGTAGCGTGCCAATTTATCCTTCCTTGATCAATTCATTCTAATATAAAAAAGTTACTCGTATAAGAATAAAACTCTAGATTCAAAGAAAAATGAGATTGAAACAATTATAACCCTAGCTAGCTCAAAAGAGACAGATCTAAGTTCTTGCAATTCTCTCTTAAACACCAATGGTAGCTAGGATTAAATCAAACTGCCTCAGACAAGAAGTTTTCAAGAAGTTATAAGTATTATAAAAGTTTACCACCGCAAAACAATATCAAGAGAAAGCATATTTACCCGACCCTAAGAATTAGAAAACTCTCTGAAACTTATACTATTCCTGCACGCAAGTCCAAAGCAACAAAAACATTAGGCATAACCAGCAACATTAAACATTAAGAGACATAGCCAGCCCCGCCTATGCATCACAGACCATTCGAAAGAGTGAGAATCCAAGAACCTGGAGAAAGGAATTGATTGATTCACAAGGACATCAATGATACGGCAGGCAAGCGATCAAGCTTTGTAGTGGAAGCTATGGCAATTGCAATCTCTAAGATACGCATGCAATTTCAATTTCAAAAGATGCGCACCTGCATTACGTTACAACATAACTCACCTGCATTACGTTACAAAAAATTGAATAAGCTCACTGGAAATACAATCGTGAAACACGGTTTCAATTTAAAGCTCTCACTCTTGCATTGCAAGCAATTTCAAGCTCTCGCTTTGTGGTGTACAAGTAGATCCATATGAGAACGATCCCTGCAAGAGCGCAAGGGGCTGACCACCAAACTTGAGCTAAGAAGTTGACAATACCAAATCTGAGCTGCTACCGTAGGTGTGCTCTTGCCGCGCATTAGGCTCTCTCTTGGCTCTCCTGCACATATTCTTGCACTACACACAGCAAGAGTGCCAACCGATTGAGCTTCTAAGATGCACATACGATTTGTGATTCCAACAGGAGAGAGAGAGAGATGAATTTTTAGTCTATCTAATCAATTGCAAACAACTAGGCCATATAATCAAACACGATCATCGCAAGCCATCACGATCACCACAGGACATCACAATCACGCACGACTTGGATATGTATCATCCACAAGATATCATCCATGTTTGTTTATCTTCTTCATCCAACGCAAGCAAACCCTGGCTTGTGACGTCTACCTTCTTCTTTGTGACTTTAACTTTTATTGAAGCGATGAGTGGTGGCGGAGGAGCGAAGTTTTACAAGAAGTTGTGGTCCTTTTTCCTTGTTTCGCACCGTCCTTTTTTCTTGATACTTCTCGATACAATTTGCATCACGAACTGCACAATCTAGTCCCCTCAATCTGTCAGAGGTTTTTCAGCAGCAGCTATTCAAGCAGAAGCTTTGTCTAGTCTCCATTCATGAATGCTCCTCGCGCCCCCCTTTGACAACTCAGCCTATTGGTGCAGTTCTGATCAAATAGGATTCATGAGACATCCGGCGATGTCAAATATTCTGCTTCAATTTCGGTAATCGACCTTGAAAGCTCCTTAGGATTGGCCGATTGAAGTTTTAGGTCAGGTTTAGGTCATTGAAAATATTCTTTGTATATGGATACAATATTCGTAAGCAATGTTTTGACAAGCGGTTGGAATCGAATATCCATCCTTACCTTTTTTTTGAATTATACCTACTGGGAGAGGCAACTTGACATGATTTACAAGTAATCTAGTTTCACGCTGAAGTTGGTATTGGGATGCATGTAATGCTGCTCTGGTATGTCCAGGCATATCCTTATCTTTCCATGAGCTTTTGTGCCATCCTTCGAGTTAATCAAGTTCGTGATGCAGATTGTGCAGGTTGTGTAGATTGTGCAGTACTGTTCATGCTATTGTTTTATTGCAAGAAAACCAAACTCTGTCTAGATCACAATCTTACAAATGGGACAGTCAAGTGCAGCCAATGCATATCTTTTTCTTACTCTACATCCCTTTTGGTTCCGTTTTTTTTCCTGCATCCAAGTTTCTCTCTGCAGACTCCCGCAGACTACTCGATGTCTTCTAGCATATTGCTGATCATTGCACACTGTGTTGACGCTTCACAGGCTTACAATAAGGCTATGACACCTAAAGCTGCATAGAATGAGCTTGCACGGGCTCTCTAGAGGTATGCATTTTAACTCCCAAAATTCTTATGTTTCTGTTTGCATCTAGTAGCCCCACTTGAAGTAATTAGAAACCTTGTGCTAAGTCTTGTGCTGAATCAGAATCTAATTTAGATCTTGCACTTGTGTTGCAGATGGACTTGCATGCTGAGGCATTACATGTAATGCAATGGCTCCAAAGCCAAAATTATTTTGTGAAAAGTGCAAGGGTACAAATTTTGCTAATATTGGTGCTCTTAAAAGTCATCAAAATAATGGCAAATGCAAGTTCTTGAATTTCAAAAGACCAAGATTGGTTTTTAATCATGTTGAACTTCAAAGAGAAGCTGAAAACATAGAAGTTTTAACTAGAAGAAACACATGTGTGGAGGAGAATGGAGGCCCCAGCTCGTGTAGCCTAGATGCTGAGATTGAATTAGAACAGGAAAGATTGGAGAGAAATCCTGATACACAACAATTTGATTCATCAGTGCATCTACTCCATTTCATTAGACACTGCAGGAATCAAATGGGTTTGTCAAGATCAGACATTGATCTCTTCCTCAGGACATTGTTTAATCCTTTATTTGAGTTGAGCACAATTGCTTTCAAGACTATTTTGGAGCTTGAACAATATGAAGAGTTAAATACAGAAGAAGATAAGGTAAACAACTTTTGACATTTGAATTTATGTTAAATGTCAAAGGGTATATCTTATGTTGTTATAATATGATATGATTGTTTGACATTTGAATTTATGTTAAATGTGAAAGGTTATAACTTATATTGTTATAATATGATATGTTTATTTGACATTTGAATTTATGTTAAATGTGAAAGGTTATAACTTATATTGTTATAATGTAATATGTTTATTTGGTGGCAGGCATGGAGTAAAACTGTAATACCACGAAAGGATGGAGACTTGGATGAAATAATTCTTTACTCAAAGAATCCTCTTAATGCTTTATCAGAGCTATTTTCAACGCCTTCAAATGTAGATAAATTCAAACTTTGGCCAAATTATACAGAATCATATACCACCCCTAATACAGGAAGTGGTGGATAGCCATGCAAGATCATATCAACTCACCAAAAAGTGTAATAGCTGGTTTGATATTTTATAGTGATCAAACCACCTTATCAAATGATCGAAGAGTGTCTGGTTGGCCTTTAATAATGTCATTGGCTAATATTGCCTGTGAAAATCGGGGAGAAGCTGAGGGCCATGTTTTATTGGCTATACTTCTTGTAATCAAGTTTCTTCCAGGTACAACTTATAATTTCAACTTGTTATTTCATTGGAAATGGTTTTGTACTACAATTTCAATAGCCCACACATTTCTTTGCATGTTGCAGGAAAAAGTGCAAAATTTCAACATGACCGTGTCCTACAAGTTTTCCAAGAATGTCTTGCTATCATTCTTGATCCACTCAAACCCATCAGCTACACGTAAGAAATTCTATACTTCATTATAGATTGTAATTCTATATTTAAATTTGCCATAAACTTGCATTTGTATGTGTTTTTTAGCACTCTAAGGACTTACTAATTTGTAAGTAATTTTAACTTTGTGTTTGAATTTGACAGAGGCTTGCATCTGTTGGATCCTTTTGGGACACCAAGGTGGGTGTATCCACTTTTATATTCCTTCATTTGTGATCATCCTGAATCTTGCAAAGTTACATGCACGTATGACACAAACATGTGTCAATACCCATGTAGCAAATGCTTGTGCAAGAAAGAGAATTTATCATTGTCAACCATCAATTATGAAGTTCGAACAGAAGAAAAAATGAAAGAGGTATTCAACAGCATGAAGGTATCCATTCATAATCAGTTGACTGCTAAAGAAGCTGATGACATCTCAAAAATGTGGTCTGTGCATCCAATTCCTGTAAGTTGATACTTACTATACATTACTTGACCATTTTTGATAGTTCATACTTAACCATTTTTTGCTCCAAATAAAGAAATTCTTACAATCAAGTCAGTCATACAAATAATCATTTCATTAGCAAATTATACTTAATTTGCATTCATTAAATTAACTTCTTTTATGTTTTATATGAAATTGATTTGCAGTGTGCATTGTGGGGGTTCAATGGAGGCAATACTGAGCTTGGGAACCCTTACAAAGCAATTCATATTGATATTTTACATCAATCTGACATTGGAATTTTCAAGACATTAGTTTCTTGTTTAAAAGAAATGGCAGATGGGGGTTTCGCATTGAATCGGAAAGCATTCATTGAAATGGATAGACGTCTGTTGGAACTAAAAAAAGTAGCTCGGTTTTTAGCATTTAGAATTCCTGGGAACGACAAGGGAGGGTATTTTACATCAAACGCCAACTTTGTTGCATTTGAACATCGGGCGGTTATGCAGGTATATGTTATTTTTCTTTGATATCTTTTATTTTAATTCTACCTTTTGGCATTTTTATTATTTGAAGTGTCATTGTTGTCAAATTTACAAGTTTATTATATATTAATAGAATGATGTTAAACATTTTAAATTTGATAGCTAAACTTACTATTGTTATTTACGGTGTTTGTTTATGGTGTGTAGGTAATAATTGCTTGTATGATAGGTCTATTTCCAGAACCAATGATTCAAACTTTTGTTCTTTTTCTAAAGTGGTATCAAGCAGGTGCACGCAGTAGTGTGCATACAAATGCAAGTTTGGAACAATTGGGCTTACTCTCAACAAGGTGCAAATTTCATTTAATAATCTAAACTAATTTTTACTTCAAGTGTAATTGTTAAATGTTAGAATTAGTTACATTTGAGTATGTTTGTGTCTCTATTCTTTTCTCTACTGTAAATATACTAAACTTTTTTTTTGTTTGGATTTGTAACAGGATTGTGAATTCTTTTAAAAGTACTTTATCAGAGTTCCAAAAGTCTAACTTCAACATCATCAAAGTTCATATGATGACTCATTTTTCTGATGTATCGAGAGATCTGGATTACCTTGGGAGTATAGCACAAATCAATATGAACAAATGCATATTGTATTATTGTGTTGATGAAGACAGCCTACAGAGCTAGTAACAAGCGAGCCGCAACATTACAAATAATAAATCACAATCGACGCCTTGAATCACTTCGCAAGCTCACTCACCACATGGACGGCTTCAAAAACCGAATCAAGAAAGAAAAAACAACAGCTTTGGATAGAGTAAGCTTTCATTGTACCCTTTCCTCTTCTAATGGAACTTGAAAAGTTTTTAGTTTATATTTACAAAATGTAGATATCATTTACTAATTTACTAATAAAAATTTAGTAACTCAAAGTTTATTAATGTGCAGGCTGTTTCTATTGGCGAAAATGTATTATCAAGAGCAAAGGCAAACTTACGTATGAAATGGGTAGATACAAATGATTTATCATTCTCATCAATTGCAGTGATCATACCACTCAATGCAAGGATTCTATTGGATTCTCAACTAGAGTTGCAGGATAATCTCCATCTAGCACTTGACATATACATGAGTGAAAATAACTTCCATAGCTTGCCAGATTCAGAATTTGATGGTGGGATGTTGCTTCACGTGTACAATGCATTGGCTATTCCTGCAGGACCTGGGGAAAGGTTTGGAGATTGGCCCATGTATGGACGTGCTACAAATCAATTTTTTGGAGCACCATGGTACAGTTATGTAGCTATACAAATGGAAGAAGGGGGTGATCAAAATATTGACACATCTTTTGGTGAGATTAGACTTCTTTTCAAACTAAGTTTGTGCAATGAAAACAATATAACTATAACAAAAGAATTGGCCTTGGTGAAGATGTATGAGGAGTTACCACCAACTGGATTATCAAGATTGATAGATTGTATTGAGCTTAGGTAGTGTGAAGGCTACTATTTAGTGGTAGAGGTAGGAAACATATTGAAAGTAGTTCATGTAGTACCCAATTTTACAACTTTGGATAGGTTCTTTGTCAATGCTTTTAAATTTTAAATTCAATCGATCAATCACCCTCGTCACACTTGAGACATTCTCCTGCAAATTTGTGCTTGCAATTTGTACCAGAATCATGCCTCCTGCATTTCAAAGTAAACCTTTTTAGAATGACTGGAGTGCCTATGGTCGAAAATTACATGGCTGGATACAACAGTTGGATGTTCTGTTATGGCCAGGTACGATTTACTATTTTCTATTCCTATTTTAAGTGACTTATTTGTGTCAGTGCCATTTTTAACCACAATATGCCTTGATAATGATTTCAAGTTTGGATTATTGTGAAAGTCTGTTGATTAGACTAGTGAGGTTCCATATCTGTGGCACTTAGTACTATATGAATTTTGAACATGTGTACAAATAAGAAATGGTAAAACCTACTCAATGTTGGGGGATATTGTGGATTGAAGGTTGGCAAAAAAGAGACGCAATAATGCCAACATTTAATGAAGATGCCCTGTTATACAAATTATTCTCAGTAAAGCAATACTTAGATTCCTACGATAGTGTTTTGTATATTCCTCTGTATGTTTTCAGTTTTGCCTTATTTTTCATATGTAATATATTAAATTGATACAATACTTCAAATTCTAGGAAGAGTTGGACGATATAAGATTAACTTTGGATTAAAATGTAGAATAGATATATTGACAATTGCAAAAATGTAATCACAATAGCCATTGAAATTGCATAATTACAATTGGGCATTACACAAGTCTATATACTATAATGAAACAATAGGGTATTGAATTTGCACAATTACAATAGGGCATTGCAAAGGTCTATATACTATAATGAAACAATAAGATATTGAATTTGCACAATTACAATGATCCTTGGAATGGCATAAAAACAATGGCCATTGTAATTACATTGTTTCTATGTTGTTTTTGGTAGTTGAAACAATTCAAAAACAATGACACATTGTAACAATGAAAAATCAATACCCTTCCTAATTTGAGATGATAGCTGTAGATAACCAATTAGGATTTGAGCGTTGCTAGCGCGTGAGCAGGGAGTGGGGAGCGGAGAGCGGGGAGCAGGAAGTGGTGAGCGGGGAGGGCAGATTTTAATTATTAAAAAGAAATTCTTCAAAATAAGAAAATAAAGTTGAATGAACACGAATAAAAAATATGATGTAAACTGATGGAAATGGATGAAAAAAAATCCGGATGTACATAGAAATGGACGAAGCACGGGGCGAACAATAGATGAAATTGGATGAAAAAAGTAGATGAAAAGTGGATCCAAAAAGTAGATGAAAAGTGGACCAAAAAGTAGATGAAAAATTTGGATGACAAATGGGTAGCAAAGTAGATGAAAGTGGATGAAGAAATTGGATGGGAAAGGTGGGTGATAATAAATGGGACAGCTTCACAACATCAGAGCTTCAGAAATTGGAACTCGCTCATGAAAATGGATAACTATCCGAATGACAAACTCATCAAAATCCAAATGACTAACTGATGACAAGGATTCGCTGAAAAATACTGCCTTTTACGAGAACGACGACACTACATTTACAAAAGAGGGTTCAACGCACTGAGGACCTAAGACCGCGTAATAACAATGCTTTATAACCGTGGAAGACAATAGATCAGTGTTATAGAGAACTGATGTTTTGAAGTGGCTGCATGGTTAATGAACCTAGTTAACTATGCATTCCTTTGTTGTACAATTCGGAATCATAAAACATTTATACAGAATTGTAGCATTTCACTTGTACACCAAAACTCAGAAGGTTCCATTGCTTTATGCGGTGTACTGAAATTAAATGTGGAAATTCATACAATGCTAATTCAAAACACAAAACATAATGTCTGAATCTAAAAAAGCAATACAGAGAACACCAGTACATTATTTTGATAGGATGGCCTACTCCTACAAGGTTCAGAAAATGCAAGTAGGGACCCTTCTGGTCTCACTACTACTTCATTAATAACACTTGTGGTCACATGAAGATCTCTGGGAATGTATAAGCACTTTCTCTCTAATTAGGGTCTAAGTGGTTAAGTATCCCACTAAGAAGTATTAGCTTCACCTCATTGAAACTAAAACTGGGAGCATGAATGAAGCCATGTACTGAGGATTGCAGGTTACAAATGACGGTAAGAAGGAAATAAAGGTGCTTACAGTTTGACCATTGACCGCGCTTTCCTAAGGCCTTTGTCTTCATCTCTTTGAAATAAGGACACGTGCACTCTGGAAACGATGAAATCGTAAGCATCTATTGCTCAGTCCGCGGTTCTACTCCAGAAGTTAAACAAACTATGCATCCAAATCCAGGGTGAGGAACCATAGTCACTCTATGAATTTGTGCATTCAATATCATAGCTGAAGCGGTATTGTTTGCATGCTTCCCTGTAGGTGCCTTCAGGTTCCGACGAATGATTTTTCCTGATCGTAATTTAGGATGTTCGTCAGGTGCCAATGGAATGGGATAAGCATTGACCAAGTCAACCCCACACTCTCCCCCAAACAACCTGCGAGGTGAAATTACTTCACGTTGAGGAAGTCTGAAGCCAGCTGATTCTAAGGCTAAAATCTCTTGCTTTGACAAGGCAGTGCCCCTTTTAACAGGCCAAATGTCAGGAACGGGGGGTTTAGACAACACCCACTTCCGCTTCGTCCCCTTCACACAACGTTCTATATCATCATTGCAAAAATAGAACTCCATACGCTCGTTTTTATTTTTCTTGTAATTCACCATCATACCTGTATATGTTGGTGCGGCTGTGCTGACGCTATTTTGGACAATCCTTGTTGTGCATTTCTTCTTTGTATTCACTTGAAGGACAAAACATGCCTTTGCAGATTTTTGGGGAAGTCTTGCAATGTGCCAGGTCAGGACATCACAGTCGGTCTCTTGGATACATGATACATGGAAGGAAGGACCTTGAGTACGGCACTGGAATTCCTGCTGCGTTTCAATAAACAAGGGTACGTCTACTTCCACAGTTGGACACACATCCTCTACAATTGGGGTTAGAGAAGGAGCACTTGTGGAAGCCTTCCACGATCTTGTCTGTACTCGGGGATGTGAGAAGTTCACTTTATCCGGTCTATGTGAATCATGCTCGCATCCCAAAGGGTGGTCCGCCTTTCTTTTCTGTGATCCAAATACTTCTTCACCTTCAAAATGAGGCTGTCTACTAAAAAATTTTTGAACTGATGGAAGGCTTGAAATAGCTTCAGTGAGCACCTTTGGATTCCCGCTTCGTTGAGCTGATCGTTGGGCAACGCGGAGTAGTAATTCTTCCTTTCCAGGACCCGTCCCCGCATCTCCGCCTTTAAGGTATTGGTAATGCCTTACCATCTGCATAAACGCTCTGACAAAATCATCAACAGTGGCAATGTATAAATCGTTCCCACGATTTCCAGACTGTTGAAGCCACTTATTGTGTACAGTCTCGGCGAGGTTGCACAAGGGCATCTCGGCCTTCTCCGTGTCAAACAGATCCTGAAGACATCGGAAGCATGTCAAATTAGTATAAACGACTAACATCATTAATTCACTTGCCACTTGTCAAAACATAAAAATAAGAATTGCTGAAGAAATACACTTACTAGTTGCATGAACCCCCCCCATTGTCGATAACGAAAGTGCCAAAATGAGAGCCAAAGTTCCAAACGATGTAGGCCGTCTTCAGTTGTGGCATCGGATGAGGTCCACCATACTTTAATCGCAAGGTAACGTTCTTCAGATTGTTCCGTTGAAATGGCATTTTTGTACTGTTTGCATAGAAGTCGGTGTTGATCTTGTAAGTCCGCCCGTATATCAGCCTTTGTATGCTTTTCCATGGATTGGGTCCAATGAAAAAGGCAAGTCCGCTCTCGATTCTCCATGGGTACACTAGTGTCACCTGATCCGTAGATAATTTGTATCGCATTCCAATTTGCTTGGGCACTATCTGCCATGAACCCTTTGAACTGAGTTTTCGGGACCCCATGTCTCTGTAGAACTGAATTTAGGTTTGTCCAGAATATGACTTGTGCAATACAGTCTTCTGATTGCATGTCGCACATGGCAATGGTTATTACTTGACAGTATACACTGTCATAAACGTGGCATGCCATGGTAGTCCATCATTTTACCCGTTTCACATGATCAAACATCATCCAAGCATTCTGGAGGTCACCACCACTTTGCATACGCTTGACCAAGTCTACTCCACTGCCTGGACCTACTTCCGACATTTTGAAGACAAAGACCTTGTCCTTGTCAGAGCCTTGACCTGGGAATTTGCTCTCTTGAACAAATGCCCAAGTACTTGCCCCCCGCAACTTTGTTATGCTATCCATAACTGCAAACCTCCTCAGGTACTTGAAAGAAGCGACCTCGTTACGAATACTGGGTGAACTGAAATACTTACATTTATCCAGGACAGGTACGAGTTCTTTAATATTCAAAGTCTTCTGCAATTCTCCATCAGGGCGTAGAAGAAGTTCACCCAACAGTTCTTTTGTGGCCTCCAAAACAATGGCTGAATTTCTGCCAATTGGTGTCTTCTCCATTTGATCTCCTATTAGGCTTCGAGTCCTCTCCTTCATGTCGCGAAGCTCACCATCCTTGACGGGATGCTGATGATGGCCGAGATGAACAAATGCACGAGTTATAAGCGGATTCCCCAAGACGTAATATACCCTCACAGCGCAACGAGATATACAACTTGGCGCTTCCTTACAAATCTTGCAGACAAGGGTAGAGCCAGTTGGATGCGGTACTCCAATATCAAGCGGGCTAGGAGAGAAGCCTTCCCACTCCAACTCGTTTACTGGATTTGTTCTTTGCACTTGACCCAAGTACTCGCAATTCCCGTTCTCGCATTTGAGATGACCGACACATACGGAGGTACGAAACGACAAGCCATGACTGTTTGTTATATTTGTAGTAATCGTTTTTGTCCACAAATGACCATCGTACCTCTTATCCATACCAATCATTTGTTTCGCATATGATGGAGCCCCCAACGAATCAACAGCTGGTAATTCAAAAATAACGTCGCCATTGAAATTCGAAGGAAGCACTGTAACCTTGTGTGTTGTAATTGTGTCGTAATCTATTTTAGACATAGCATTTCTACATCCCTTCCGTCCACGAAGTCCTTTCAAACAATCAATTACCGATGCTACAGAAGCAGTTTTGGTACTGGGAATCACAATAACAGTCTGCTCTCCCAAATTAGAACTAGGGACTGGAATATTTGACGACCGATCCCATGCTTTCAAAGTTGGTTCCGTGTTCTCAGTGTCAGAGTCATCGCTGAGAAGGGTTACTGTGAAGACACCAGGCTCAACTTTAGGAACCTTCATAGGTGGCATCTGAAATGATGAAGAAGAAAAACGCTGATCAGGCACTAAGTCTGCGGATTCCGACCGATCAGAATTACTTACCCCATAGGCCCTATATTTCCCAGCTTTCAAGTGCCACAATCTATTCACGCCTTCCAAAATAGGTACTTGACCAATAGTGTGAGTTAGGACTTTCGTCTCTACATCAGATATTTCTTCATCGATATGCAGAGAGTCCGCATATAAGTTAAATCTAATACCCAATCGAAAGGCGGACACCGCAGCGAGACCATCAAGGTCCAGTGGAAACAGTATAGGAACCCCATCAGCGGCGTTATTCACGATCACCATATCCAGAAACTCTGACATTGCTAAATATTCCAATTCACAGCATGGACACAAACAATCTCACGATCACCATGTGACGCTCTCTAACACGTAAACTACGAACTCATAGTCCAGGGAGGTACATGAAATAACACAGCAAGCACATAAACTGAATCCTGCATATCGGACGATGCGGAGGATGATAATTTATCTATAATTCAATGAAACCAATATTAGGAACGCCTCATTACACAATTTTGTCGTTACGGCTGTCATTATATATAATGAAATTTATAATTAATTTATGACCTCACTAGAAGTAACAACTGAGTTGGTTAAGAGGATTTCGGCCGTCCTACAAAACTAAGAATATAGACTCCTCCAACGTTAACATGTAAGCACATTGTATGCAATAAAATATAACCGAAACATTTGTAATAAAGACCAAATTCTATGACAAGGCAACCTTCCGAAGAGGCACTGCGATTGAAAAATGGATATCCCGGCCACTAATTAGGACGGTAGGCATTAATTTTTGTTCCCACAATGATGGTACGAAGTTAATTAAGTAATAAAATACAATAAATGTCTGACAATAATTAAATACAATGTCAGCTTTCTCCAGCCAATCACTTGACAATCAGTTACTTCTTAAAATGTATTTAAAGTGATGAACAGGGGAATCCTGACGGCTATGCGTCAAGATACACAGGCACGGAATGAACTTGAATTACTAATATCCATCGTCATGAAGATGCATATTATGTGATATACTATTTTATTTGCTACTACTAACAAAACTGTGACTTTACCGTTTGAGATGAATACAGTTCGATCATTCGTATCAACAACAACCCAGGAGTATTTAATGTGTATGAGTAATCATTATATAACATCCTGAACTACCCCAACATTATTCGACTATACATGGGGGACCCTAAAGGCCATACCCTTCGAACAATTACTACTGTACATCAAAGAAATCTGGATCAGAAACAAACGTAACAGCATAAATGCCAGTATCCATGAGTTTAATTGTGTCGAGTATGTTCGACACTGTCTATGCGTGTCCATCAGGGCTGATACGGATTTCATCACTGCTGTAAGAGACCATTACGTAGAACTTCATATTAAAATTTGAGAATACAGAAAATACTATTAAGTGACTCTATCAACATGTTATTAAGGTTAATAACATTAATGAACTTGTAAACTCACAACGTTATAATCGTTTTATAAATTATACTAATCGAATCACTGACACACTATCGACAAAATTAATCCCCATAGACAGAAGGCACAAGATATATGGATTATCCATTACCTTAGGAAACAACGGATGGGAAATTTCAGGACTAAGAAATACTGAAACACCGTCAGAGAAATCCAAGGTAAAGTCCATCCAAAGGACTAATGACGCACCAGTTCTCCCAGGAAGTCAAGGTCGGCGAGAAAGGATGGGGCGACCGGGAAGTGTGTGACAGCGGGGATCCAGCTGGCGCGTCGGGACGACACGAGCGGTAAAGAACGGCGGGGAAGAGAAGGGCAGCGAGGTAGCCCGGACTGGCGCAGCGGTGCATTCCTTTCGACAAAATTGTTCTCCTTGCATTTTTGATTTCTGACGTCGTTGGAGCGTGGACTATTTGAAGTTTAGGGCGAGCGAAGCAAAGATGGATGGGGTTCACAACTTACGGCCAAGGGTGGGGAGGTCGAACGCAATCCCAGGACCTTCGGCAAACTCGGGACAGGCAATAGTGCGTCCGGAAGAAGCCTCTCCTCGGAACCAGGTAAGGGTTTTGAACTCTCAACTTCTCATTCTGTCTCGCATGCAAGACTCAGTACGCGTCGCCCACGGGGTGAATGGCTGAATCCAGAGACAGGTCTTATTAGGGTTTAAGGCAAGCCCAATCCGCTCCGTTCAAGGCAGCTGGTCACCTCAGCGAGCGGGGGCCAAACCTGCCAAGTGTGTTCATTTTTTTTTTTTTGGTTTCGTCTACGTGCTAGGGTCACGTTCTCTTCAATTTTGTATTACTGCTGCATGGATTTGTCACAGGGGACCTCGTCTCGGCCCCGAGAGAAGTCAAAGGGTCACGGGGTCATGCATAACTTCTTTTGATCGAGAGTGTTTCGTGACGGAGCTCAGTCCCTCTCGAGAAAACCACCCGCTCCGTTGTGACCATCTGGTCACCGCACCAGAGGCCGGACAAGCCAGCAATTCCCCTTTGGATATATTTTTTGGTTGTTTCTCGTATCGGTTTTATGTCACGTTCTCTTCAGTTTTGTATTCTGCTGCATGGCTTGGTCATGGGGGACCTCGTCTCGGCCCCGAAAGAAGTCAATGAGTCACGGGGTCATGCATAATTTTGTTCGATCGTTCTGGTTCTGGTGACGGAGCTCAGTCCCGTTCGGGAATACCACCCACTCCCTGTGACCATCTGGTCACCGGACCAGAGAGAGAGCCATGCCTGCCAATCCCTTTGGATATATTTGTTTTTGATTTCTCCTATTGGCTTCAGGTCACGCTCTTCTCAGTTTTGTGTTAGTGCTGCATGGCTTGGTCATGGGGGACCTTGTCTCGGCCCCGAGAGAAATCAAAGGGTCACGGGGTCATGCATAACTTCGTTCGATCGTTCTTGTTCTGGTGACGGAGCTCAGTCCCGTTCGGGAATACCACCCGCGCCCTGTGACCATCTGGTTGCCGCACCAGAGTGAGAGCCATGCCTGCCAATCCCTTTGGATATATTTTTTTTTTGTTTCTCCTATCGGTTTCATGTCACGTTCTCTTCAGTTTTGTATTACTGCTGCATGGATTTGTCATGGGGGACCTCGTCTCGGCCTCGAGAGAAGTCAATGGGTCACGGGGTCATGTATAACTTCTTTTGATCGTTCTGGTCCTGGTGACGGAGCTCAGTCCCGTTCGGGAATACCATCCGCTCCCTGTGACCATCTGGTCACCGGACCAGAGAGAGAGCCATGCCTGCCAATCCCTTTGGATATATTTGTTTTTGATTTCTCCTATTGGCTTCATGTCACGCTCTTCTCAGTTTTGTGTTAGTGTTGCATGGCTTGGTCATGGGGGACCTTGTCTCGGCCCCGAGAGAAGTCAAAGGGTCATGGGGTCATGCATAACTTCGTTCGATCGTTCTTGTTCTGGTGACGGAGCTCAGTCCCGTTCGGGAATACCACCCGCGCCCTGTGACCATCTGGTCGCCGCACCAGAGTGAGAGCCATGCCTGCCAATCCCTTTGGATATATTTTTTTTTTGTTTCTCCTATCGGTTTCATGTCACGTTCTCTTCAGTTTTGTATTACTGCTGCATGGATTTGTCATGGGGGACCTCATCTCGGCCCCGAGAGAAAAAGAAGGGTCACGGGGTCATGAACATATTTCCTTGACTGGTATGCGTCCAACTGACGGAGCTAAGCCTTGATTGGGAGTTCTCACCCGATCCTTTGTGTTCTGGTGGTCACCGCACCAGGGAGCCGGCCATGCCTGCCAAGCATGTTCGCTTTTTTGTTTTTCATTTGGTCCATTTGTTATAGTCACGACCTCTTATATTCGGTCTCTCTATGTTGCTTGGCTTGATCACCGGGAGCTTTATCTTGGCCCCGAGAGGGACTCTGGATGCATGTGCTCATGGGTCAAATATAGTATCCTTTTATTCTTATGTCCAACATACCTGCTTGTTCTACACAGTTTTGTCTTTTTTTTTATCCATGTACTAATTGTGTGGTCTTCTCTATTCTCTATATTGCTAGCAGGTGCGGGCTTCTGAGGATTTAATGTAAGAGGATATTGGAACGGCTGGTGTTACAGTGGTCCATTCAGCCGGCGCAGAAGTTGGTGTCCCTGAGCTGCCTGAGGAGGTTCCCATGGCAGTGGTAAACCTTGACAATCTATTACGTGACCTAGATCAAGCACTGGATGATATGTATAGGGATGGTCGTATGCCCCCTCCTGAGTCTACTTGTACTTCACTGGGATCCAATGATGTTGAGGTTCATGACTTCTGTACATGTAATCATCAAGATGATGAGGTTACCTTTGCATTAGATGGAGACAAGGACATTTATATTTTGTGCTGTGGAAAATACAGATCCTTAGCAGAGAAATGCATATGTGGCATTTAGTTTGTTTTATTGGGGGGCCGCGGTTGAATCTCCTGGATTATTCAATCCAGTAAGTTCATTCTCTTGAGGATATAAACAAGGTTTATCATTGGCTCACACACCCATAAGTCTACCATTCATTGATTGGAGTAATATCTGTATTTATTAATTTTGTGTTTCATGTGTGTGGCTAATAGTGGAAGGAACCATACGACTGCTCCACCGATGAGGTCATCGAGGTTGACGAGCTGGAGGATGATAGAATTCGGGGAATTGAACCCCACTACATGGAAGATGACATTTGGCGATCCCAGACGATGGACACAGTTTCTATCATTTCCAGTCTGAGGCTCACTTTCTTTGATCAGTCTCGTATGAAGATACCTCTATGTAGGATGGTTCCAATGCCAATGGTACGACCAACCCTGGAATGTGATCTTACATTGTTAGAGAATCAATTTAGCCGAGGATACGACGAGGCGCAAGAGTATTCTACGTCTTTACATCTGATGAGCAGGGACAATCAGCTGTATTTTCAGATGCTGAGAAAACTGAATGGGGACCACATTGGAATGCGGCAAACGACAAGTTCAACGTATTCTTGAAGTCGCAGACACCGTTGAAGCATTTGCTGGATTACAAGTTTTATGTCTGTGATGGTAATCACAGACAAATTGCTTGGATGAAGCACATCCAGAGGCTTCACAGCACCAAGGCGGCTTGGCATGTCAGTGTTGATGCTATTGTCCTTGACACTAGGAATCGAATTGGAGTTGCTATGCAGGCAATGCACGACATAAACAAGTAAGCGAGGTCATGCTAGGTTCATCCATGTGTTGGAGTTCTCTAATTCTGGTACTGATTAAATTCATTCATGTTTCTAGTGATATTTGATGTTCTTGTCCTTCTCTGGTTCAGGCAGACGAAGAATTCTCATATTAAAACGAACCTCGTACATACCCTATATCGGGTCCAGAAGTATGGGGTCATGGGACTTGAGAAATTCCATGAGCTCCTTAGTCCAGAAGAAGCGCACACTTATAGCCAAAATTCTCGCAAGACTTGGTACAGTATGCTGCTTGAGATCTTTACGTCGTTCATATTCAAGGTATGAAGTTCTGTCTATTTGATGATATTGCATGCTCCGTACGAGTGAAGGATCACTTCGTTGTACTCTAAATTGGTGCTACCGTGTTGAGGTCCGAATTCGGTTTTCTTTTTCTTCAGCAAGACATTGCGTCGGCTGCTGATGCTGCAGTCAGGAAGTATAACAAAGATACTCCACCTAGTGAAGCTACGAAGGAGGGAGTGGCAATGGCCATGCGAGTTTCGATTAAAGATTCTACGAAGAAGCTCTACAAGAAACTGTCAAAGATTGTTGCGGTTGCGAATCCCGCGCTTGGTTCTGAGTGGTTGAAGGAGGTATTTTGTCTTCCTTTATTCAATTCTGTGAAGTCAGATGTTTCCAGTTCAATTCATCTCACTCTCTTTTCATTGATTGTCTGCAGATTGAGAGGCATTGGAGCTTATATTCTGTCCCCGAATTAACATTGGAGAAGTTACAAATGATTGCAACATGCAATACAAGTCCATCATTCAAAGTGAGGTGGCTGAAATGGATGAATTCCTCCGGCCCCTCACGAGAGGCACGTAGATTTCCGGCCAGACCGATCAATGAGGAGAGGTTATTACAGTTTCTTGCAAAGGCATGTTGGTATGCTGGGGTAAGCATTGGAATTGTCTTGTTTGGTGCTTTTTGAATAATCCATCTATTGTATTTCTTCAATGTGTAGGATATTTTGATGGTGCATGAGACCCTTAATATTTTGTCATATTATCCTGTGTCCAGATCGAGGACTCTGCTTCTGAAATGTTTGATGCAATCATTCGATCTGATAACATTTATATCGATCTCAGTGTCGCTATGGAGCCGAAGACCCTGTTAGAATATATCGAGAGTTGGCGCATGAAGCTCTAGGAACATGCGTACACGGGGGTGTTCAAGGGTGCTGATGCATACAAGAAGTCTGAGTCGTTCAAAGATTACAGAGGGTCTATTCTGGCTGTCAAGCGAGTTATATACCGGTACAGTGTTTTTGCCCTTTCCTTGTTGGTCAGGTCATTGTGTATCGGACAATATACTTTAATTGATTCACTTTATAAGTTCTGTCAATAGCCTTGAATTCAAAGTGGACCTCGGGCCCAATGGAAGACGGGCTAGGAGGCGTCATTGCACCCTCCACTTTTCCCTTCCTGATACTATGTATTTTCGGGGTGATGTAGGTACTTCAAGTTTGAGTTGTACATCAAGAAGGCCATCTCCAAAGAAGATCTACCGCCGTTCCTTACAACATGGTTGGATCGCTCTTCTCCAGACTGCATGTTTTCTCCTATGCAGTTGAAGAATTGGACCAGTGCTCACCTGCAAGCCTGCCTGTGGTACCTCGAGTGCAACTTCGGCACTACTCCACCCGAAGAGGAAGCACTCTTTGACACTTTGAATGACACTGGGATTGTGGACCCAAAGTTCGATGAGTTCGCTGGTCTGGATCCCGATGCTCGAGCGAAGGCCATAAAACGACGGGATATATCAGACAAGAAGAAACTGGAGAAGCTGGAGGAGGCTAAGAAGAAGGCCGAGGACAGCAAGATGAAGAGACTGGCCGCTCAGGCTGAGAAGGACTAGGAGAAGTCGAAGAAGAGAGGGACAAAGAGGAAAGCCTACACTCCGGATCCCCAACCTACCACAAGTGCAGCTGACGTTAGGGAAGGGTCATCTGGCTTCTCCCTTACTCAAGAGAGACTTGTACATGGACTGACACCAACGGTTCAAACTCTTTCTGCCGTTCCAGACATTGATGAATGCATACTGAACTTGTCAGTGGGTTCCTTACCTACAGATGAAAAGGCCTTCGATGACGTCCTCGCCTTTCTAGACATGGTTAGTCATGTTAACATTTATTTGTTCGTGCATTATTGGAACATGGATAGAATACATGTCAATTGAAGGTCTTTAGAACATGTTCGTTCTGGCCATGGTGTGATGCTCCAAATCCATGTCCAGGTGAATTAACTGACACCTCTTTGTACTCTGCAGCACTGTACTGATAAGGACAGGTACTTCGATGGTGTATTGAGTACTCAAGAGGCAGTGGATCTCATCTTTGTGGATGTTCTTGAAGGTCTACATGTGTCGACTGTGTCTGCTCCGCTTGCCTCGATTCCCGACTGGAATGAGTTCAAGAAAGGGTTCCTAGTTCCCGTTTTTGACTTTGCGAAGGAGTACCTCCACGACAAGGGCGCCTTATTGGTCATGTATCCAGCGCCCTCCACTCGACATAAGAGTCACCTTCTTGGATGTTGCAAGACGTACAATTTTAGAATTCTTCTTACGTGGTTCGGCATGAACCACCTACATCTCACATCGCCAGTTGATCAAACCAAAACGGTAATTACATTTCTTTATTTTTATATTTTGTCAAATCTTGTGATTCTTTGATCTATTGTATGTTAACCTCTCCATTGTTTGCAGACCATGCGATTCTCAATCTCTCTTTTAGTGAAGGAGTCGGGACCCAAAACCGAATCGAAGTTTCCATTCCAGTTTGTTCCATCCCATCAAGAGGTGGATGTGGATGTGGCTAGGGACGATATACTCCAAAATTTCTGCAACAAAGAAGATGTCACCATGAATGGTTCCATTCCGTGGAGAGGTCCTCGAGAGAAGGCGCCACAATTCATGCAAATGCTTGTCGAGGCGTTATCGGAACCAGGGGACGTCGTGGTAGACTGCACAGCAGCGACAGGTAACAAAACTTCTCTAATTCATTGATTTTTTTAACCAAGACCAAACTGAAAGGGATTTTCAGAAGTAATTTTTTTTAATCGCATGGATGTTTTCAGGATCAAGCATTCAAGCATGCCGTGCATCGCGCCGGCACGTCTTGGCATTTGAGGAGGATAAAGAGATTTTTGACGCTCTGATTGCATCGGTTCTACGCATGGATGGGTTTTCTCGACCGGCACCGGCACAGAATATTCCAGAAATTCAGGATGTGGATGAAGAGGACGTGGAGCCTGAGCATGTTGTGAAGACATCTCGATTCAGTAAGTAAGTTTAACTCAAAAATCTATTCTTTACATTGTCTATTCTCATTCCACTAAGCATTCAATCTAATTATCTCTTCATTCTATTATCCAGGCAGGCCAAGAAAGTGAGGTCTCTGACACATGTGCCGTTCTTTGGAAGGCCTAAGTTCTTTCCAAGCCCCCCTAAACCATTTAGGCTATCTGTGTATGCTGAGTCCAACGTTGGAGAGTTTATTGCCCTTGAGCTAAAGCCAAGCTCTCGAGCTCGGTGGGTAGATCCTCGTGTTCTAAACTTCGTGGATGACTGTGCTGTTGAATCACAGTCAAAAATGTCAAACAGCGAGGGTAGTACAATATGAGATCTCTCTATATCATAAACTTCCAAACCCTACTTTTATATCTTCCGTATATGCTTATGTCCCTAAATCGGGAATTATTTTCTCTACATTGTTGCCGGTCCTTTATTTATTTCTACTGAATGCATTGTCTACTTTTTGCCATCTTCCTGCGATATTGTGCTTGTCGTATCATCCCTTGTCCTTAGTATTACATATCATTCTCTTGATGTGCCCTTCGAGGACCGTAATGTTTCCATTTTTATTACTGTGTCCAGAACTTACTTATATACGAATTATATATATAATTTCGTTGACCGCGTATTGAACTTGGTATTTGTGTTTTGGTACCTTTGAACTTGATAGTCCCGTGTTGCATGAGCCCTAAACCCTAAACGCATCTCTTGGTGTCGAGACGAGACTATATTAATTTTATTCGTTCATGAAACCACGTGTTTGATTTCATAAAATACTTATCATTGTGAACTATATTTCCAAAAAAATTGTCATACCTGTTCGAAGAAGCCAACACTCCCGAAGTCTTCTTGGGCCCAAGACATGGACCTTGAAGACCTCTTGCCCATGCACCTGCCCTGGGTTGGACTGTCCGTTCTGCATTTGTCTTCCTTTGCGTAATCTGCCACTCTTTTTTGTCTTCGGTTGTACACATTAGTTTAGGATTTGAAATTGCATTGTTATCCAAGCATTAATGTTAGAGGATTATTTTGTCCAGATTATCTCGCGGAGCTTTTTACACTGCGAAATACGAACACCCTCTCCGTGTCAGTCGTCGTGCACTTCTTTCAGCCATGTCGTGTAATTGTCTACTAACCACTTTGAAGTACTACACTATGTACTCGACTAATCACAACGTGTAGAGGCTTCGTTTTCCTAAAACCGCACATGCTACAAAATTGCCTTCGCCGGCTATTGTCACATTCTAAATGAACTAGGATACGAGTTCTTCATTAGTTTGCATCCAATTTTTTATCCACTTTTTCATCCACTTTTTCATCTAATTTTTCATCCACCTTCTTCATCTACTTTTCATCCACTTTTCATCCACTTTTCATCCAATAGCATCAAGTCCTCCCTCAACTTTTTCCTAAACTTTAATCTATTTTCAAATTTCTCACTTTCCAAAAATTATATTATAGTCCTAATATTGTGGCTCCCCGCTCACCAATTCCCGCTTCCCGCTCGCTGCTCGCCGCTCCACGCTCACATACCAGCATTCCCCATTAGGATTTTAATTTTTGTAATTTTGAGTGACTTTTTGGCGTATTTTGTTTAATATGGCAGTTTATGTGCTCTGGGTTGCATCCAAATTAGTCGTTTTGCCGTATTAGAATCAATTGTAGATTCCATTTTGTTTAATCCAGTTGATGACAAGTAAATTCCAAATTGGGTAGGTCTAAGTCAGTTAGTGTTCAAGTTGGAGAATGTTTAAGTTGGAAGGTGTTAAGTCTAAAAGAATGATAGGATTGGATGAGGATGAATGTTATCCAAGTAGTTTAAGTTGTGATTTTCTTAACTAAGCTGTTGGGATGAAGAAGTTCAAGTCGGAAGTTAGAATGCGGTTAGTTGATTTTCCAAATTGGTAACCGTAAGTGGAAATCTTATTTAGGCTTCCTGCAATTTTGAAGGAGGGACCTGCTGATTTTGTATATGCAGTGCGTGTCCTAGCTTTTGGCTGTGTTTGGTGTATGTTTTTGTTTTCCAAGTCGTTTGATTTTATGTGTGTGTTAAAGTTTAGTCCTGCAGTATTACGAGGGTGATCCAGGAGTGTGTGGAAGTTTGTGTTTGAGTCCTAGTCGGGATGAAGTTATTTTGAGCTAAGTTTGCAGTTACACAATGGTGTACCAAACCAGTGTCAAGTTGGAAATGTAGACCAGTAGGAAAGGAAATTGTGTGAGGGAGAAGATGTGTGATGAAGGAAGATGGGAATTCAGTGAGTAAAATGGACTATGAAAGATGAAGAGATCAAATCACTACAAGAGAAAGGGGTGTTTTAAGTGTGTTTTTAAGTATAGTCCTAGAGATAAGATATTAAGTAATGACCTTTATGGAGATTTTCAGTAAAAATTTACTAGAAATACATGTGTATCTAGTAAAATTTTACTAAATATCTCCATAAAGGTCATTATTTAATATCTTATCTCTAGGACTATACTTAAAAACACACTTAAAACACCCCTTTCTCTTGTAGTGAATAGGAAATTTATATCGATGATGATATTAGGAAGTTAAAAATAAAATAAAAATTGTAAACGGTGATTTAATCACCAACTCAGTTAATATAATGATGGTTTAAATCGAGTTGGTGGTGATGCTGGTCTGGTGTGTGAATGTCCTTGAAAATCTAATCAGAATATTGTCTGTGTGTGTACGGTTGCTTAACACCTGTTTGAAGTGGAGTAAAATTTAGCGCAAGTGTATGTAAGTAATTGATTTATGAGTGGAATAAGTTGGAATGAGTTTGTAAACCAAATTGGGAGTTATCATATGGGTTTGTCATTCTGTCGTGGAGATCCAAGTTTGTCTGCCAAGTGCTAGAGGTTGAAGATGAAGCTGATGTTTTGTGTTCTGAATTGATTATTTGTGCAAGAGTATGGAAAAATGGATGGATCCCAGTTATTTTGAAAGATATGAAGAAATTTATAAGAGTGATTAACATGTGCTTGGCCCGGTCTTTGGATGATTATGATTTAAGTTTGAGTTTGGTGTGTCGTTGTAGTGTGGTTGATTAATTACAAATTGGTTTGCAAGTTCAAATGGATTAGTCGTTAATTTTGTGTGTTTGAATTTGTAAATGGAATTGTGAATGTATGCTGGAAGATGTTGTGCGTAAATGCCAAGTTGGGTTAATGAAGCTGAATGTGATTTAATTTTAAGTCTCGAGTGTTATGTTTATTTTGTGAATGCTTTGCGTACAATTTGGAAAGCCTGTGAATTATTGTCAAAAGATAAATTTCAAGTTGGAGAAGAAAGTTGAAGCAAGAGTGGAGAGTTTTGAGAGTATAAAGGCTAATTCCAATTCGGCCTGTAAGAAGTGTTAAGGTGTAGTAATAGAAATTTAGTTAAGCCCATTCGTGAGGTTAAGCAAATTTAGAAGATCAAATCGGCAAAGCAAGATTCTGGTGTAAACAAACAAGGAGACAAGAAGCAGTGACAAGACAAATTGGAAACGGAGGCTTGTCGTGGGTGAAGGCTGCAGTGATTCCAATTGGAAAAGATGAAGCTGGCGAGGGATTAAAGACAAAAGATGAAGTGTAAAAGATCAAGGATTAACAATTGGGAGATTTTCCTTACCTTGAGGGAATTTAAGAATGGAGTGACTAATAAAATTAATAATTAATTGAAAAATTGTAAGGAATTATATTAATATTAGTTGGAAGCATTTCCTTCTTTTGTGTTTTAATATCCTATTTGGTTATTCTTATGTCGTTGTAGAAGCAAACCTATTCAATTGACCTCCCTAGGAATGAACTTTACTATTGGTTTAGATAATCTAATTAGGATCTAAATCTATCTACAATAGCCTCCAATAGAATGCATGTACAACCTTTTGATACCCAAAACCTACAATCAACGGGCATATGCCACGAGCGCTCATGACGATGCATTTTGTGAATGTAATCATACCAAGCCACCAACCTATGATTGCCATCCCATACAAATAACATATGGTTTGTCAAATATGAGATGGATGGTTGAGACTTCAACCAACACTCAAATTGGTCATTTTCTTGTATCCAACATTCATCCCATGTCTCCACAATCTCAGATGTGACTAACTTGCAAAGCCTCTTGTCATTCATTGTCGACAGATAAAATACACGATTACTTGGTCAATATCCATGAGCAAAATTTGCCTCCAATCGTTTCACTTGAGTCTAAAAGAGAGGATGCACCTAGGGATGCACCAATAGAAGCCCAATCATCTTGCACAAATGTATATCAAATCGAGATCTTGGACCACCACCGTTGAATAGCATACTCTTAATGATGGCATTGAAGTTGAATTTTTGGCCAATTTGCACATCTTGCTCCACCTCTTCTATCATTTGTCCCTCAAAAGTAGGATCAATACTTTGACTGTCAACGATGGTAAGAGCCTACAATGAATAGGATATTGAAAACAAATTATAGTTAATAGTAAAAAAATCATTGAAAACTAAAGCAAATTGAATCAAAACTATGATACAAGAACGATCGATGCAACATCCATGCAAAGATAATTAGATGTGTATCTAACCTCGTGAATGCTAATCATAGGCTTGAAATCATTGTTGATGACGAGTTCCAACCACTCCACTTGTATAAGCCCTCCATCAACGTCCATGAAGCTTTTTTTCAAAAATCGATAAGATGCACTTATTACATTTTTCTTCCAAAATAGCCCCAAAATTGACACCTCATCAACAGGCCATGAAATTCAATCCAAACCAACAATTCCAAATGAAAATTAGAAACGCGCATCTTTAACTTGTATCGCCCAAATGAAATCTTAAATAGTCTAAAAATGACACCTTGTTAACGAGGCCATGAAATTCAGTCCAAATCATCAATCCAAAATAAAATTAGAAATGTGCATTCTTAATTTGTATCACACAATTGAGACCCTAAACAATTCAAAAATTGACACCTCGTTAACGAGGCCATGTTGTACAACCGAAGCTAGCAATTGAAAAAAGAATTGGAAACATGTGCCTTAAAATTGTGCCGTTTGAGTGAGACCCTAGAAAATCCCAAATTGATACTTTGTTAACAAGGTGGTGTTTTACAGCCCAAGTAAGTATCCAAAAAAATATTTGAAAACGTGCACTATAGACTTCTACCATTGAAATGAGACACAAAACAGCCCGAGATTGACACCTCATTGACGAGGCCATATTCTACAACGCCAAAAAAGAATCAAATTTCTTTTATAAACATGCACTAAAATTTGAAACATTCCAATGAGACACAAAATAGTCCAATACTATAAGAAATTGAGTTTTTTTGTGATGTAAGAAAAAATGTGGCCTGGCTTTTGTTTTGACGCAAAGGGAATCAACGTAGATGTCACCTAAAATCTGTCATATTGGACTAGCAAAAAACGTGCCAAATTTTTAGATAACATGCTCTTATTGACCTCATTTTTAATGACATCCTGAAAAATATGGTCTTCCAAGGTTCCTATGATGCGCCATTTGGTGGATAGCTTAGTGCCACGTAAGCGCCACGTTGGTGGATAGTGCCATGTAGGAAAAAATTTCATTCGATTTATTGGTGGCGCGGACGCAGAAAAAAACGACGTGGATCCACCCAAATCTAACGTGGCATGCCTTGTTAGCACACTTTCATGCCATTTAAGAATTTTAATTTTAATTTTTGAAACGTCAATTTAGACATTAAAATAGACTTTTTTTGGAGACATTGAGTGTTGCATACCATAACCATTAGTTAAGTTCAGTAGAAAATATTAATTTAAAAATAAAATAAACAGGAACAATTGTTGAATTCAACAAAAATTTAAAAAACAATTACTATCTACCATCAAGAGAATTTTTGATGGCCAAATGAAGGAATTTCTTTGTTAAAAGTTAGAGGGATTAAGGGTTCAGAGGTCCTATTTATATCCATTGTCCGTCCATAGTGAGACAAAAGATATGGGATAATTAGAATATGGGAACTTCACTATTGTAAGTTTCAACGTTGTTTCATACATCTTAATTGTTGTTTCAGACATTTTATACTTAACACAATTCTTGCTTTACATATCCCATATGGATTGTCTCACTTCCTACCACCTCACTTGTATAAAGACCATCTCTTTTCATTCATGGCATACATCTATCCATTTCCCTTTTTTTGTAAAGCATTCCATGTGGTTGCCTTTCCCCTAAATTTTTCACATATGATCAACATTTTATCAAAGACCGTAGTAATTTTTACTAACTTATCCATAGTCAAAATTGGTCTTTTGTTGATGTAGCAATCTATGTTTTTTTGGACGTTCCAAAAAACATCAGTACGTCTTTAGTCATGTCAAATAAAATGTCAACGTCAATGATAACATCAACTTGGATTTACAGTAATGTGCTAATGTTTTTCGCAACATCCACAAAAATATACCTTGTGGGCCATATTTCTTCTAATATCGCATGTTTTATCGGACATCACACGTTAGTGGAAAAACATTATCAAAAATATAGTTTTCTTATAGTGAGACTATCAAACTTCCTTCTAGTTAAATTTAAAGTCTGAGGAAGAATGAAGTTCCATTTTTTGATAGCTAGGTTGATAGAAGTATGTCACTACCTTATAGAATTGATCAACTATATTTCAAGAAGTATGCTAGAATGCTGGTGTAGTCACTCCATTTGTACACTCATGGATCAAAGATAAACTCTTTAACCTTACCATAGAAGAATATGACCCAAAGTTGTTCTTGGTCCCTGCTTGACAAATGTGACCATAATTTTAGATTTGACATGTAAATAAAAGATTGAAAAATTCGAAATCACCATCAAATTTTTATCCCTATTATAATTAAACATTATAATCTTTGAATCTATATGAGATATTATTGTGCTTTCTTTTCTTAAGTGACCCCTAACCTATCTAATTTAAGATGATACAATTACAATTCAATTTTTCTGATGAACTTAATAAAATCTTTGCTATTTTTTCAATTTAAAATAAATTCTAAGAAGCTCAAAAAAAGTCGTAGGCATTAAGGATTTTGGTCTACTAGTATATTCTATAGTAATAACAACAACTTGCATTAATTTGAAGATTACATCATGTGCACAATCAACATATAATATGGTGGTTCATCTAATAGCAACTTATTTCTGAAAATCAACTCTATTAGATTTCTTGTCTTTTGTATTTGGTTTATATTTATGAAAATCTAAAGTCAATCCTATGAAAACAACTTTTTTAATATCCTATACTTTTAATTTCTTGTAATGCAATTTCAAGTAATATAACTCTTTTTTAGTTTAACAGAAACTCTATGCTTTTGAAATGACAATTTAGGGGTGTTCATTCAATTCACAATTATTTAAAAAAATTACGTGACTAAAAAGATGAATTGATGTTAATTTACTAGAGAATTAAATTTTATAGAAAAAAATAGAAAAAAATAGAATATTGAAATTTTATTATGAGAATATTCATAAAAATTCTTAGAATTTATTCAAATGTACTATAGATATGCTATAATATTTCATGAATATGTTAATAATATACAAGTGGTTTGTAAATTATAAGGAAGTGACCTCCCAAAGATGATAATTTGTAGACATGTTTTTTATACAATAACATGTAATATTCTTATATATAATAATAATTCAAAAAGAATTTTTTTAAAAAGACCAATATATAAGTTTTTTGTTTAAAATAGGTCTCTCAAGGCTAATTTACCTAGATTTTTGAATTTTGCATTAAATTGATAAGAATCTATTTAATAAGTATAATTATGTAACGACTTGAATATTTATTTTATTTTTTCTCAAAGGCTAGTTTTTTCATGTTAGAAAATATATACAATTATGGAATGAAGTTGTGTCATAGACTAAAATTAGATAGATCAATGCATTTAAAAAAAAAAATTATGCACCAAATCAAATCATAAGAATTTTTAATGTTGAAGATATATGCCTACAATATGTGAGTTGGATACCTAAAGAATCAATTTTGAAGACATTCTTTAATTAGTACCTTAAAATTCACACTTTATTCATATATATGGTGTTTATCAAATACATTTTGGAATGCCTAAATTTTTTTTTTAACTCACTACAATATTCAACTAGTCTTATTTTAGATGATTTTTGGTATAATACCTTAATAGCTACAATGTGATGTAAGGTATCAACTCCTAAATGTGTCTCTACAATTTTTTGAGAATGATTCCTATAATTGATTAGTAAATTTTTTGTTGGGTCTTGTTGGTAGTTGAAAGGAGGTTTTAGATTTCATTATAATACAATTTTTAGACTTTATATGAATATAATTTTGAGTTTTCAAAGACAAAAAAAAATAGGCATATTTTAAATCAACCCTAAACTATTATATACCTTTTGGGTGGGATTTTAGATGGGACTATTTTGCAAACATGTTGGAATTAGGTAATTAGATGCTATTAAAGTGGGCCCCCTCAATTGCGCCATTGACTCTACATTGCCATCTTTCTTTGGTGTACATCTCCAAAATCAACTATGTACCTATGTGGAAGAAACAAATTTAGAACCAAACTTTGTTCCGTCATAACTTTTGCATATTGTATTCAAATGTCACATTTTTTGTTATGTTGGAACTTCTTTAGACTAAATGCCCGAGGCACCCAAATGTGGTGTCGCAAAAACTTTGAAGTTAAATAAAACCTTACCAACTTTTTAGATTTGACATGTCAAAAGAGAATTGAAAGACTTCAAGTCACTTTTGCAATTTTAACACCCTCATGATTAAACGTAATAATCTTTCAGTCCATAAGTGGTATTGTTGTGTTTTCTTTTCCTATGTGATCTCTAACATGTCTAGTTTGAATTTGTATGGTTTCAATTAAAATAAAATGATACAACTTATCAAAAAGTTTTTTTTTTGTTCAATTTAGAGCAAATTCCTAGAAGTTCAAAAAAGGCCTTGGGCATTTAGGGGTTAAATATAAAAATTTAATCAATCGAATAATAATAACTAGGTATTACAGCCAAAAGTGGCAGTTTAGGGGGTACCTCCCTTACCTTAGTGGCAATATTGGTGAAGCTTTTGGGGGCTTACAACGGAGTTAATTGTAAAAGAACCCTCAATTTGAAACATGGATGTCAGAGGAAGATGGGGAGGAATAGTACAAAAGAAACACGGCCCCAAATTCCATCAAACCTCAGTTTTGGTGCTCTAGGATATTTTTCCCAAACTGTAGCTTATGATCCTACATTGTATAGACTTTATGATTAACTCTAATAAAGTAGTGTGCTCTAAAAGCGTCCATCTTCTTCAAACCACCTCTATTTTTAGATGGAGAATGGAAATGGGGTGATCCTTAAATGGACTAGCTTAGCAATTAAGTGCATCGAGGCAAAATTATATTTCTATTGCAAGAGCCAATCATTGTCTTTGATTTCCACACATCTCTTTACAAGTTGCAAGTGGATGGATTTTGGAAGACCCATGTTCACAAATAGGTGCCTATGCCCTGAATCTTTGAAAATTTATAGGTGATTCAAAAATACTTGAAAAAATTCAAAACCACTTGTGTTAGGTTCCACATCTATTTTTCTTTCTCTGAAAAATGATCAAAAAATATTTTCGTCCACGGAAGCCTGTGAAAAAGGCGGACCAGCCCTTGGTCGCTTTAAGAGCATATTACCTTAATTTATTTGCTGAGTTTGTTGAGTGGCCGGCCATGGAAGCCTACTCACGAAGACTATTCATCCAACGACTTTATGCCTGACAACAGACCGTGTGTCGTCATTTCATCCACGACACGTGGTGAAGTCTCGCAATACTGACGCGCCGTGTCACCATGTACAAGTGTGAAACGGGACTTTCTCAAGCTTGAACGTCTAAAGCTCCCGCGCTCCCGACCCTCCCGCCCGCTCTCACGTTCCCCGCTCGCTACTTCGCGCCGAGGGTCCCTTCGTCCCACGAAGCTCTCGCCTTCCTCTCCGCCATTCCCGTCTGCTTGTCCATCGGTCTTAACTGATTTGGGAAAATTCTGTTAAACTTTCACAGTCCTTCAAAGTATTTTCGAAATATTTTGGGGCATTAAGATCCACTTCGGGTTCCACCTTTGGCTTTTTTGTTTGAGGTTTTTGGTCGGTGATGGAGTGTCTTGGCCTTGGAGAGTGAGTTTAGGGTTTCTTGAAGGTGAGACAATGTGCAATGAGGAGGCCAGGTTTGGCCCTTTTTTTGTTCTGGTGAAGCTCACTTCGTTGCCTTGAATTACTTCACGAGCTAGGTTTCTTCTATTTTCTAATCGCTCTGGCTGTCATGCTTTTCCATGAGCTTTGTGTAGGCCCTCTCTTTGTTTTTTTTGGTTCTGTTGTTTTGACGCAGTTTTGTCATGCAGGTTCTGGAAGTGGTAAGACGATAAGGAGCGAGCTAAAATCACACATTTGGTGATTTTTTTTCGAATATAGTAGGCTGGGACGATTGTTGTCAAGTTCACGGAATTCGCGATGTTGTCTAGATTTGGTTTTGGGTCTGCACAGAAATCACCACAACCAGATGAATCGCCTGAACCGGAGTTTGAGAAGCCGATTGTTATTCAAACCAAGCGACACGAGTATGATTTCAGTACCACGAGTGTCGCAGGAGGGCCAGCTCGTCCTTTGCGACTGGTGTATTGCGATGAGCGAGGGAAGTTTAAGATGGATCCTGAAGCCGTGGCCGCCTTGCACATGGTGAAAGGCCCTCTCGGTGTAGTAGCTGTTTGCGGGCGGGCGCGGCAGGGAAAGAGTTTCATTTTGAATCAGGTATATGAACTTTTAGAGGATTTAGGAAGATGATCGCTGTCAGTTTTGATGTGCTGGATGTGGAAATTATTAGGGTTTACTCTTGGTATTGCCGAGATCGTTGCTTTTGGCCAGGATATCAGGGTAGGGATTGCAAACGTAGACAATCTTTCTGTTCTATCGGTTTTTCATTATCCAGGCTGAACAGCACTTGTTTTGTTTCTTGTAGAGTGTTTTGTCTTAACTTCAGGTCTCTTTTTCATCTCATTTAGAACTGTGGAAGTCCGGCATTTTAAACCTCTGTGCCAAACTAAAACTAAAAATTCAATTTGGAATGTAATGTTCGATTATTGTAACTTTTACAACAATTTGCCATCGGTTAGAAATGTGGGGTATGATATCTTGTGTCTGTTAGTACATCATAATACCTCACTTTAATCTTCCTAAATGATTTATTTCACCTTCTATTGATATGGAAGCAGTCACTTTCGGTCATTTGGGCTCTTACGAGTTACGCTTTTGTTCTGAGCGTATTATCCTCAACTTGACGTATAGTTTTTTGTTTCTTTTAGATTGCGACAGGCTTTTAGATGGAGCTATAAGTAAAGACATGCTGATGTTGTTTGATTCTGTACAGCTGCTTGGACGGAGTAGTGGTTTTACTGTTGCGCCCACACACAGACCTTGTACAAAAGGTTTGTGGATGTGGAGTTCTCCGCTGAAAAGGACAGCTCCTGATGGCAGTGAATACAGCTTGTTACTTCTGGACAGCGAAGGGATAGATGCTTATGATCAAACTGTAAGTGTTTCTTTGATTACTGTGTAGATGACAAT
Source organism: Antitrichia curtipendula (assembly GCA_951230915.1). Lineage (NCBI taxonomy): Eukaryota > Viridiplantae > Streptophyta > Bryopsida > Hypnales > Leucodontaceae > Antitrichia > Antitrichia curtipendula. Next base: position 21,820,446 of record OX579636.1, on the reverse strand, counting down.
TTTGTGCTTAGTTTGGCTAGATTTCGTGATTAGCGGAATTCGGGCTCTTGCTTTTGAACAATGCTTGTGCTCGATCCTCATATTTGTTTCTGATTGAGTTTTACTTACTGTTGAATGTCTGGACTTTGGACAGGGGACATACAGCACACAGATTTTCTCCTTGGCTGTCTTACTGTCAAGTATGTTTGTTTACAACCAGGTTAGCCCTCCATTTCATCATGATACTTAGTGTTTTCCCGTAACCATTCCTGATCATTTATGCCTGTGCAAGTGACGTCAAATGGAGGGTTTAGGAGTCTTGAATGAGGCACCATACATGAAGGTCGAAAGGTAAATTTGGAGTCTATGTTTTATTCCGCAGTGTGGTAACCGGGATGTATTGGTTTTGGCATCCAACAGATGGGTGGCATTGATGAGGCCGCATTGGACAAATTATCCCTCGTAACGGAGATGACGAAACACATACAAGTCCGGGCATCATCATCATCTCCCCAAGGATCTTCAGCGTCTGAGATTGGACAATTCTCTCCTCTTTTCCTATGGTTGCTCCGGGTGAGGTTATTTTTAACAGACTCTGCTTGATTTAGGGCAGTGGCACTGATTGCATTGGCAAACACGAAGTTGCGTTTCCTGTTGGCTTTTCCGTGATTGTTCCTGGCTCAAGTTTTCCCTATTTGAGATCTACTTTTTCTTTCTCTACTTTCCCAGTTATCAAAATCATTAACGGTATACTGTGCAGGATTTTTACTTGGACTTGACTGAAGATGGTCGGCGTATCACTCCAAGAGAATATTTAGAGTCAGCTTTGCAGCCCATTTCCGGCACGGGTAAAGCTATTGCATCGAAGAACGAGGTCAGTCTATCATATGTTTTGTAGTTTATTGAGCTTAGCAAGACTGTTTACTATGGTAGTTTGTATGATGCATGGAAACGCAGTTGGGTCGAGGTTATTCACATCAAACTTAGTCGGTTGCTTGTTGATATCCCCAGATTCGAAACTCAGTTCGGGCTTTGTTTCCTGAACGTGATTGTTTCACACTTGTTCGGCCGCTTAACGAGGAGAAAGAGCTGCAGAAACTTGACCAAATAAGCGTAAGTCTGGGCATGCCATACAATACTCAATGTGTATTGATTTATATCTATATTTATCCCTGACCTCCATTTATTGCTGTTCATGTATGTTCCGAATCCTATGTTATAGTGCGACCGCTCTAAAATTTTGGTATTGCTGATTTTTCAGATGGAGAAAATGCGTCCCGAGTTTAGGTCAGGACTTGATGCTTTGACGAAGTATATTTTCGAAAGGACGCGACCTAAACAGCTCGGCTCTCTTGTTATGACTGGCCCCATGTTCGCTGGATTGACCCAATCCTTTTTAGATGCTATCAATGCCGGTGCTGTTCCCACTATAGCAACGTCATGGCAGGTTAATCTTTACGAACTGAGAAAGCCTCTGGTGTTCAGTTTCTTTTATGATGCAATCGGGTGTGGCCAGGACCAGAATGAGTTAAGTGAATCTCGGATCGATTTGCTTGATTGTTTCTTCCGAGTATTGACTGACAAGTGTTTGAGCAGAGTGTGGAAGAGAGTGAGTGCCGACGCGCTCATGACCTCGCAATTCAAAAGTATACCCAAGTCTTCAATAAGGATGCTGTTCTTGATGCGGTGAGATATCAATCTCTTGTCCAAATGAGATGGAGTTATTTATTGGACTCATAAATTAAATTTCTGGTAATTTCACGCTAGACACGTGGAGCGGAGAACTTGGCCTATAGGCACTTGAGTACTAAATGCTGACTAGCTTGTGAATACTATTATCACCTGAGTGCAGGCTGCAATGCAAGAAGCGCATGAGGAAGCTGTGCAAGCAGTATTTTCTGTTTTCAACTCAGAGGCTGTCGGAAATGGTCCTGTTCGTAGAAATTACGAGAAGCAACTGCATGCTACCCTGAAACGACACTTTGATGTACGAAATGATTCTTTGAGCTTCTGTATTTGCATCAGTGCTTTGATTTTTCAAGGAGTTTTCAGAAGGTTTTTCTGTGTTAGTATAAGTTGGATTATTATTGACAGTGATCTTTCCTTCTGATTCTGCGACATGTTTTGCAGGAATTCAAGCGGAAGTCATCCATGGAAGCCGAATTGAGATGTTTAAGAGCTGTGGGCACAATGGAAGAGAGACTGAGAAATGCTTGTAATGCCCCCGAGGCAACCTTCAGTTCCGTTATCAAGGTCTGTTGCGGATTTTTCTTTCAGTTTTCGGATTTATCCAATTTTGTGTACACCGCGGGCTCAATGGTCCGAAGCAACGTATCATCACCTGTTTCAAGGGGTATTGACGTAAGCTTCTCTTTTCCAGGTTCTGGACGGGATGGTGACTGAGTATGAATCCCAAGCATCTGGTGCTTTTAAGTATCAGAAGCTCGTCCAATTTTTGCAGAAGAGGTATGCTGTAATATTCCTAGAAATAAAAAGTTTCTATACTTACCGAAAACGTTCTACATGGTGGCTCTAGTGGGTAGAATTTGTTCTCCATTATTTTCCACACCTGTCAGTCATCTCTTTCTCCCTGGATTTTGAAAGTACTATCTTTTCACCATCTACAATCATATTAAAGCGTTTTTTGCTCTTTGAGTTGTTATGTGACAACTGATGTGTGGAACTACAGTTTGGCTGGCCCCATACACGATCTCGTTAAACGGGCAAGTGATAATGCTGCAGCTGAGCATTCGAGCCTTGTATTGAAAGGGCGTTCAATGGGAGAACGGTTAGCATTCTCAGCCAAGCAGACTGAGGCTGCTCAACGCGACGCCCAAGACTGGAAGAAGCGTTATGAAAATATCATGAATGACTACAACAGGGCCTCCGAGAATGCAGCTGCTCAATATGCTAACGTACAGAAGAAAAATGTTTCTTTAGAAGAGAGGAATTCTGCTCTCTCAATCCAAGTTGAAGGTGCTAAGAAGGAGGCTGTTGACTTGAAGAGCAAGTATGAGCAGGACCTTTTATCCCAGCGAGCTCAGATCGAGCGACAGAACGCAGAGGTTGCATCTCTTCAGGTATAATTTTTGGTTATTGATTTTATCGTGGCCTTAACTTTATCTCTGTGCTGTATCTTGTTTTGGCATTTGGATTGACTGGTAGTTTTCATTATCTATGCTTGCAGAATCGGTGCAGTACTGCGGAGGCAAGGTTGGCGGCAGTGAAAGAACAATCTGAGTCGGCTAAAGCAGAGGCTGCAGAATGGCAGAGAAAGTACGAGTCGATTACTACTGAAACCAAGATTACTGTTGGCAAGGCAAATTCGCAAAAGGAGCGAGCACTAGCGCAAGCTCGGACACGTGAGGATTCTATCCGAGCTGATTTTGGTCAGAAAATATCTGAAAAGGTGCAATTCTCAGCTTATCGCACCCTCCTCGTTGACGTAATGAAAATTGAAATGCATCCAATGAAATGGCATTATCATTATTAATATTCTTGAAGTACGCTAAGATATTGTGTCGGATAATCTAATTACCAGATTTTACTCCTGTTTAGATAATGTGTATCTGCAGGGAATTTAGCTACGAGAGTGGATAATGTCATCCGATTTAGAATTCTGCTGTGTGGACCATCAGGAATATATTTAGAGTCACGAGACTAGCGAATCAGGAAGAGATGGTTACAGTATGATGAGTAGTGTTTAATTTCCTGCACTACGTGCGTATGTATAACTTTGGAGCGTCCTGTGTCCAGGGATACCAAAAGCTTTTCTGTTTTGGGGCATGATCCTTCTGGATTTTTCTATTGAGGATGTGATTCGTGTTGCAGGAGAAAGAGACAAAGGAGTTACAGTCGAAGTTAGAGCAAGGGGAGCGTCGCATTGTTGGCCTGACAACTCGCCTTAATGTAACGTACCCTCATCTTCCGTGTTGTTGAGTAGTTCAAGAATGAAAGCTTCTAAGATTTGTGGCTATGGTGATTTTATCAACGCCTTCTGTTTTGTGACGAACTTTTGTTTCCAAATCCGGTTACCTATTTTGCAGGAGCTTGAATCCATAACATCAGATCAATCTGAAGAGGCGGTGAGCCTGCGATCAGAGCTGAAACATATACAGCAAGAATTAGAGGGCACAAAGTCACTGTCTATCACCCTGAGGAGAGACCTAGAGAAGGCCGAAGTAGACAAGTCACTCGCAGAACAACAATCGAACGAATGCATCGCGAGGATGGAAGAGGCAGACCTCAAGAGGAAAATTGCAGAACGGGATTATAAGCGTGCAACCGAAGCTGCAGAGAAGTCTCGTACTGAAGCAACTGCTGAGGAGATGGAAAAGTTGGAGACTCAGAAATTGGCAGCAGAGAGATTGACAGCAGTCGAACGAACTCATAGGCGTTGTGAATTGTTGGAACAGGAAAGAAACGAGTTGATCCAGGTTAGTGTCTCTTCCTAGCTATTCGACACTGAAACTGTAGTCACCTTAAGACCCCGCCCGCACCAACTTAATAGCGCCAATTAACTAATTGGAATTAGGACCTCCAATTGTGCGGACATTAGTTGAGTGAATGGACTTCAGCGCTCCAGTTAGCAAATTGGCGCTACTTGGTTAGTGTGGGCAGGGCCCATGTACTTCCCTGAACAAGAATGCATTATCTACGTCCTTCAGAACAGGTATTGTGCATATAATCGCTCTTGACCTAGTCGTGTAGGGACACATCTACGGATAGTCTCTGTTTGACTTCTCTGACGATTTAAGTTTGTGCAATGTGTTCTGCATTGGAACATTTCAGAGGCTGGAACAGGCTAGGGACTTGCAACAAGAGGCATTCTCAAGGGTCACTTTGTTGGAGAGTCGTCATGACGAAAGGGAGAAGGAAATGGAAGCGTTGCTAGGGTCTTCTCGAGATCAGCGTGCGAAGACAGTGGAGGCATTTGAGAAGTTGTTGGCTAGTGAAAGAGCTGCAAAAACGGAGGCAAGCCAAAGAGCCGAGTCTCTTTCATTGCAAATTCAACATATGCAGGGACAGATAGATAACCTCCAGGGACAGTTCACAGCAGTTCGCAACCACGAAACAGCTCTGGAGACCCGAGTCCGAGGCTTTACCGACACTCCACCTGGCAGGTCACCTATGGGCCCCACTCGTAACAAAAGAACTTTCCAAGATGAAGGTCTGAATTCACTATATACTTTCATTAAGCTCTTCAGCTGCAAATGGTTGGGCTTGATTGAGCAGCTCGCATGTGCAGCACTCGTTGGTTAAGATGAGTTTGCCGTTCATGAGTTTGTGCACTCATCTACTAGTCCAGTTCTTGTATCTTTCTCCGCATTAACACAGTTTATTTATTTTTAAGTACTTCTAGATTGAGACTCGGATCCACGATCATGAGGTCTACTTCCTATTGTGAGACTGATCATTCTGAGACGATGAGACATCACTTTGAATGATGCAGAGGCTTCTTTGTGATATCACTCTGACCGCAGGGAGATCTCCCCATGAATCGTGAAGAAGATTCTTATATATTGTTTTTTGTGCCATGAATTTGTGTACTGACTGATCATTTTGTGTATTATGAAAACCAGGATTTGACATTTCGGCACAGGATATGGACATTGAGACCGCGGCATATAAGAAGAACAAGATGGATCCTTTTGACAATGGTAGTAACCAGTACGAAGGTGATGAAGGGGGGGGCAGCGGAGCTACGTCAAGTGATGTAGTGGAGACCACAAACTACAGGAAGTTGACTATTGCGAAGTTAAAGCAGAAGTTGACAGAGGCTGGATTTGGCGCAGAAGTGTTGGCATCACGGAATCCAAACAAGAAAGAGCTTCTTGACATATACGAGAGACTGATGCTCAACAAACCTGCTGCTAATTAGCAGAATATCTTGCACCCTGTGACAGTGCTTGCAGGATGCCCAGACTTGTAACACTTCGTTTTCATTTTGTACACGTCGGTTGTTAAAGACTTGATAGTATGTATTCCTTTGTAGAACAGACGCTTGTTGGACACCACTGTAGTTGTTTAGGTGCTAGTTTCTAGATGTACTCGCAGGACTCTTCATGTTTCAAATGGCTCGGCCAGAATCAAGTGTGCGTCTTAGAAAGGTAATTGCACCTAAATATGTCTGAATAAGCAACTGAGCATTGCTCCTATTATGAAATTGCATAATTTTTTTGTTGGATTGCAGTTGATCTACTTAAGTGTTTTTTGGACATTGGATGAATAAACTAAGAATTTTCAAAGTGTTTATAGGAGCGTAGAAGGAGATTACCCATTTCTGACCACTGAAGACGCAGTTTGGCCCATGTGCAGCATGGAGAACGTTGGGGAAATTTTTTCCCCATCTGCAGAAATACAGATGAAGAGGATTCCATATTTTGTCAGATTTTCATTCTCAAAAATGAAAGTATTAGGAATTTTTTTGTGAAGATTCTTTTTGTCCCATTCTTGATGCATGGGTAAACCTGTTTCCAACCATAGGATAGTTACAAAATTGATGTAAGTGATCATTGTGGCTTTCAGTGTATGTGTTGTGATCATTGTAGCCTAGACATTTCTACTGCTCTTGCTAGTCACCTATATGAGAGTTGATAAGACATTGAGCAATTTGAGTTGCAAGAATTGGTTGGGACTTTGAAATGGGTGATCTCCCTTATAAATTACCCTAAGCTTTCACTAGTAATAGTTGTACATTTATGCAAAAATCTAGGGGTTAGTTTTAGAAAAAGGTCACATTTGACTTTAGGTTCTTTTTAAGAGGCCACGTGCATTGTGGTCCTTGCTCATAGTCTAATTTCTATTTGAATGCCTTCAAATGGTTCTTATGATTCTATTATCGGAGGGATTTTGTCACCTTAATCTCTAAAGCTCAATGCATCTAAATTCAGTGAACTTTAATTGTAATTTTCAATATAAACATTCTTGGTATTTGATTTAACCTAAGAAATTGAAGCTTGATAAGATATCTTTCTACAATATGTAATCTTGATATTTTGGAAGAATCCAAAAATTTTGAAAATAATTATTGCAATTGCAAATTCTATACATTAGAACTCAAATAACACAATATATTGTGTATTTCATTTGTATTTTTTTTTTAAAGATTTTCAATCTTAATTACAAATTTAAGTTTTACATTCTAACCTTCATCTATGGAAGAAAAATTATAGATTATTCTAATACAATATATATTATAATTGATATAATTTTATTTCTACCTTCAATTTCAAAAAATCACAATAGTTTGATTATTTCATCAAATGTTTTGAAAAGAATAACATATCAGTGGGGTTTTCCCATTTGTTTAAAAAGAAAAAAGAAAAAAAAAGAATAACATAAATAGAAAAAATATTTTTATACTAGCAAAAAAATATCAAAATTTTATGTCTCAATTAAATAAAAGATAGAAAAACTGGGAATATAAAAAAAATTTGCAAAAATACCTTTGTGGGAAATATAATTTTATGTCTCAATTAAATAAAAGATAGAAAAACTGATTACCTTTGTGGGAATATAATTTTTTTTCCAATCGGTGCCCAGGAACAAAAGTTATGCCCATACAGCTCAAAACAAGGGAGACTAGGCTGCAAAAAAATTTGCAAAAATTTGAATTTTTTTTTCTAAATTCTTTTTCCTCATACATTATATTTTTGTCTATCTGCAAAGCTTTTATTCATTTCATTTGGATTTTTTATGAGAAAGTTATGGACAATCTTGTTTTTCGGGCAATTAGAGCATCTTCTTGAAAAAATAACTTGTAGGATTCATTTCTGAATGCAATTTTGACAATTTTTCAAAAAAAAAAGTTCCACATGGTTTAGTTTGCTTGCTAGAACAATCTCGCCATGGGGATTAGTGCATTTTAACTATCTTAGATATATTAATAAAATAGGTTTTCATTCAATCTCATACCTACTTCTACTCTTTAATTTTCTTAAGAATGAAAATTAAGTTTTTTTGAATTCTTTTTTTTTTCCTAGACTCTCAACTCAATTCCCCACTATAAAGATTTAAAGCTCAAAACTTTGTAGTGCAAAAAATTTAAGTTAAAAATGTTCAAAGTCAAATAATCTAGTCCCGCAATGTGCTGAAAAACTTGTTTTTTTCACTTTAAACACAGATATCTTGCAATCTATACGGTGAAAAGTTCTGAAATTTTTTCCACACATTCTCATACTAGTAAGGTGTAAGATCCTATAGTTAGATGTGGGGGAAAAAAATTTCAATTTTTTTTACTCTTTGCTGTAAAAATGGCAGTTTTGAGTGTTTTTTGGCAGAAAAAAGGCCTTGGTCCTTTAGGGGTTAATTTAGGAATTCAAGCATTTTTTGGTTGACTACCTTGCCAATAGGGCTATATCCTTCCAATGCCATTTCCTACTATGGAAATTTATATATTGATGGATGTACTTAATTTACAATTAATTTAGAAGGATCTTTAAGATTTTGGTTTCATGTTTTTATTAATAATTATTAGTTATTGCAATGTATAAATATGATTTAAGAGTTACAGTCAACTTTTTAGATTCTATATAAATAACATTAGTTTTAGTATTAATTTATAAAATATTATTGTTCATAAAAATATAGAAGTGTATATATAAATTTGAAGTATATAAAGTGGAAGTGCCATGGACTGGTATATTTGGATTCCATCCAAAGTTACAAATTCAATTATACTCCCTCTATCCTTCTAAAAAACTTCAAAACCTTTCTTTATTAATTGTATTTTTAGTCTTGTATTAGTGATACATGCATGCATTCAAGAATCGGTAATCTGCCTCATAGATCTATGCAAAATCTCTAGCTTGAGTACCATTGTTCAAGCATCCAAAATCCAAGCGGAAAGTATTATATTTGAGCATCGTTTGAAATGTTGTCAGCTCATCATTCCTAATGGTTTAAAGGTTGTTGGCAACAATGGGGTTCTAGAAATATTTGCTCCCAACCTAAACTTGACCCTCTTCATAAACAAATCCTCATAATGCCCAAGTGGTCACCGAATCCATCATCAATATAATTGTTTGAGGAAGCAACAAGTGCAAGGTGCCTCATATGGACAAGGCAAAGCTTGCTAGGAGAGGAATGCTCCTTGATTGCTTGCCACCACAAGGCCATTCAACATAGCCAATGCTTACTCACCGGTCAAAATTAGTATATGGAACTTTTAACCAAAATTGCACTTGATTTCAAAATATTTAGAGGGATAGAGGGAGTACATTGCAAGATATATGATTGGATTATTGGAATGTGTACATAAATTACTGATCCTTCATTTTCAAAGTGGACAAGAGGACAAAATATTTTTTCAAATAGTACATTTTTGGATTTGAAATAAGACTTTTTAAGCATTCCAATTATACATTGCAAGCATACATACAATGTTTTATAACATTCTATTGAATTTCAAAGGTTCAAAGAAAAAAACAATCCACATATTGTGCAGGGGGTAGAGATGACTCATATACTTATTACAAGATCAAAAGATCAACCCTCATCGTGAAACATTGACTTGATGATCTTGAAAAATCAAAGCATGTTAATTGCAACTCATACACTAATATTATACAATATTTGATGAAGCACTTTTTGAGGCTAGGTATTTGAATATTTATTTGTCTAATGTTTTTATTTAAATATATGTAGATTAATAAAATAGATGAAATGTAAAAAGAGACTTATCTTTCATTGTAATTAGGGGCTTTTGGATTATGATATAGAATCTTAGAAGTTTTTCACTGCAGGACATTTTATTCAGTACTTATTTATTCATGTGTAGCTTAAGATCAACAATTTCCATATCTACCTCTTTCAACTTTATTTTCCAATGACTATGCGCCGTGCATCATCTTCAACTTGATGATGTTATATGTGGGGTGGTTGCCTCTTGAACTTGAGGCCTAACTAGAGGATATGTTGTCAAACCATCTCGTATCAATATACTAACGTTATGCAATAGCTCAGTGGATCCTCATGAAAAGCTTTTGCGATAGTATATGCCATTGACACCATGTTCTAAATCCTACTAGAGACATCTGTTAATGTTGACTCCTTAATGAGGACGCATGTGCAGAAGTGCTTTGACATTGGGAGGTTCACTCTATTCCCCAAGGTTGGTAATGACAACTATTATTTTTGGACTCTAATATCTATGTGAAAATCTACAAAAATAAACTCTTCCAAGAAAAACATCATCTTTTTGAATTATGTCTCTAATATTATCAATAATAAAAGATTGAAGCATTGAGTGGATTGTCACTAGTAAATCAGAGATAAACAAAGCCCTAATTCTCATACCATATCCAATATTATAGTCAAGTTTGGTATTCCTTATTAGATAATTAATCAAATTTGACATTTGTAAGTTGGCAGATTTCTAAAAATAAAAAGATTCATTAAATGTACAACCAAGATTCACATGTGAAAAATATTTGTGAAAGTGGTTTTAGGAATGTGTGAAGAGTGAGTTTTATGGAAGTGTAGTAAAGGAGTTGAAGAAGAAGGGAACATTAAAGAAGCCTTAATTGGCTTATATTGCCATGCTTATAGCATCTTGTAGTCTAAGTTTTGCTACTTCTGCAAATACCCAGAGAACTAGTATAGGGGTTCAAAATCTAGGGAATAGTCAAATAGTCTAACGTCTCTGCGACTAGAGTCACTTGTATTCAAGATTGGAATGGGATTTACTATAATATTTCACAAACACAAAGAAAACATACATTCACTCTTATACCCATTTGTATAATTTGGTTGCCAGTCCTTTAAATAATGCTATGGACGCATGAAATGCCGTCTCAGTCCTGCCTAGTGTTCTAGGGGAGAGTTCCAACAATTTGTCAGGTTTGACCACAATTTGTCATGGGCATGATCTACTTACTAGACAAATGCAGATAATAATATATTTATATAGTTGTATCCATGTTCCTTAATTATTGGTGATTTGCGTTACCAAGACAATTTGTCCAGTCACTATTTACTAGCCTAATCACAAATTTAGATGAGTAGAAACCAGTCCCAGTCCTACAACAATTGGTCTCTAACTAAATGCAAGGGCATGATTGCAATGCATTCACCAAATTAGTATACTCTGCACAATTGCAACAATTCGTCAAAGTACACAATACATTTCAAATACAGGAAACAAACCAAAGCATCTGACTATTAGTCTTAATTACTCAAACTGATCCACAGACTAATTGTCGTGACTAAGAACAAAATTAATTCATTTAAACTATACTCATATCTACCAAATAGTTCAAATTTGATTTCACACGACAACTAGTTCACACACTCTGTGCTGAATGGTAAGACAATTAGTCATGCTACACATTTACTAAATCAGGACTTGTCCTATTCACTATAATTCATTCTCATATTTGAACTAATTATTGGTTTGGCTCAACTCTTCAAACTCAGTCTTTGACAATTTGTTTAATTGCTTCAGTCTTAACACTTAGGGATCAAAAGACAATTTGTAAATTTCCAATCGAGAAATTTAAATTTCTTGACAAATTTATTAATCACGCTCAATAAAAATTTCTTGATACTATCACTCACTGTAGGATTAAACAATTTAATTCTCACACATATCGATCATACACAAATACAATCAATCACAATTCACAGATATACATAATTCAGATTTACAGTATAATTCAATTTATAATGACAATTTGTCTGGACACCGCTGGTCCTTCTCTGTCTTAAGCAATTTCACAGCTTAGTACATACATCAAGCATGACAATTAGTCTTAATATATAACACATATACTAATTTCTCGAATTACACAACTCAAATTGTTTTTATCACTTATCAATTTCACATATATGGATTTGTTTTTGAGTCACAGAAATCCATAGAATTAATTATTTCATTCCTAATACAATTATAATTTCAATCTGATTTTATCATATTCAATTCATATCAATTACAACGACAATTTGTCTACACTCACTTCTTCTTATACACTGATTTAAAACATTTTACATTATAGTCGTTCCTAGAACAACATAATGAATAGTTCATTCATATTCAAATGACAATTTGTCTCTCACAAATCCGTTCAACAGGATAGTTTAATTGATTAATTTATAATCAGACCTCACATGATTTCATAATTTTGCATTCCAATTGCAATTCAAAGACAACTAGTCCAATAACATTACAAGGCTAATTGTAATTCAAACAATTTGTTTACGAATTACATACCCGTTAAATTGTTTCGGCTGATCTTTTCCGATCCAGCACCGAGCTTGATTTCTTCAAATGATTCTTTCGTCCGGCTGCTCCAATTCCGTAGTTGACAAATTGTTCCAGAACCAGTATCCAAGTACAGCGCTCAATTGACAATTTGTTTTACACAAATATCATTCACTAAATTCAAGTATTTATAATGAAAACCATATTGAAAATTCACAATTCAATGGACTGGAATTAGAGATGCAATTCTTATGACAATTAATCATAACACAATCAAAGACTTCCAATTAAATTGATCAAACGCAATTTCTCATACAATTATATACTCACAATTTGTCACAATCACATATATAACACACAATGAAAGAACATAGAATTAACACGTCAAGTTGTTATAATAACAATCACAAAATTCAAAAATCCAATCATTGGATTCTTACACAATTTCAAATACAATTTGTCACACACACAAATAATCCAATCACTGGATTACAATGATACACCGCAACACTCTTGTGCTGAACAATTAGTTCAACAAGACGATTTGTATTACACGATTTGAAGGAGTTCACAATTTACAAGAACAGTATGACACTTAAGACGCAAGAAAAATAACCGAGAGAGTGAGAGAGAAGAAGTTGACAATTTGTCCATCTTAAACTACTGGAAAGGCGTGAGACCTGAAATATCAACCGATGCTAAGACAATTTGTCACTCTTCCGATCTAATCTATTCATAGCTTTTAAACTCCTTCATCTACTTGTTCATTCATCATTCTTTTTCCGTTTAATTCCTAAGACAAGTAGTAAATGACTCCTTTCTACACTACTAAAGACAAGTAGTCAAAAACCAAAAATTTTGCTGTGCTCACACATCTTAACCCCTAAAGTCCTAGTGTCCCCTAGAGGGACAAAATGGATTTCAAGCATGCTCCTCTAGTCTCAATAATTATCATAATTTTCTAATCTTTTAGTGAATATATAAAAACACATTATCTTTATGAAAATATCATTTTTATTTCAGTCAGAGCCCGGGAGCAAAAGTTATGGCACAAAAAGCCCTTTTCTAATGTTTGGTAAGCAGACAAAAAACTTCAAGTAAACCCAAAAAAATTAAAAACTAAATGTTTAGTATATATTATATTTTGATGTACATGGAAATCTTTGATTTATTACATTTGGATTTGTTATGTGAAAGTTATAGACAATCTTGTTTTGGGACCAATTAGAGCATCTTCTTGAAAAAATAACTTGTAGGATTCATTTCTGACCTCAATTTTTCACAATTTTTCACAAAAAAAAAGTTTCATAAGGTTAATATCTCATTTTAGAAAAATTTCACCATTGAAATTAATGTATTTAAATTCCATCTTGGAGCTATTAACAATTTAGATTTTCCTTCAATCTTGAATCTACTTCTATTTAACAATTTTTCAATGAGTGAAAATTAAGTGTGTTTTTATAAGTTTTTTTCTTAGAATCTCAACTCAAGTTTTTATGATATAAAATTAGAAACTCAAAATTAATATAGCAAAAATTATAAGTTATGAAGGTTCAAAGACAAAAAGTGTAGTTGAGCAAGGTTCAAAAAAACTTGTTTCCTTCACTTTAAATGCAAATATATTGCAATCTACATGGTCAAAATTTGTGAAATTTTTTCCACACATTCTTATACTAGTCTAGTAAAAGATCCTTTGGTTAGATATGCAAAAATAAACATTAAATTTGTTTTTTGCTCTTTGCTATAGAAATGGCAGTTTTGAATGGTTTTTGATAGAAAAGAGGTATTGGGACTTTAGGAGTTAAGTTACATCTTCAAATTAAAGTCTACTTGTCATTGTCATATATATAACGTTTACATTACTTTTGGTGAAGAACTTCAATACAGCCGCTGTAGATGCGGCTTTCATGCAAACTTCTTAAGGTTTGAAATTTCAATCTTTTTTTTAAGAGTTATATCTTCAAAGAAGTTGCAATTTAAGGAAGCTAATCTGAACGCTTTTGCTTTATAAAAAATCCAAGAGTGGATTGGGTTTATGAGTTTTGTAAAATTGATTTGATTTGATTTTTTTATATTAATAACATTTAAAAAATCATTGTAATTTCAAATCATATGAAGTTCATATGAAAGTGTAGTATTATAATGAAATCATATAATGTCATGTAATAAAGACAAAGGTATTATTTTTGAGATGGTCATTGCACATATCTATTGATCAATGTTGGAATGCCTAAAAAAAATACAAAAACAAATTCTTTTCCACTAATTTAAAAATCTTGAATTCGTATTTTAAATGAGCTAGAAGATTCTAATTCCTTGATGATATTCATATGAATCATATCACAGACGGTTTACTTGGATTGTAGTATAAATCTTTGGTTGGTAGTATTGTTGTTGGAGATAGTGCACTAAATGTCAAGAATCCACTAAATTAGTAGCACCTATAACCCTCATTGTACCCATAATCATCTCTTCTAAAATCTTGAAAAATCTAGGGAAGTGAATAAATATGGTTACAAGGTGAATATTAGAATATCAGACCCTAGTGTTGCTGCGTCAATACTGGGTGCTTATAGTCGTCTCTTTGAAAATTCACAACTTATACTCACAGTGTCCAAATAATACATTTGAAAGTGCACAAGAATTCTTTTTTTCTTACTAGTATGGTCTAATAATTTATTGGATGTCTATTAATAGACATTATGTTTAAAACCCTTAAATTAATGATACGGATATTGCTACGTTAAGGTTAAACAACATTGAACATCAAACTCAACTCACTACTATTTTTCAAACAAATGAGAATAATGAGAATTAGAGTGAGTCTAGCAAAGTGAAAAAAACACTAAGTAATATTATTTTATTATTAGTGTACTTTAGACAACTCCGTAATCAAGTAGTTAATGGATGTTAATGACCTAGTTGCGTTTTGATGCACGAGTTTGATTGTCAGGTTGTCCTTGGTATAGAGATTCCGAAGGCTGACACAAGTTCTGGGTCAAGGTTAACCCTAATTTGTCAGAATCTAGATCTTAAAGACCAAAAATTTGGGTGCTTGAAGAATTTAGGGTTTAACAAAGATCCGGACCAAACTTGCACTTTTCTCTGGGATGCATGATGGAAAACTTTAGTTGATATGGCAGACAAGAATGTGAAAGAATGGTGACGGTGGTACTGCTTTTCAATTTGGTACCAGTTCCAATTTGTCTACAATTTGCATTAAATTTGCAATTTTGAGGTTTGCATGTCTTCTTCGAGTATTGCATCCATAGTGCCCACTTGGCGCAATGACAACTGTTCCAAAATCTTTAGCTGATTTGCTATTTGGAGCCCTTTATCAATCACCAATGTTGCTTACTGACGCATTAGCGATGGTGGAGAGTTTCATTAGCGATGGTGGAGAGTTTCATTAGCTCCCGTTGGATGTACGTGCGACATTGTGACTTTTGGTAACGCATGGGGAATTGTCGAGAAGCGTGTAGACTTTTGCAGAGTTCAGTTCCGCCTTTCTTCTGTCAAAAGAAGGATCTGCATTTGCGAAAATCATATCGCCGTAGACATAGCGCTGGCTCACCCGATTGTCTACTGGTAGTCATTTCCTTTTCTTCGATCGAACTGCTCCATATATTGTTGCAGATTCAACGCGTATGAAGCTGGCCGGGGGAGGGCATTAAATACGAATTATCAAGCAACGAGGGGTGGTTGTCGATAGCTGATGGAGAGGGAGTCTGACCAAAACAGGTACATTGTAAACTCTTTGCCGGCTTGCACAGACGCTAACTAGTTTCCTCACCAGCCTCTAGGAAAGATAAGTTTGGAGTCTGGATTGGATTGATCCCTAGTTCTCAATTGGTTTTCTGGATCAAAAGGATATTCTTGTGCATTGCAAGGTAGTGATCATGGACAAGGCATCGACTATTAGTGAATGATCACGAGCCTGTGGACAAAGCTGCAAAATGACAAATAGTTGTTGTAGTAACGCAGTGGAGAAGGGTGAGAACGTGGTGTGTACCTGCGCCAACATTAGAGCTGTTTGGGGTTTTTTTTTTGGGGGGGGGGGGGGGAAGATGCAATCCATACTTCAAAAGGAATGATTTTCATCATCAAAAAACTATTGTATGTGTCTTGTGAAGTATAGTAACAAGGTACTTCATTCAATATTGTGATGAAGGTAATAGTGTTGAAGGTTGGGTGTTGAATTCTATATTCAAAATTTGGAGCTTTTTGATTGCAGACCTTCTGTTTTGTTCTATAGATTTTGGAAGTGAACGTAAGAACAAAGTTAGCCTTATAACTTTATGCAATTGAACTATTTTCTCATCTTGCATGCTTTTGTTGTGGCATTGTTTGAATTTAGTATGACTCCTTCCATTCTTCCAAATTTGACCACAAGAAATTTTGCATACCGGTGCATTTTTGAATTTGCATCAATTGAATAGGCCAAAATTCAATACTTTTGACTCTAGAGATAAGCACTTTCTACAATGTACCTATAGTATTGGGAATGCACTATATGGTTGTGTGGAAAGACTACATTTTTCTTCACCTTCTAATACTACACTTATTGAATATTGAACTTCTCAAAATGAGGTCTTGGAATCTCTATGATCCACAAATAATGCAAAGGAAGGGCTTAATTTACTTGATGGTCATGCATTGTGATGTTGGGCAATGAATACTAACATGACCACAGTGGTGTAGATTGGACCATGATTGCACTTGAAATCCTTCTGTTTACAATTCTTAACCAAGTCTATTAATGTGAAACAAAGGCTATTTGATTTCATGTAACAATTTAAGCTTGTTCCTTCTCCAAATGATACAAATTTGCAAAAACAAAATGTAACTAAGATCACTTCTAACCAATTCAAGACAACTTGTCCGCAATGGCAAGATACACAAGTACCCACAAGTCATGCCATCATAAAATTCATCAAGCCTCACACATCTGAGTTGATGTTTGCAATTGTTCCTATTCATTATAACTAGGAAGGCCCACCAAAACACTCATTATTAGGCCTCAAAATAAGTATAACATCATATTCATGGTCAACTTTATACACCTACATCAAATTCAAGAGAGCCTCTTAAATCTTTGTTGTAGTCAACATTCATACCCGGACTAGGTACCTACATCTCTGAGCATTTTCACCACCTCACGCATTGAAGGACAATTTTTAGGAATATAATTGGTGCATAACATCCCCACTTACAGGACTTGAACCATCTCACTTTGTGAATTTGTCCCACACTTGGAGTCTAGGATCTCATACAATCCTTTCGGTGTAAGTACTCTATTATAAATGCATTGCACGAAGTTTGTTCCATCCATGCCCTCCAATGGAACCATAGGATGTTTTCTAGTTACCAATTCCATCATTTTCAGTTTTCCAAAGCTATAGATATCAATTTTCTCTATCACTCAAGTTCCAAACGAGTATTCTATACACAACGTCCCAATCCCAGTCACACCATTAGAAATCATGCATTGCATTTGAATTAGAACAATGATTGACCAACTTCATGTCTCCAAAAATTCCACTACCCATTGCAAGCATAGCTATGGATGGATGAATCTAATTCTTCACCTAGAGGATGTAGCCTACTAAGTTGACAACTGAAGACAAGTCAAGTGATGCTACCAAATCTACCATTCTGGCAATCCCCAAATTAGCCAAGTGCGCTTTATACTCTAAGTCCACCAAAATGTTGTTAGATTTGTGGAGAGCAATAGTAGTGCAAATATTCCACTTTCTATTAACATAAAAAATGCAAACTCCAAAAGTTATTCTCCAAAAGCCCACATACACATAAATGACTCCCAAACAATCCAATAAAGTAGAAAATGAAGTAGTCACAATTCTAGTATAAGAACATGAAGGATGGGCCACAGTAACGAACCAAAGCAACTCCCACGGCAATTTTATAGTGTATTTTCTACAAGACTAGGTTTGCCCTTGGCCAATGCAACAAATCTCCCAAGCTGCCATTAGGCATGTACTCATACACCAGAAGTTTGTTGTTGCCTTTGGTACAATTACACAAATGCTTTATAATGTGTCGGTGGCGGATGTTGGCCACTGTCTTCAATTGCACCCCATCCAAGCAAACAAATCAAATGCACATCCACAATTAAATTGTTCCATGAACAATTCAACATTTGCAAAGAACTATATTTATAACTTTGCAATCAATAGAAAGCAGTATTCAGAGGAGTTTACAAACCTCAGTACTAAACCCATAATTACACTGCTCCTCTTTTTTCTTCACATTCCACAATTTCTTTACAACCACTATCTCACCATTGCTTAGTTTGATCTTATATACTTGGCCTGAACTACTAGATCCAATCAATTTTTTTTCCTCCAAAGTTGTAGCCTCATCCTCGTGGTATACTTTATTGTGAAACTATGTCAACGTCCATGAGCTTCCATCTTCATGTAAGTGCAAAATGTCCCGCCACAAGGCACAACCAATGCAACTTTTGAAAACAAGAACAAACAATAAAACAATGAACACCTCCACCAACACAATCCATGCTTGCTTTCTATCCTCGTTTCTACCTTCTTTGGATGCCAAACTTTGGATGGATGAATTTGAGCCATATGAGCCCTCTACGTACAAATGCAGATTTCCAGAGAAGTTCACCATCACAAACGTCACTCCATTTCCTCTGTTGGGATGACCTCATGACCCCCAATAAATTGTTGAAGGCCACATTTAGCTTCTATAATCCACCATGCTAAAGAGGCCTACAGGTATGGTTACTATGAGGTTGTTTTTGAGACATCCAAAATGCTCAATTTGTTGAGGTGGGCTAGTTCGTTGGAAATGGCCCCGTCAAGATGGTTTCTAGAAAGGTCTAGTTGAAAAAGCTCAGTGTAATTGCTCAAGCTTGCATGAATGGTACCATGGAATGAATTGGCACCCAATACAAGCTGCGTCAATCTCGACAAGTTTCCCAACAAGAGAATGAGGGTGTCATTGAACCCATTGGAGCTGGCTTGGAACTTGACTAAGTTGGTATGTCCAATCTCCATAGGAATGGGGCCTGAAAATTGATAGTCTTGCACAAGCAAGATGGAAAGAGACTTTGCATTTCCGATGCGAGCATCCATACTTCTGTTCAAGCGATTCCCGTTCAATTGCATCCTCACTAAGTTGAAACCTCTCCACAAGCCTGCAGACACAGACCCCTTAAGCTGGTTGCCATCTAATCGCAATACGCTCAAGTTTATGCAACTATTATATGTATTAGAAATCATACCAATTACTTTGTTTTCATACAATCCAAGGAATTGCAAACTCACATTGTTGCTCCAACAAAGATACGAAGGCAAAGGACCTTCAAAAAGGTTGTGCCCTATGCCCACATGTTGAAGCAAAGTTTTCCTCTCCAAATCATATGGGATTTTACCATTTAGTTGGTTCTATTGGAGATAAAGATGAAATAACCGTTCCAAATTAGCAATTTTAGGAGGAATTGGCCCACTGAAATGATTTAATCCTAGGTCAATATGTGTAAGAAGTGGCAGGCTCTTCTATATGGGTGGAATTTGTCCACTGAGATTATTTGAATTGAGGTTGAAGTATGTGAGGAGTGACAAGGTCCCCAACATAGGTGGAATTTGTCCACTTAAATTATTTGAATTTAGGTCAAGAAACGTAAGATGCAACAAGCTCTTCCAAATCAGTGGAATCCGTCTACTGAGATTATTCAAACCTAAGGCGAGGAATGTGAAAAAAGTCAACTTTCCAGATTGGCTAGAATTTCTCTACTAAAGTTGTTGATCCCAATGTCAAACCAGATCAAGCTATCTTTCAGATTTTCTAAGCTTTCCATATTTTCACTCAAACCATTAGAGAAAGCAAATAATTACCAAAGGTTAGCTTGTTACACTATAGTAGGAAAGCTAGAGGAGACCCCATCAACTTATTTGAATAAAGCCACAATATTATTAAGTTCGACATGCTTCTGAACATGTTTGGAATGTGACCACTAAACGAGTTGTTGCCTAGATTGAGTTGTTCTAGATGTGATAGACTTTCAAGAGAGGGAATGAGACCCATATTATGGCACCACTCAAGATCGAGAGTCCTCAACATCGTCAACATCAATAGCCTTGTCAGAAATAAAGATGGTGGAAGATTCATATTGTACATGTGAAGATCCTCTAGGCCCTTCCATAAGCTCAAATTCGGCCATTGCACCATATCCATGACATCCGAGTCTGAGCCTAACCACAAAACTTTCAAGTTTGGAATGCTAAAGAAGCCCAACAACAATGTATCATTTCAATTGTTATATAATAGAGTCAATTCATCCAACTTTGTTAATGAAAAAGTGGACTTCGGCATTTGGCCTTCAAAATAGTTCCAACCAAGACGCATAACTCACAACTCTTGGAGCTCATCAAATCTGTCTTCCACGATACCTTTGAGGTTTGCAACACCCAGATTCAACACTTGCAAATGTTAGAGTTTAGAAAGGTTATAAGGAAATTTCCCGCCGATGCTTGTCCAACTTGTGTTTAGGTACACCAACTTGGAGCAATTTACAATGTCTTCAAGGAAATTTCTATTCAAACTCGTATTTTTCACGTTCAAGATTGTAAGATTGACAAACTTTGTTGCATGTCAACACATTCTATATCAATTAAGCTAACCTCAACCAAGCTCAAAGTCCATGTGTTGCCTATTTAGTACACCACTTCAAAATCAAAGACAAATGATCTAAAATAACAAATCCATAATAGGACAAAGCCACTTACAAGGAGTGAGGGCGTGGATTGTTGAACTTAGTCTTGTTTTTGGTTTTCAATTAGTTTTATTCAAATTAAGTTAAACTAGAATTTCATTTTGCTTTATTTTTCTTTCAACTCAGTCATTCACCACATTTCCTAGACACAAATTAGCAAACTTAGATTGCTTCATAATTCATGAAAGTGAGCAAATTGTATCACTTGATGTAAATGAACCATAAGAAAAGAACATAGAGACTCAACATCACTTGCTTGAATCTTGAAGAGCTTTTCCAGAAGTGTACAATACAGCAACTCTTCCAACAAATTCAACAAAGTGATCAACACATTCATTTATCATAGAACTAGTGCAAGTTTATCACCTTCGAGCTTTACATGAGCAGAAGATGCATTCCATCACCAAAAGTAGGGAAATCCTAGTTAAATTAGACTAATTAACCTACAAACTAGTTAGGATGTGACAAACACACCAAGTACCTCTTCAATAGTAGCCTTTGTGGCAATCATTCATTGTGTTAATTACACAATTGTTCTTCTCATTCAACTCTACTTTGTTTACTCCTCCAATCTAAAATGACAAAGGAAAAACATCAGTTTCCAATCTAATACAAACATATACAAACCACACTGCTCACTCAGTAGTAGACCAATCTTGAAGAGCAAGGGAATAGCAACAACTTTGGCTTAATTTGCTAAATTTCCCAAACTATATAACATCTACTACATTATGCCCTTAGTGCCCCAAGGGACCAAAAGTGTTCCCACATAGTTTAGAAGTCTAGCTCAAAGTGCTATAACTTTTGCATCCAATGTCCAAATATAATAAGACTTGCTCGAAAATTTACACTTGCTCTCCTATTTTGTGTGGCACAATTTTTAGATCAATCCAAGATGTATTAAATTTTTGGAAGCCATTTGAAGTTCATTGGTTCAATTTGAGTTTACCAAACTACATTTTGATGGTTGTAACTTCAGGGGCTTGTATCTCCTTCATCCAATATTTGTGTTCAATAAAATTTGTTGGATTATATTCTCTTTGAAGTCTTGTTATTGTGGTAAAATTTCCATGTCAATTCAAATTGTTTTGAATGTTTAGGAACAATTTGAAGTTCAAAATTTGGACATTTTTGGATTATAGTAAACTTTGACACTTGTTTCTTCTTCATACAATGCCCACTTTCATTTATAAGAAATTGGAAAAATTACGCATTCTAAAGTTGTGCATACTAGTCTAGTTTGTGTGGTTAACCCCTAAAGGATCATAAGGTCACTAAGTGATTCCTACAAAAAAATATTTTTTTATCCCTAATCTTTTAGGGGTTAAAATTTCATATCAATCCAAAAAGTTATGAATGTCTCAAAAGAGTTTTAATAGAAGGAAGTTCAACCTTAGATGTGTTTCTTGCAATTTTTTATGCAAATTTTCAACATTTCAAAGCCATTTTGTAGACACATTTTATCATTTGCATAATGTTTACTTTCATCATGCGTTTGTATACTAGTATTGAAGCACATTATAGTTTAAGAGTTTTTTCATTTGAATAGGTTTAGAAACCAAATTTCACCTCCAAGTGTTTTGCTAGGAAAATTTCAGCATCCTTTTTCAACATTAAAACATTATAATCTTGCAATCTATGTGCCCAAATGACTCCAAATTTGATTCACATCATCTACAACGTATACACTACAAGATTGAACAGTTGAAATTTCTAAACCTTAGTGACATTTAGACCTATAACACTTCAAAAGCAATGATACTTTTTTAATTCAAAAAGGCCCTAGGCGTTTAAGAGTTAAGTGCACAATGTCACAAAATCATGCCACTTTTTCATCTCAATTGATGATCACATTTTCATCTATTCACTTATTCATCTTGAATGGAGCTGAATGGACACAGTGGTGGAATTAACTTAACCCTTAAATGACGTGCTCATAACCGTGGAAATCATTTGTTTTATCACCTTGTGAATTGTTGGATTAAAATAATGCAAAAGCACTCATTGGAAGAGAAACTACTGTAGATGATGTTCCCTTTTCACACAAAATTGGGAGGATGAATACTTGCACTTCTGTCCTATAGGGAGAGATTCTTTGTCATTCATCGGCCAAAAAACGGCCTCGGGAGCGTTTATGGGTTAAAGAATGTTCAGGTCAAACCTAGCTATTAGCAATCTTTTGAGGGGGACAAACTTTTCTTTTTCCAAAGGGATTGTTACAAATTATGCAACGGGGTGTACCGAGTATTGAATTACTTACCATCTGCAGGGGTCCTTCGAAACAGTCGAAGAGCGAAGCCCACCACCCCTCCGCGCCCAACGTCAGCTTCTCGACCAGCCACCGCCGCGGTGGTCAAATGAAAACACCCACAACGGAACGAAGGAACCACAATGAGCTCCAAACCCCAGTCGGAGGAGGCTGGTGAAATTGAAGAGCGGAAAAGCGAAGAAACACGATGAGCAAGAAGACATAACCTTTCTGCTCTAGAAACTAACCAGAGCTCATGAACTACTTGTGCTGCAAAGTGCTACAATGGCTGGGCAAGGCCGCACCGCTAATTCCTGCCTGATGCCCTTCCGATCCTCGGAATTGCGCACATTCTGCTCGCCAAGTCGCCATAGTTCCATCTACAGTAACTTACTGCACGGGCACGTCCTGCGGGATGGAGATTCTGGAATAATCGTCATTGATTCAGTGTGTTTCAATACACCAATTCTGGACTGCGAACTTGTTCCATGAAGGAGATCCGCTCCAACGAGAAACCAACTGGAGATTCTGAACCAGTCGCCAATGCGCCAGTCAAAAAAAGGCTGACAAACAGCTATTCAAGTCAATACTGTATTGATGAAATTCACCCCGACTTCTTCACAGAAACAAGGTCAGCACCCTCACTCGCAAAGACTTTCAGGACAAATCTACTGACATGTACCTGATATTGATTTCGTAACGATCTACAGTTTACGGTTCCACTTGAAACCCCAAACCTACGAGAGTATCATCGCTGTACGTGACCGGAGGAATCGCGCTTTTGTAACCATTTAGGATTTCTGACCTGTGAATTGGTGGAACGATCTCAACGGAATAACGCTCTTGTACAACTTAGGGTTCCGGGTTCGAGAATTGGTGGAACGATCTGCATACGCAGTACACCACATAATTTGCATTTGGCCACGATCACCACTCTTGCATTGAGAATGAAGAGAATTTGGAAAGCAGGTGATCTCAGACAAGAAGTGTAGCAGTTTCCGACAAGTGGACGAGAGCTCACCTGCATGGAAAGCAGGCACTGCAGCTCCGACGCAACTCAAAGCACATTGCGCTCTCCATATGTGCTCTGCTGCGGCGATCACACTACTTGCGGCGTCCGTTGCCTCAGGCAAGGCAACCTCGGAATTCAAGCTCTCAGCGATTGTCACCTTTACATTCTGCAATCTTGACCTAACTCGCATTCCTGCAAGCCCGGGATTCCAAGGAATCCGGTTTGGTAAATTTTGGATAGTAAATGCTTCTCTTGCTTCCAACCCAGCATGTAGTTTTGAAAGACACTCAAAAATTTGTACACGTTATTATCATTACTTGTTTGATGATGAAGCAAAAAAATAATTTAATGAACTAATAAATTTTATGTGACCATGATTTTCAAAAGAACCAACCAGAAAAGTCAAAACATTTATATGAAAAACTGAAAATTGGAAAAGCTTTTCTAATATTAATCATGATTGAAATATGGAGTGGTATAAAATGGAGCATCATGGAATATCCTGGATTGTTGTCACTTGCATTGTTGTCACTTGGAGCAAATTTTGTGTATAACTCTTTATTTGGGTTGGACAAAAAATATTTAACGTTAGTAGAGAGCGTTGAGTGTACCAAGTCTTGTACCATATTGTCGAGTGTAAAATTCTTCAAGTTTGTGGAATCATATTTAATAATATGATCTAAAATGAACTTTTATTAAATTAAGACAATTTATTTATGTATTTTTTTATTTATGAAAGCTTTAAATAGGTGAAGACATGATTGCTTTTGAATAGAATTTAATGTTCATAATAAATAAATAAATTTAAATAGTTCATATATGAAACTAAACATTCATTCTCACATTCATTATTAAAAAAGATTTAAATAGTCCATGTACGAACTTGGTCTTAAATTAATGCATCTTATTTTAAACTCCTTTGTAATGAGCACAATCTAAGCTGCAATGCTTGAATGCACCATTTATTAAAGTTTTATATTGTTTAATGGAAATGAATTTTTATCATATGTAGGGATTTCTAATAAATGTTACTATAAAACCATGCAGCAAAATCCAATATTTTTTAGATTTGTACAACCTCTTTTTTTATTTTTATGTTTTTTACAAGTTGAAATGAAAATTTGCCAAACCAATGATGTCACAATGAGTGTTGTTTGCAATGTATATAAATATCCAACACACTAAATAAATGAAGATTTGGTCTCGGTTGACAAATATTCAAAATTCAAGGTCATCAAGTATTCAAGTTAATTGGATTTTTTAAGTGATTTTAATTTATTAGAAATTTATTAAGATTATTAACATATTCATATGTATAATATAGTAGATTCAATAAGTTTTATATAATTTGAGTCACAATTTACAACTTTTATTTAAAATTTAATATTCTTCTAATTGTACTTCATAACCAATCTTTACATTTTTTGGAATCTGGACCATCTTTTTGTTCTTAAGGAATTAATCCTTAAATTTTAAACCCAACAACTCTCGGAGTTGGATATTTAATTAGTGTATTTTTGAAACCTCTAAATCTTAAAAATTGTTGATGAGAAATAAAACAAGATATTTGAGTCCATTTTTTTACCATTCATTGATTATGAACATTTGTTATAAATACAAAATCATTATTGAATTAAATTGTTGAATACCTTATTAAAAAATATTTTTTGAAAATCCGTGCTAATAATTAATATTTTTCAATTCTGATTAAAAAAATTTAATTTGAATCCATATTCAAAAGAATTATGAAATCCATATATAATTGCATGTTTAATCCTGCTTATAAACCCTAGGCATCTACAGACTAAATTATATTCAATTTTTCAATCTTACATGAGACTTTATTTTTAGCTATCGATGTGAAAAAAATCTCTTTTAGTTTTGTGAAAAATTGTCATTGATTTCATTTTTATAACAAAAATTGAAAACAAATTGGATAGAAAATAATAGAACTAATCAAATCAAATTAAAAATTTTTTTTTGTTCAAGTAGCAATAATAATAAACATTAAATTTTCTCAAGAAACACTTTCATTTTTTCAACTAAAAACAACCTCAAAAATGACCATCAATTCAAACTACCACTATCAATTACATTCATCATATACACATTGATTGATAAGCTTTTATATTTTTTATATGACAACAAGTATTTTTCCTATTGATGTTAATTCTTCATAATTAACTTCAAATAAAATTATTGTAATTTTAAATTATTTTAAATGTATGTAAAATTATATAAATTCTACTGTAAATTGATCTTGATTTTTTATTAAGAAAAACTATTAGGATGAGTGACAATATTTTTATAATTCAAATTTAAAACTCATTTTTAATATAAAAGATACAAATGTTTCACTAAGTACAATCAAATTTGATCAAGTAGCATCCAATTTTTAATTGCTCAAACCCCTACAAGATGAAGGACTAGAATAAAGTCCCTCTATCTTACACTTTTCATGAATGCTTTGAACTTGCTGACCTACAATCCAGTGAAAAGAGGTTGTCACCCCTGGTTTGTATTAGTTCCCCCCCCCCCCTTTTTCAAAAAATTTAAAGGCCGTTGATTGTTTGTTTTTTAAAAATGTTTACCTTCGAAATGGCCGTTGATTTCTCAAAAAATCACAAGCCATTGATTTTGTGCGATTTAACTTGAGCCATCTAAATATCAATACGAATACGGATACCAAAATAAATACTGGATATGGATATAGTATTGTATACAAATATACAATAAATATTGAATGCGAATGTAGATACAGATACGATATTGGATATGAATACAAATATGGGTATGGATACGGATACAAGATACGGGATGTTGTTTATCCCATGTTGTTTGTCAATTGCATTCCTTTTTGAAAATTACAAGAAGACAGGGGGAAGAGGAGGGTATGAAAATTTCAAAATTTCAAAATTAATTTCAAAAAATTATGGGAGGTTACTAGAGAATTAATTTAAAAATTTGGATTTTGGGTGCATTGTGACACTTTTGTCACACAATGCACCCAAAACAATGCACCCAAAAGAGACGGTCACTACCTACCCCATATGCATTGTGATGCATCTTAGAACCTTACTCATTGATCTTTTATGGATTCAAGGATGTTTAGGGATTAAAGTACCACAACTTCATAGAACATACTGTATATTCTAAATAATGAAAACTTAATACGGAGTATTTTGTAATGCTAACATGACTTTGCAAATTCACGGTTATATATCACGGTAGTAATGATAGAAATAAGATTCAATTTCACATGCACACTACTCACATCAAGTCTTTCATAAGTCGAATTTTGAAATTTTGAATTTCTTCTCAATGGATGAAAGAAGAAATACATCAATATGCCAAATTGGACATCAGGTTCATCGATTTCATACAAATTTTAGCTTCGTTTGATTTTATACCTCAAAACTATGTAGTAAAAACGATTGTGGTGCAGAACAGAACCGGTAATCCTACCCCTACTAGCCATGTCTGATGTGAGGTAAACTTACAGGTGGAGTAGCTCGTGACTGAGTAGTTACCCAATAAAAAGAAGTTCTTCCGTTTCATTTGTGTCAAAAATAAAAAAATAAAAAAAAATAAAAAAATAGTATTGATTAGACAAACGGTATGATAGTAATGCACTCCGGTAACCAGTTACCGTGCCTAGGACTCAACTGACCCAATTGAAGCAACACCGATCATAAACATAAATACGATTTTATTCAATACAAACACCGTGCACGACACTTCCAATATTTCAACCGAACGTTCCTGTCGCCTATGTATGTTACCTCCAGAGTCCAGAACATCAAACAACAGGATTAAACTACTTTCGATATTGAAGAATATTTCCAACATGTCACCGCTTCGTAAGACATGATAAGTATCAGTTGAAAACCTGTGTACTACTAAGGAATAGAAATCAAGGTTGATAAGAAAGAGTTAAAAAAGAAATTGCTTAAAGTCAACGCAATATTATACCAGTAATCACAAGCAAATTGGTAGCGAAGAGGATATACATCTTTCTACCTTTCTAGCAAGATGCAGAACAGGATTATACGCCGATAATTTACAAACACATTACTGTCAGCTCTTGCATGTAAACTGCATTTTGAGTGGATTTCAACATATGTTTACAGGTCACTTCATGCTCACTAACCAAGAAGAAGGCTTCATAAAAAATAAAACGTACTAGAATAATCACCAAAGTAGATACACAGGAACCAGGAAATCGAAAAAGATTCTATCGCTATCATTGTTAATCTGAAATCAATAGGTCTTAACATTCCTGATAAGCTGCTTCAACACACCTGCAAGAAAAATCTAAATTCTTTTCGCTTAGCATATTAAGCTCGAGCTCGAAAGTCCTCAATTTCTAACTCGATTCAGCCAGGCATTCTACAGTGTCTGTCAAGCTTTGGGGGAACAATAAGGAGGGTGTAGCCTCCCCGTTCCTCTAGGATGTTAAGTAGCTACCTTTTAAAAAATGCAGAGGCTCAACAAATCCTCGAGGGCTTTAGATGCAAGCTGGATATCCTGAGGTACAATATTTTACAGCGGAGATCCCCTAAGGAATGATTAGATCCAGCTTACTGAAGATCAACAAGGAATTGATAGAACATGAAGAACCAGCCTCTACCAAGTACTACAGATCGGTTTTGCAATTTCTATAGAAAAATCAGAGTCGAACCTGTTGCATAGGCTGGAAGAAATCAATCGGTGAGGAGGAAATAAAATGGAAGGACAGTGCGGAGAGGTTCTCTATCCCCTGTTCTTGAGCTCTGCCAACCTGCGGCTCAAATCATCTTCGGCGTTGGCAGGTGCCGACTCCTTGACAGGCATAGTCGTGGCACCTGCTTGCGGGAGATTGACAGAAACCTCCAGACCATAATCATCCGCGACTTGGTGCAGAAGCGAGTTCACCTCATCCTCCGGAGTGGACAAACTAGTGCTACCAGCCATAGCCGTTTCAATAAATTCAGATTGAACTTCCATGTTCACGAAAGTCTTCTCGAACTGATCCATGGTTTGCGAAATCTTCTCCATGTTACCGACAGCGAGAGCACTGTCGAGCGACTTCACGATTCCAGCCATGGACTTGGTGATCGTCTGCATCTTGCTCTGCGTGCCGAGCCGGGCCACGACGGCGTCGAGACGGGAGGACAATCGGAGGTAATTGAGCTGCTCGTTGTGCTTCCGGATGGCGTTTTGGGCGTAAATCCGAGCGCCGTCCATATTGCCCTTCTCGATCGCTTTCTTCACTTTCAGCTTCTCGCTCTTCTCCTCCTTCTCGCATTTCTTCGCCGAGCGGACGAGCGTCTTGGACGTGAACTTCAACTGGAAGATTTGGTCCAGCAGCTTGTCCTGCCCTCTCCCTCCCCACATGGCTACTCCCAATCCTAATTCCCACTTCAAAATTACACAAACGACGATCCTAGCCTTGAAATTCTCGGCCGATCGCAGGAAAATCAGAGCGCGAATCGAAACCCTGGATCAAGGAAGAGAATTCCGTTACAAACAAGCTCTGCTAGGACCTGCACACTCATTACTAGGGTTTGGCTCCGTTGTCTGCAAGACGAAATAGACCAAGAAGAAGCCACGAGAGAGCCTCACGTAACTCAAAGTCCTGCAGTTCGCATATTCAGCAAATCTGACATGGCAGCTCAGACTCATCCTCAAAGAGACCGTTGAAATGCATCCCAGCCTTGTATGACATTTATTTTGGGCAGCGCCAGTGTTTTTCTTATGCACGATTTTTCGCCAATTGGCTACAGCCAAAAGATGTTGGGCTATTTTTTGTAGAGGAAATTTTCATTTTTTTGTTGAATCAAAATAGACAAACTATTGGTGTACCCTAAATGTAAATCAATTTCACAAAAAATTAGGGGAAATTTAGAACATGTTTAAAATATGAAAAATTGTACAACTATTTCTACAAATCTGATAAAACTTAATTGTTGCCAATTTTGAATATCTGAAAAAATTCTTGAGAAAATTTAGAAAAAGGAACACATTTATATATGAATAGAAGATAACATTACTCTGATGAGGAGTGTCAAAAAATTGAAAAGAGCTACTTGCCAAAAGTCAATTTTTTATTTATTAAGCTAACAAATTGTCCAAATGTTAAAATTAAATTATTTTGACATCCAAGTGTCAAATCTTGACCTTAACATACGATGATATTGAGACTGATAGCCAAATTTCACCTAGGTCTCACCTAATTTAGATATAGATATCACTAAGTATCATCCAAATATCACATGAGTATTGAAAAAACAACTAGCTATTTCTCCAAAATGAAAAAAATAACCATCTGGCAATGCAGAAAGCCATCTTCATTGAAGTTAATATATATAACCAAGGACAAGGATAAAACATGCTAATTTTAGATGAAATACCTTAATCATCCAAAACTCTATACATTCATGAAAAAATGAGAGATCTTGTCTCAAGATTCTATAACAATTTAGCAATTTCATTCATCAAGATTGGAGAAATCATAGCCAAATATTATCTTGTTTTCTTAATCACTTTTGAATGATTTTATTGGATTTAAAAGAGAAATGAAAATACTATGATCCAAATGATTGTGTTTGTCATATACAACTATTATATTGTATTTTATATTTTGGTATTAAAAATTATGTTAAAATGAATCTTATTAGTTATTTTTTCAAAAAAATGCTCTAATTGCCTAAAAATAAAAGATCGTCCATCACTTTCACATAACAAATCAAAATGGAATGAATCAAAGCTTCCCATACAGATAAAATTACAATCTACAAGAAAAAAAAGTGAATTTTTTTTTATGTGAGGTGATTTTTGCCCAATGCATAATAAAAAAGGACCTTTTGTGCCATAACTTTTGCTCCAAGGCATTGCTTGAAAAAAAATTATATTCCTACAAAGTTGATGTGTTTTTCTATCTTCACAAAAAGTTTCACAAAATCATGATGAATATTGAGGCTACAGGAACCTACCCAAAATCCATTTTATCCACAAAGATACAATGGGACTTTAGGATTAATGTAAAAACTTTTCTAATATAATGTGTCAGATTGGTTCTGGTCCAACTTTTTATAAAAGTTCTAGTGTATGAACCCCTAAGAGAGTATGTTAGATAGAGAAATGTACATCTTGAGCTCTTGAGGTAAATCAAATCATAGTTTGAGAAGAGTCTAGACGTAAAACTTTGTTTTTGCAAGTCTCTATTTTTTTTCTATATCTCCATAAATTGATTTAGAACTTTACATAAAAACTATAAAGTATCAAGTTAGTAACCTACTCCTATGCTAAAGAATGATCAAAAATTGTTTTTTCCAACATGCTTGAACATACTTCATCTATTTGAATAGCCCCACAATAAGCTTCTAGAAGCAACAAGTGTTGTGACCCCGTTTCATCTTTAAATCATTTTTATAATATCACTATGAATTAATTGTATTGCAGCATTTGCAGAATATATTATAAATGCATTCTTCTAATACATTTTTGCTAAACAATCATATATTTTGTATACCTTTTACTAAATATAAGAGAATTTTTGATTCAAGTCTCCAAATCTCCAATGCCACAATAATCCTTTTCCTAGGTCATGTTATGTAGGTGGACTTTATGATGAATATCCAAATATATAATTAAATTGGACTTTTAAATCCCTCAAATTGTTGGCATTTTTTGGTCAATGTATTTTTGAACAATGAGTTTCAAAATTCTATGTGACCACTTTCTTAGATATTACTTCCAAGCACATTTTAAATGATATGCTAAACACTCTTTTATAATGAAAGTCCAATTTTTCTTAAATTTTTCAAAGCTTTTAGGATTTTTATTTTATTTTTATAAATTGAATTATTTTAAAAATTAATTCCAGTGATGACCTTTAGGTTATAACTAGTTTAGTTGATATTTTAAATTGTTTATATCTATATCTATGTTTTTTGCATTAATGAATATAGTGTACACTAGGTGTGAATAGACATGACTAAAGCCATGAAATGAAGTTACAAAGTGAAGCCACAACTAAATCCAAGGCAAAAAACAAAGAATAAAAGCTACAACTATTGCATCAAATAATTTGTGTGATCTATCATATATATACTAGTACCACTTCGTTCATTAAAGAATGTAAGATACCGCAATAGAAAAAAATTAGTTAAAAAGCATAAATGGTCATCTATGTTTAAACTCACCTAATTTCTAAGGCTTACACTACTGACTAAGAGAAAAAGAGTGATAAATTTGTTTGATTGGAAAATGTACAGCTTACTATGTAAGTGTTGAAATGGCCTTTGAATTTGAATTGGTTTAGGGTATGATTTATATAGAATTTATTTCATTAAGAGCTAGAATGTGGAAGAGTCTACTTTAGACTTTTTTTCCATGTTTTGTCTTACTCTAGTGACTTACACATTTAAAGTTTTACATATTATTATTAGAATAATTTCTAATTTGCATGTTTAGCAAACAAGACTTTTCTTCATGCCATTCCAACAATTATTACAAAAATCATAAAACTATTTTTCATTGCCATCTCATTGATTTTCATTAATATCCAACATTTGTCAATATAATGGAATAAAAAATATCATCACTTTGAATCAGATTTTCAATATTAAATTTAAACCTCTAATCAACAAACCATCCGCCCCCCAAGGAGCTATAATTTGCTCCCATTCTTCAATCTCTATAGGGGAATGAAGGTCATACTCACTAAAAACGTGCAACCTTTTCTTGGCCTCATCAACAATGTCATTGGAAATGAATCCCTTAACATCCTCCTTTAAATTTGGACTCTCTACAACACGTCTCTATGCATCCGTCTATAGAGGGTTTGGTTGACTTCTTTGCTTTTGTTACCAACCAAACTATCTTCTTTGACATCTAATTATTAGATCTACCCAACAACATTGTGATTGCCGAACTCATTTCCAAACTCATGCAATACCTATACAAGGCAAAAAATATATAAATACAACAACATTCAAAATAAAGAGGTTTCAATTTTGGCCTTCTTTTTCACTGACTATAAGGTCGAGGTCAAATGTAAGACCATTTGATTGTCAACCTACAGAGATTGTTGGATAGAAGTCCTTTTAATATGGACAATATCTACGTCATCCTCTTGCAACTCTAGTCCCTCATTGGTTTGGTCATCTTTTTAACGTCCCTTTGAAAGCAAAAAAAAACAAAAACTTACAATAGTTGTTGCAACTTGGTAGTCTCAATATCGAATGAAGAACCAACCCATTTTTTCTTCTTCTAGTGTTGCCACTCCATCTTATAACAATGGTACATTACACTGGTTCAAAGCATCTACTGCTCTTCAAAGAAAACAAGCATGATTTAATGCGAAGGAGAGAGGCTCACTTCCTAATACTTGCATGTTGCATTCAAGGTGAGTACGACTCTGAGGTAGGGCTACGAAGTGCTTAGATAGTCAATAGACATGTCACATGTTTACAAAGAAGTGTTTGCAAAACATCAACATCTGCAACTCTGCAAGATTGCAACGCCTACTAGATCCTGACTTGTACCAATCCCAACAATTGGTGCAACTTGTTGATTGCTTGCGCCAATTGGGTCAAGTACCATCTACAACTTGTTGATGCTATGTGCAAGGTGTTTGTTTCATGAAGTCAAGGATTGTAGTCGAGCCATGCATAGAGTTCTTTGGTATCAGTATGCTGACTTCAATCAACATATCCACGGCTCTTTATATAGACTTTTTGCAATAGCATGTATAACAAATATCACATTTTGCACCCCACCCAAGATGTTGGTTTATGTTGGTTCAATAAATTAGGGCTTCAATGATGGGAATTTCCCTCCATTTTCCAAAGCCAATATTGAAGATCATTATTTGAGGGCTCTGGTATCTTTGTAAAATTTTAAAAATATCAGTGCTTTGAACCATATTTCAAATATTTTCAAAAAAATTCAAAAACAAATTTTGAGTGTTTTTTGTGCTAGTTAATTTATAAATTATCTTTTAATTAAATATATATATCATTTAAAAAATAATTGGTAATAATTGATAATAATTGATAATTTAAAAAAAAATTAAAAATTAGTATATCAATTTAACCTTTTCAACTTTTATTGTTGACTCTTAAAAATTTATAGCGATTCTTAGTGGTGTAGGTTACTATTCAAAGCCAAACATTATTTAATAAAACCAAACAAAGATGAAATAGAAATGACTCTATAATATCATTTTTTCCTAATGTTCTCCAATAATCTCGGAAGCTATGCACCACAATGTCTTTAGATCAAGGCCAAACCACAAAAGTATTTTTTGGTCCCACTCAATAGAATTAGTAGACTTTGATTTTTTATGATGAAATTCCTATACACATAGTTTTTTCATAGTTGCATATTATATCATGGTATAATATTTTGGTTACATATTTGCCAAATTTTAGGAGCCCAAGTACTTCACTAGCAATTACTTTGGAAACAATGTGAGACTTGTTGTAAGGTACATTTTAAATTTTAGAGCTAATAATTAAAAAATATTAAAGTTACTATAGCATTTCTTTTTGAAGCATATTATACTACAATTACTATACAATGCATATTAATGATTCATAGTATATAATTTGTAAATCTATCTAAAGAATAGTCTAAAAGGGAGGGGAAGAATGTGCATGAGGAACTTCCATCTACAAATAGCCAAATTAATTAACAATATCTCATTTTGGATTGCTATCTATTTGTTTGCTCCAACTCATATCTATGGGACTTTTTTCAATGATGCGTTGCATAAGTCAAGCTTAGCCAATATAATACTATTTATAAGATTTTATATTTTTATATTTTTTCTCCTATTATACATGTATGATTCATTTGTATGAATTGTTTGATATATAATGCCTATATATGTATTATTTGTTTAGGTTATGTTCGATAGTAGTTAGAGTGTACATATTGTACTAATCAATGCTAAGACTACATATACATTTCTTGAATTACAATAGGGATATGTTTAAATGCCTCAAATTTTAGTTTTAACTAATATAGGGTATAGGAAAATGGAAGAAAAATAGAAGTAGAAAAAAATATAGGGGGATATTTATTGTAAAATAATAGCTAAATAGCCCCCAAAATAAAAAGTTTCAATGCACGTATATATAAATTACAAGGTATAGTGAAGTACATGGATTTAGAAGTAGAAAAGGTGGTTCATATAAGTTGCTTGAAGGTACCCAATTTGTTCATAAAATTCTTGGCAACACAATTTTTGATTGCAAAAAGATTATTTTCATGCCAAAGGCAAATGTTTTTGTACCTTGTGTCATAATTTCAAAAATAACCATGTGCAACAAACTTTGTGTCTGTAAAGATACATATCCAAATTTCCAACCATACCTTAGTGGTTGAAAACTTAAAATAGTCTCATTTAGCCTTATTGCATAACTCAATTCTTTGTGTTTCTACATTATATAAGGTAGGACCACCCATTCCTGACCAAAGACCCATACCCAACTTCTAGGGTGTAGTTATTTTCAACCAAGGTTGAAACAAATTTTCAAATAAAGCCATTGGAATGTGCTTTTTTGTCCTTTTCAAAGTTGGGACTAATAAGGTCATGATACATGTTCCAAAGTAGTGAGCAAGAAAGTAGGAAGTAATAAGTGGGAAAGTAGTTCTTAAATGATCAGAATTGGATGACTCTAGACATTGAACATGGGTCCAAACCAACTTTTGCCTTTCAAAATTTATAGTAATTTTAGTTCAAGCAATAAACTTACCAATTTTTTGGCAATCCCCATCATTTATATCTATGTCGAAAATATTTGCTTCGCCTTGTACAACTTTAGATCATGTCCACAATTGTTTATTTGGTCAGTAATGGGTGGCTCCACTACAAAATACCTTAAACTTGTGCTACACTAGCTAGTGATTCAATTATTGCAACAGACTTCATTCTAAGTAAGTAAAGTATGATGGATGAATGAATGAAATCTAGTTAATGTAAATATATGGATGAAATTGGATGATTTTTTTTGGGATGAAAACATCAATAAAAATTGGATAATTTTGGATGAAAGTAGGATGAAATTTTCACTTTTGGGTATGTACATGGTTTAGATCCTAATTGGATTATCTAAACTAATAATAAAGTTCGTTCCAAGGGAGGTCTTTCTAATAGGATTACTTCTACAACGACACTAAAACAACTAAATAGGGAATAAAATACCTAAGAAGGGCATACTTCCAACTAGTATTAATTAAATTCCTCACGATATTTCAATTAATTATTGGATTTATTTCTCTCCACTCTTTAAAAAATACCAAGATAAGTATCATCCCATTTGGACTTGATCTTTAATTCTCCAGTTGAATTCTTTCGTCTTTATCAAATCGGTCTTGACCAACACTGGTTCGACCTTGAACTCCCAATTTGGTCTTTGGCTGCTCCCAGCTTTACTCTGATTAGGACATGTCACTTCTAAGTGATTCCTTCGCTCCAACTTGGCTTACAATCATATCTTCTTTCACCAACTTGGTCTATTGTCTTTAATTCCTCAATTTGGTTTAATGTAATTTTTATTACCGCACGATTGACACTTCTTCCTTTCCAAATTAGAACTTAAATTCTTACTCTCAGTATTCTCCATAACCCATATTGCTTCTATTTCCGACTTGGATATATTTAACTAACTCTCATGTCTTGAACACTCTTCCTAATTGGATAATTGACATGCATTCATAAACATACACCAATTAGGAATTGATACAACAAATCATTCATTCAGTCATCAACCTTCAATTTGGTATTAATCACAGACTGCCAAACTCCAATTTGGCAAAAATAACGACAACAGTAAAAGACCAAATTGAACTCATGCACACACACAAGCCAAACATACATGGAACACCAATTTGTTTTAATCAACTTTTATTTAGCCAAATTGGTGACATATCACCGTTCTATAAAATAATATTCAATTAATTGATTCACTCAAATTAGCTAATGCTCCAAAAACTCCAACTTGGACTATCCAACTGCCATGTCCAATTGGATCTAATCTCATTGAAATTACTTATCAAAATCTCCATCATAAGATCATATCACCATCCTACTAGGCCAGCATCACTATGCATAAATCCCAATAGGAATTAATTACTCTTCACACACAGCCATCTCCACGATGTTGTTCCTCAGACACACCAATTTGGAATTTAAAACTCTTATGTTTCATCTCCATATTCTGCAAATCGGATCTTCACTGCAACCACTTACTTGACCAATTCGGACACATTCCGAATTACATAAACAGAACCACACAATCATCAAAAACACACTAACCGTAAACAGATTCTCTCTTTCTTCTCTCCACGAGAACACCGGAACTGTCTTTCACCTGCAACTTCCGAATAGGACTTACACAGACACAATCCCCAACTTAGAAACACACAAGTCATACCCGACTTGACATTCGTACAAACAACGAAACATCCATCAAACAAAAAAAATCAAATACACAACCACTCCGACTAGGACTCGCACTGGCATTCTCTCAACAGTGGATACCTCCCAATTTGGAAAACTGAGCCTTAAAACTCCGAGTCAGGCGATTTCGTAACCAAATTGGTAATCTTCCTCCACGAACTGCCGAATATGGATCTCAAACAATAACCGCACAACAAATACAACATAACTCCCGAATTGGCACTCTCCCATTACACAACCAACTCGGAAATTAATTTAATCCTAACTGCTGACTGCAAACAAAAACCCAAATTGGAAAATGACCACACTCAATAACATCAAGACAATCCCGACTAGGAATAACACACACAGAATTTCCAAATTGGAATTACACCCTGCTTTGCCAACTAGGACTTCTAACTTCTGACTTGGCTGGTTCTTATCATCAGTTCAACGGCTGACAGTTGATTGTTGACTGTTGACAGTTGACAGTTGACTGCTCCGATTTGGAAATAAACACACAGAAATGACTTACAAAATTGGTTCATTAAACATACAAAATCCCCCATTTGGAACATTAAATCAGAAAAACACAACACTAAATCACCCAAAAACCACCTTCAAAATTGCAAAATAAAATCCCAATAGGTCATTTACAGGGTATAATAAAATAATGTAGACCATACTATGTTGATTTATTGAAAATACTATAAACTACTATAAACTCCATCTTTACAAATTTGCATAGTTTTCAAGTTAATTGTATTACTGTATAGGGCCTATTTCATCAGTAGGAATTTGGTCTCTTACAACTCTTTTCATTTGGAATAACTTTTTCAAAATGATTTGTTTTTTGGTGGTCAAAGTTGTTTGTTATTGATTGGAAAAGGACATAATTTCTACTAGTGTTTATTAAATTAACTTGTGCAATTTCTTGTATTACGTGATTGTTTTTTAGTTATACTAATTTTATGTCTATTCTTATAGGACAAATCAAACAAATGAAACACAAATACATGCCATGCATATATTATTTAAGAAAAATTATTAGAACAAATGAAGACATGCCTTATTGGCTAGGGCTAAAGCTCATCTATTCTTGTAGTCTTTTTCACCATGCCGAAATGAGTGGGGGATCAATGTAAAAATCTTCTACCTATTTTGGAGTGGCCAATTTTATAAATTATAACCTTTCTATGCCATCTTTGGATCTTTGAATTTGTATTAATTATGAATTAAAAAATTTCAAATTCAATCACTTGGTGGTATATAATAGAAAGATTCATAGAAGCAAATCAATAGCATAATCCTCTAATTTGGTGAATTTTCTTGTGGATTGGATAAACAAATCTTCTGCTCCAAACTAGTTGTAGATTTTGTACTCACTTTTATTGCAGAGGCCTAAAGTAGGGTTTATTTTTGCAACATATAAAAAAATGTTGAGTTAGATTGGCTAAGGCTGTAAAAGAGCTCATTATTTTGGTCTTATGGTTTTTTCACCTTGAGGGGAGAAGTCATGATATTGTTCATCAACAAGCTCAAAGAAGGGTAATTTACCTCAAAGGATAAGATTATAATTTTTTCCTTTTTATAATTGTACTTTGCCAATTCCATTTAAGCAAAGGTAGGGATTTTTCTAATTTTTTTTTTATTATAATAAACTATGAAATACAAGTAGAAGAAAATAGTTTAAAACATTACAAACTAGTGTCATTATTTTAGGCCTGATTTACACCAAAAACAAGGGGGCAAAGGTATTGAGAAGTCTCCCTTTTCAAGGCCCTTCATTTGCTATTGAAAAGTCTTCTTTTGAAGGTTGTAACTTTTGAATTGATGTAAATTATTAAGAGAGCATAAAAGGACTCAAAAAACAAAACAAATATTTCTTTTTATGGTAAAAAACTCCCGAAATTTCACTCAGATCCCCTTCCTTCCAATCAAGTGGGTTTGACTGTAATTTTTAAAGGATTCAAAATTTGAAGAATTTTTTGCCACTTAGGAAAAAAATGTACTCTATTTCACTGGATCTTCTTTAAAATCCATGACTTCTCATTTTATGATATAAATTCATTTTCTAATGACTTCTTTGTTTTAACCAATTAAAACCTTCATAAATTCTTTGTCCCTTACCTTTGGATCTAACATTAGAGGGGATTTGAAGTCTCCAAAAGACTATTGTAGGATTGATTCCTTTGCTATGAACCACTGGAGCGTTGGTAGATTATTAAATATTTGAAAAATTAATTGAAAATTAATAAATAAATTCAAAATAAAATTCAAAATATTTTAAAATAAACTAAATATATTTATCTGACATGGCAATCTTTCAACCATGTCAAACGATTGATTTGGCGTTGATTTGGTGTTGTTCCCACGTTCCCCATAGTTCAGGAACTTACAATCTTCTGAAGGCCTAAAAAATCTTCTAATTGGTGGGCCCTCTCAAATGCACCATTGATTCTAAACCGCCATCTTCACTCTATGTACATCTACAAAATCAATTATGTACCTATATGGAAGAAATTGTTTTAGAATACAACTTTGTTCCTTCATAACTTTTGCATACGATATTTAAATGCTCGGTTAAATGCCACGTTCTTTGGTGCATTGGAACCTCCTTTTAAATGCCAACAAGAAAATATGAAAATTTGACCAGGAGTTGTGACATTAATGACATTTAAATATTTGTTTAGCTTGCTAAAATTTTGTGAAACTTTTGGATTGGAATCACTTTTACCAGAGTGAAATCTGCATTCCAAAAGTAATGAAATTTTTTACTTTATTTTACTTACTTTGTACATCTTCAATACATTCAAGCCATGACTGAAGGAATAATATCACTTTAGAAAGGTTAATTGCATCTTGGCTTACAAAAATTCACTTTAAAGAAGTTCTATTGTAGATCTAAAGTTGTAATAACTAGGTAAAAAAATAAAAATTGACCTCTTTAAACGTTTTCTTTGCCATTTATAGCCAAATTATTTTTTGGGTGCAATTTGGTACTAAAAAGTCCCTCCAAAAGGATTATAGAC
The DNA here is from genome assembly GCA_951230915.1 of Antitrichia curtipendula. Lineage (NCBI taxonomy): Eukaryota > Viridiplantae > Streptophyta > Bryopsida > Hypnales > Leucodontaceae > Antitrichia > Antitrichia curtipendula. The sequence continues at coordinate 21,779,783 of OX579636.1, read as the reverse complement.
AAGCAATATGTGCTAATGTGATATTTTCTATCCAATATGTGGATGAATGCAAAAATTTGGAGCACCATTAAAAAAATTTATATCGCCATTTTGGCACTTCATAAAAAATGAAAAATAAGCCCTAGTACCTACTAAGGTAGTCTGCTTTTAAAGTGACCATCTAAGAGTTGATTGCCTTTGGGAAGAAGGTAAACTCCTTGAAAAAATTTCAATAATTTTTCATTGGAGGAAATTGAAATTGGCATTTAACCCATGTTGTTTAATATTTTTTGGACCTTCATGGAATTAGTTATGAATTTTTGAAGTTGAAATGCAGTGGTCACTAAAAGTGATCCACCTTCTAAAATGTACACTTTGGATTAGTGTTCGGGAAGCTTTTTGAGTTTTATCAGCTAATTTCCTTCAATTCTCACACTAAACTGGTTTTTAGCCAATGTTTGCAAATTGCAACCAGTTTTTCCCAAAATTCCTCTGGCTAACATTGCACTAGCTGCCGGGTTTTTCTGATCATTGCTTTGGATACATCGAAGAGAACAAAATATACCTTTGTGTCATGATTGTTTTTAAAGCATGGGCATTTCTATATTAACCTTACCCAAGTTCAATCCTAAACATTTAGAGTCATTTTTAGAATTGACAATTTGCAAAAAGTCATCATAAAATACCAATTAGAAGAGTATTTTGGAATTGAAGGAATTGAAAAAGTTATAGATTTAGAATTTTAGATTCCATTTGTATCGTTAGATTTGCCAATGTTTTCACCAATATTTTTCTATAAATTTTGAAAAGAAAAATTTCAAAATTCCTTCAAAATTCAATTACAAGCAAAATATTGTCATTTTTGTGAATAAAATTTGATGTAGTGGATTTGAAATGAAATTCTCTTGATATGGTGATTTTTTGAAATTTTTTTTGTTCTTTAAATCTTTGACCTTGTTTTTGCAAATCCAATTTTGAACTAGAGTCAATGCAATTTTGGCTTGGTCAACCACTTGATACACATCCACATTTGTAATTTTAAAAAAACACGTACTCTAGTAACACCACATCCAACTAATAGATAGGACAACAACTTGATAAAGTATCTCCAGAAAAATTAATATGACTTTCATTCAAGGAATAATGAGAAAGGAAAGTGGTTTGCAATTTGCTCTTTGTCCAGAAATTGGACATTGGAGCGCTCGAGGGTGTGAACACCAGACTAGAAATGACTTAGGCGGATAGTACTTCCTTTTTTACTAAGGTAATTTTGCCTATGACAGGCCAACTTTGGATCAGCCTAATGTAGGCTTAGAAATTCATGAGTAGTACATGTATCTTGTGAAATGTACTACACAAGAAATTTTTGACCTGAATTAGGTTGAATTAGGTTGGTCCACAATTTTGCTTGTCATAGGCAGAGTTACCTTAACCCCAAAATGACAGACCTATGACCATTGATTTTAAACCTCACTGTCCATCACTCAATTTGTTGCCATTTTGCAACTAGATATGTATGAAAAATTTTATATTTATTTTTCAGAGATGAAATTACATGTCCTCTTTACTTTACAAAAATTTTAGATTTTTTTTTGTGGAAAACTGATTTTTTTGAGAATTTTTGAAGAGAAAGTGAAGAAAAATCATGTTAAGTAGAAAATTATTTCAAAAAATCTGAAAATTTCACCATGTTTGTATATTACAATGACAAACATCATGGTGTAAATTCAATTTCCGAGTCATTCTGTAATTAGAAAATAATAGACATTGAAAATACATCCAAAGTTCAAAATGCAATGAAATATTCAATATTAGGATTTTTTTCAAAATTCAAATTGGAGTAGAAATTAGAATAGATGACCTTCATTTTGTTAGTTGGTCTCGAATTCAAAAAATATCATTTTTGTGAAGAAATTTCAGATTCAGAGCAAGGAGCAACAATTTCCCAAATACACTAAAATAGCATATTTTGTGATCTGTTTTTTTAATACCTTCTCATTTAAATGAAGACAAACATTGGAAAGACTACAAACTCAATTGGATACTCTTCATAACCCAACATGAAAGGTCAATAGGGAAAAGGAGGATGAAAAACTGCTTTTGAATTCTTTCCAGTTAACAGTATTGTCATTGGAACGCCACGGAATGGCGTCCGCGGCGCTCCAGGGTTAACCCCTCAACGCCCAAGGGGCTCAAAAGTAGCCTCTCATAGTTGGGAAGTCCAATTCAAAATGATGTAACTTTTGCATCCAATGTCCAAATTCAAAAAAACTTGTTGGTAAAGTTGCGCATACTAGTCTAGTTTATGTGATAAAATTTTCAGACCAATTCAAGATGAATTGAGTTTGTGATAGCCGTTCAAAATTCACAGGTTCAATTTGATTTCAGCACATTGCATTGTCATGGCTGCAACTTTGGGGGCTTGTATCTCCTTCATCCAATGGTTGTTTTAAATAAAATTTGTTGTATTTTGTTCCTCTAGACATCTAATTAATGTGGTAAAATTTTCATGGCAAGCCAAGTTGTTTTGAATGTTTGGGAGCAATTCGAAGTTCAAAACCCTAACATTTTTTGGTTAGTGTGAACTTCGGCGGCTTGTTACTTTTTCATACTGTGTCCGTTTTCAATTTTGTTTTTTTGGAAAGTTGCGCATACTTGTCTAGTTTTTGTGGCTAAAATTTTGTATCAATCAAAGAAGTATCGAGTGACTGAGAAGCATTTTAGTAGAAGTAGGTTCAGCCTTAGATGTGTTTTTTGCACCCTTTTTTGCTTATTTTTTTTACATTTCAAAGTCATTTTACAAACACAATGATTTAATTTAATGAATTTTTTTTCACCAATGTGTTTATGTGTTAATTTCAAACCACTTTCTAGTGTAAAGTTTTTTCATTTGAGTAGGTTTAGAAATCAAATTTCACCTCCGAATGTGTTTTAAGGAAAATTTCAGCATCTTTTTTCAACACTAAAACATTATAATCTTGCAATCTATGAGGTCAAATGACTCCAAATTTGATCCATGTCATATACAATATGCACACTACAAGATTGTACGGTTGAGATTTTGATACCTTCATGACATGTAGACTTACAAGGCTTGAAAATCAATGATGTTTTTAAGCCCAAAATGGTTGTGGGCCTTGAAGGGTTAAAGGCATGCTCATTCAATTGCGCCGCCGTTTCAATTCACACTCTGTCTATTTTGGTCCGGGCCCATAACGCTCCGATATTACAGCGCCGGCCTACAACGTTTCAGATTGCCACCCAGTTTCTCCGATTCGTCTCTCGAGCTGCAACGTGGGCTGCTCCCGCTCCCGCTCCCGCACCCGCACCTTCAACAAATCCCACTGAGCTCCGTCGTCACGCTCCTGCAGCTGCGAGATCTCAACACAGTCTTCACCCAGCTTGATTGCAATTAGTGTATACCAGTCTCACTGATTTGCACTCTTCATGTTTCGTAATTGCTCCATTGGAATCCTCGTAATCGCCGCCACGGACGCTTCTTGGAGGTGGCGCATCATCCAGTGGCTCTCGTAGAATGTGCATGCATGCGTCGTCCTAGCTAAGCTAAACCAGACGGAGGGATTACAAGAATTGAACACATCTCTCTGATTACAAGACTGACACTGCATGTTCAAGTACCCCAGCCAGGCAAGCACCGTGGAGATTGGTTCACGATCGATCAAACTCTTTCCAGCTAGATTTGGTTGCGTGGTGTATTGTTTCGCAGTTGTCCGATCTCTTCTCACGTCAAGTAGGAATAGGATCGCATTCGTTCACATAGTGGTTTTCAGTTAGAGGAGCTTTTGATTTGCTTTCTTATGAGATTGATACGAGGTTTCCGACCGGTGTGCGCCAATTCCACTGCAATCCGCTATTGAAACAAGTGAAGAGTTCGGGGGTTTAGGGTTTTTGAATTCTTGATTTTTTGGGGTGCATGCAGGAGATCGAGTTTGAATTGAATCGCACCATGGCTGAACCACGGCTCTCCAGTCTTCATCGCGTCGTCCAGAAGCTAGGCCTGGACGAGGTGATTCACCATCTCGCCCATGTGTCTGACCACGATCTCCATGCCCCATTCGCGAAGTTCCTCTTCTTCGGCGAATGTCACGAAGACTTGGACATTCCAGGGAAGAGATTCAACCCCACGGCATTGCCCGAGATCGCCTACTCCGAGGTCCGGAACGACAGCATTGAAGACCGGCTGTTGGAAGACCCACGCTCCCCTCTCTTGAAGCCCTACTTCACCACCATAAGCGAGCGGGAGATCTATACCTTGGTGTCGCAGGAGCCCAGGTTTGACAAATTTGTAACACAGTTCAAATGGATTGGCATTACTTGTAAGTAGTAGAATTGAAGTGACATCAAATTTTTGGTTGGACCACTTTCTTAGTTGAAAAAAGGAGTTCGATTTATATGGGAGAGCTCTATTATAATTGTTGGAAGTCCTGCAGTGGCACGGTGAGTCTCACAGAGCCTCCGTTGGACACGGACGACTTTCTGGGATGCCGCGTGTTCTTTCGTGTCGTGGCGGAAGCGGTGGAGCAGGGCATCCGCATTGTGGTTTTGAGGGAGGAGGAGCAGAGGATTGGGTTGGTTGTGCGTATCAAAGCGCTGCGTTGGCTCAAAGCCAACGCGGAGGCTGTTGCTAGGGAAGAGAAGCAAATAGTTCTGTTCCAGGTAAAGCAATGGACGTGCATTCAATCCTCTGCGAAAACCTATCTCTGGAATGTCACCGTCTCTAGTCTCTCTCACCTTCTCTAGCATCACATACATACTTCCTCTGGTCTTTCTCCTTCGATTTCGAATACCACATCCTTTCTTCTCTCACCTTCTACTACAGTATGACATCCTATCATCTCCCATCATTTCCCGCCTTCTCTAATCACACATCGTTTGTTGGAGCTCACTCAACTGAAGAGAAGTCAGAAAGACAAGCAGTTCAAAACTCATTTCGTACTCTCACTAACATACTTTGCTATATCACAAGTTAAACATTAAATACAGATGTCGTAATTAGGAAATTATCACAGTACAGTGTGATGGTCAGACTTCTTTCTATTGCTTACATGGAATGTGTTTAAGGTCGAATATACGATCATGGATAAGGAAGAGGCGCACAGAGATAATGAGAAAATTTTATCGGATCTCCTCCAGCGGCAACCGAAAGGCAAGGTTCGGATCTGTTTGGGAACGAAACGCCAAATTCACTTCGTATGTCAGGTATAACAGATCTTATCATTTATGTGCACTTGTTGTCAACAAATGCAACGTCTTTTGCTCCTTCACGAAGCATTTTTCTCTCTTGCCTTCCTTTATAAAAACCAACCAGTCGTTTCTTTATGACCAACTTGCTGAAATCCAGATAAAAAAATACTCCCTTTGTCTCACAATAAATCCTCGGTACTCTGACTAAATTCCCAATTTGAAACCACAAATTTATTTTGAGACAGAGGTAGTATATTTGTACAACAATACAGGCAAAAAGTTTACAATATTTCAAGTAAGGATTTGGGAGGTAAAGGCCTAATATTCGTTAATTTGTTGTGGATCTGAATTCCCATTCTCGCAGGTCCTTCAAGCTCACGAGGGTCTTCTTTCGGAAAGCGTCATCTCTGAGCACAACAAGCGATGGAAAGCAAGGCAGAATTTTGTCCGTCCGTCGTTCATTGTACCCTTACGGACCCTCTCTGAATGTGTCTGTAAAGAAGAGATTTTCCAAGAAATTCGAGCTACTGTTGTCTCCCCGGCATCTGATGCTTGTGCAGTTTGTCGCAAGGTGGACGTGAAATTGAAAGTGTGCACCGGGTGCAAATCGATCTACTACTGCGGACGTGAATGCCAAGCTGCAGACTGGCGGTTTCACAAGCCAACCTGCAGAGCTATGAGGGGCGTTCCCAAGTGACGCAGCATTGAATTTTTAAGTGTGAGATTTATGAGATTTGTGCCAGAGCTCCAGAGCTCCAGTTCAAAGGGTTTGTACAGTACAGTACAGTACCGGCGGGGTTGTAAATACTATGTCTGCTTCTGCAGTCATTTACAGTTGCAAATTTTACTGTTGGTAGATAGATTTTGTGTTGATTTCCATGTGCATTCTGTGTATTCCCTGTATGCATCTCCATATGTGTTGTGGTTCTCTCCTGCTGTCATACCTTCTGAAGTTCTTATAAGATAATGATAGTTTAAAAGTTTTTTCATTAGAGTAGGTTTAGAAATCAAATTTCACCTCCAAATGTGTTCTTATGAAAATTTCAGCATCCTTTTTCAACAGTAAAAACATTACAGAGTGTAATCTTGCAATCTATGTGGCCAAATGACTCCAAATTCAATTCACATCATCTACAACATGTACACTACAAGATTGTATGGTTGAGATTTCTATACCTTAGTGACATTTAGACCTATAATACTTCAAAGTAATGATGTTTTTAACTGCTAAGGCCTTGGGTCTTCAGAGGCAAAACCTCTGTTATCTACATGGGATCCAACTAAGTAGTCCATGTAGTTTTCTACATGGACTACAATGTCTAGTTGCAATTATAAGATTAATTATTTTTCATAATTTCTTATTGGCAAGTGAAAGGAGGTTCCAATGCACCAAAAGATGCGACATTATAATATAGTATGTAAAATATATGAAGGAACAAAGATTGGTTCTAAAATTGTTTTTTAGGGCCACTTCATACTATAGCCAACCAAGTTGAGAGGCCGTGGAAGTGAGAGTCCAAACTTTGGTGAGAGTCCAAAGAAATGGGCAATAAATAGGCCATAGTGTGAAGCCTCCAAAGGCCAAGCCCAAAGTCCAAACCTCACCCATGTATCAATTTTTTCAAGCAAAAGATTAAAAAAACATGAGAAAAGAGTCCAAAATGGCCTTGGAAAAAATCCACAGCTCATGTTCTTATCATCAAACAAGGAATATGAAGGGTATAAATGGTATAAAAGGGTGGCATTGGCCATTGAAAGGAGGTAGGTTAAGGGAACTAGGTTCATTGAATGAAAAGACTTTCCATTGTAATGGTGGAGACTAGGTTTCAAATCCCAATGGCAACAAATAACAAATAACAAAAGGGGTATACTACTATAAATCTAGTCTAATCTAACGGTTGTGATCTTGTCATTTCTGATATTTTTCTGAGAAAAATTTGACGGACTCCAGACCATAGTTTGGGTCATTGTTTTGGGTTGACCCAAACTATCGTCAAGAGTCTATCGCGAGGCCATTGCCATGTAGGCATTTGTTGCCATGTAGGGTGCCACAAGGGCGACAAACTCTTAATTGTGCCGTCTAGTGTGAAGGGCCAAAAGTCCGAATTCTTGGATCTCTAGAATCTGATTGGTAGAAACCAACGGACTCTCAACTGTGCCGCTTAGTGTGAAGTGGCCCTTAAAGTGTATAATTGATTTTGGAGATGTCCACAAAGTGATGATGGTGGTTTAGAGTCAATGTTTGCATTTGGAGGTGTGCACCTTATTTCTTCAATTTTGAATGTTGCATTTCAACAATTGCAAGGTGTTTTATATAATGATTTTGATAGCTCTTCATTTGAACTTAGAAGCAACATACTAAAAATAGGATATGTACATTTTTCTAATTATAATCTCACAATTCCTATGCAATTTCATACTCAAACCTTACATGTACAATATTGAGCAAGCTCTTTAAATATCTATTTGGTTAGATTTTGAAAAAAAATTAAAAAAAAATTCATTGGGGATAACAATAAGTCCATGCTCTTTTTACTTGGGAAATACGCACTTGGAAAGACTTGGGCACTTAAGGGCTAAGAGAAATCTCTTTTAAGGAATTATGATATTTTTCTTTAAATATATTAAACTCCATTTAGAAAATTGCAATTGAAAAAACAAACTACAACCAATTTTTGTTTTTTTGTTTGTTCACGAAATGATAATAAGGCTCCATGCCTTGATTCTATTAACTCTTAAAGGAATGACGAATTGATAACTATATAAATCATCTTTTTCGCTACTTTATGAATCACTAGTTTAAAAAAATACAAAAACACTCATTAGAAGTCAAACTACTATACAATATCACCCCTATTCATATATAATTCCAAGAATAAATAGTTGCACTTCTGTCCTACGAAGAAGGATTTTTTGTCATTCATCAACTAAAAAACAACCATGGCATCCTTTAAGGGGTAAGAATATTCAAACACCATTCAAACTAATATATATTTTTTGATACCTATTACACATGTTGAAAACAATGTCAACAAAGATGGCTCCTTGCATGGTCTTTTATAGTATGGAGTCCCAAATGCAAAGAAATATTGACACAACTTTACCTTGAAGAATCAACTATGTACCCAAAAGATGCAAATAGTGTTCTTCAATTCAATTAACACACTTAAAAAGTGAAAATCACCATTGATTGCCGTTGCAAGAGGCAATCTTGGCCATCACTCTAGGATACAAATATGGATACATATATATAATATGAATATGGATATATAATATAAATACAAATACAGATAGGTAGAATACATAATATAGATACAAATATAGATAAGTAGAATATAAAAGTAGATAAAGTAGACAAGTACGACAATATATCCCATATCGATTGCATTTGAAGTTGCAATCTGAAATTACAAATGGGGGAAGGGGAGGGCGAGTAATTTATCACAAATTTATAATTTATCACAAATTTGTAATTCATCACAAATTTGTAACTCATCACAAATTTGTAACTCATCACCAATTACAAATGGAGAGCAAGGTGGATATTTTATCACAAACCAACAATAAGTATTTTCATTGTTAATATTGAACAAAATGTTTTTGTCACTATGTACCCAAAAGATGCAAATACAAATTAGTCCCCTATGGAGGGAACTAATTTCTATGCTATATCTAAAATTCCTATGCAATAGAGTTATTCGTAAAGTAAACCCGAGTTTAGAGGTAAAACTGGGGTTTGAACCCCTGCTTTAGGTAAAAAAGCAAGTGAAAAAGTAAAAAGCTCGTGCAATCAACACTAGCAAAACAAAACTTGGGACCAAACTTTCTTTCGCATCGAAATGGTGCCTAAAAAAGTTTGGACCTAAGTTTACCTGTCACAGAAATTATACATTGACAATTTGTGAGAATGGAGGGTGGAGAGGTTGTTTTTATAATGAAATCCACTGTTCTTTATGAACTCTCAAAGGATATGGGTTTATTTTAAGATTGAGCTCCTCCAAGCTCTTACAAGTTACTTACAACTCCAACCATTTACATATCCCATATGGGTTGCTTTACCTCCTTTCACCAGTTTGTATAAGAGCTTGTTTAAAACTGGATACCAAACTAGGGATGACTTTACGAATAACTCTAATGCCTAAAACACAATCGCATTTAAGTGTAAGTGGTAGCCAACATTAAATTCCATTTACTTACAAACAACAAACGTACACTAGAACTCACCTTGTATTTTATCCTTTGGGTTAAACTTCTTTCCAAAAGTATACAAATCCTTTGTATACTAAAACTTTTGTGCTTATACTTTCAGTTTTCATGCACATAAGAAAGTTGTATACCCCTCTCAGAAAATGATCCAAATACCAACTCAATTAAGGCAGTCACTTGTATGTCCAGCTGACCACTCCGTTCCTATTGAAAGGATCTGAATAGGTTTTTTATCACCTTGGTGGAGACAGAAAACACCGATCCCAAGCTTATCTAGTGCCCTACGTGTTTCTACAAAAATTTGCTTTTCCAGCTAGAGTGCCCTCCAATCACTGAGGCATCATACTAATCCTGTCGCAGAGTTTAAAAAAACTATGATGCAATTAACATACCAATTGTCTCCGGTCCCTTGTTTTGTGATGACTTCTTCCGCCTCTGTCTAGTCTTTTTCTTTTTCTCCTGAACCTCAGCTCCAACACCATTTGCAGCCGAATTCTGCTTTTGGAAAAGCCACCAGAACCACATCGTGTAAACAACACTATTTCTCAACCTCCACAATATTTTTTTGCGTACGACGCTGAATAAACTAAACAGTAAAGATGCTCTCCCTGATTATGTCAAAAGTCAATATGCAAACCCAAATTCAACCAATTTAAGCTCAGAAAGCATGCCCTGGGTCACAATGAGAATCAGGGATCACGAATCTTTACTAAAAAGGATACTTCAGTTTGCAAAGGCCCGACTGAAAATGAAGCACTAACAAAAAAGATACTACCAACAAAGATGGGCAAAAGAGCCTTCCGACTGACCTGATCGGTGCTTCTCTGTTCCCCTTTAATCGTCTTCTTCTTCTTACACGATAGAGGATTGGGTCCCTGTTAAAATAAGAAACATCGGTCAGCTGCAATTAATCATAGAAAATATTCAATCTACTGACATTTAGTTTTTTGCACTTGATTTTTAATTTAACACAAAATAAATTAGAAAAATATAAGATGGTTCAAGTTTCTAGATTGTTGTAGAAAAAGGTTTAAAGTTCACCTGTATGGTGAATGGAACCTCTCCCATACTGTATGGTGCATTGAAACTGTACATTAATCGCTACATTATTTCACTTAAATGTGGATCCTCTATTAGTGAATGTGATAGCCTATGTAGAATTGAAATGAAGCAGCCAATCACACTCACCCAAAACCACAATGAATCTACGATCAGGTCCTCAGCATGGAAGCAATAGACATAATCAATATTACTCCAACCACTGATCACAACTCTTACTTGATCCCACTCCAACAATATAGGCAGACATAACCCTAATCCTAGTGAAGACATAATCAAGGTTCAAGAACACCTACGCAACATTACTACCATTGCCAAGTTTGAAAATGATGAGCACCTTAGCATGTTTCCTTTTGAATACCGGTCGATCTGCCACTCCAAGGGGATTCTGGCCCTTCTTGCCATTGTTCTTTTGCTCCACAGGCAAAACTGAGCCATCGGCAACAACATCACTTCCTTTTACACGATCTTGCTCTTCTTTCTTCTCTTGTCGCAATCTTAGTAAGTGTTTCTCCCGCTCACTCCAACGGTTTCGTTCCAACTCACCCATCTTGGCATATTGTTTTTGTGTGTCTGAAGGGGGCTCCAAAACAAGTGATGTATTGTTTGCATATATCAAAGCCCCACCATGAACCTAATATCAATGAAATACAAGTTAATCCTCCACCATCATACGAGACATAAAGACGTGTGTAGTCTCCCCTAAAAGGGCTCATACTAATGGTGCACATACTGAAAAAGGGAAAAAAATAGGGGATCTATTGGTGTACACACCTTGCGAAGCCGCTTTCGCAAGTCCAAATCCTGTGTAGCCACGAAATAGTGCTCCTCATTCTGGCTACCCACCAAAGTAGCCACACACTCTGCTGCTAGGAGAAAAGGCTCATGTTCACACCTACCAATGCCACAAACTACAATCATAAGCTACACAAAGATGTTTACGCAAACCAGCAATAGCTTACACAGAGAAAAAAAAAAAAAATTCTCAGTCTCCCATCGAACCAACTCAATCACAGATTCTGACAATTTAGTCCTAAACCCTAGGCCCTAAACAAAAGAAGTTTCAATATCCCATCCAGTTAACTTCTCGATCACAGCTTCTGACAATTAAACTGGAATGGCGGGTATAAAGGCCCTGGTAACCAGAGATGACATATTCAATTGTCGCTTAAAATTTCAAACGGAAGACTTCCTGCTCAATTCTCAATCGAATGGAATGGGAGATATCAAGTTGGACAGCTACTGAAAATGCACTTCTAATGACCTAAAATACGCCACCTAATTCAAAGCATTTAGATCGCAGGAAATAATCACAGGTGCGCGGTGAATACACAAACCGCCCAGAGAGCCAGCGACCAATTCGCATTTTTCAGGTTTCTAGGCCAAAATTCTGCAAGTGATAGCACTTATCCATGTTCACTTGGAAGGATTTCAAATGTGCACTTCCAAGAAGCCTTATCTATATTTTAATTCTCAATCTTTGAATTACAGTGACTGATTCAAGTTTTCTGGCTAGGGTTTCAAATAAAGCCAATGAGGCATTTGTACTGCTGCTCTGGTTTTATCTGTTTACTCAAGCTTACACAAAGAAAAACAAGGAAATTTCCAATTTTCCATCCAACCACCTCCTAGATCACAACTACTGACAATTAAACCCTGAACACTGCATCTAAACCCTAATTTCGAATAACGCATCCGACACACTCCTCAATCACAGCTTCTGACAATGAAACCTTAAACCCTAAACCCAGCATCATAAACCCTAAACAGAATATCACGAGCAAATTACAGAAATCAGAATGGGGATAAAACCTTACTTGATCAAATCAAGACGCCGAGCAGCAAGTGCAGATCCAGAGTACGCCTCGCCGAGTTTTTTCAACTCCGCGATCACACACCTGCGATTCATCCAATTTGCAAAAAACTCCATAAAACTATAAACCGAAACCCTAATACTGCCAATCCATAGCCGAAAAATCGAACCTCCACAAGACAAACCTGGTGACGAGAGGCTTGGCAGGAGCGCCAAGAATAGCCGAGAGAGAATCTTGCAAACCCCCAAGTCGTTGCGTGAGATTGTGATGCACAAAAGTGCCGTCACAGAGCACTTTGAAAGGCTCCCGGAACCCGAAACAGGTCTTGTAGAAGCTCACATGACGTCGCAACTGTTTCTGCTTCTTAACCCTCATTGTTCGCGATTCTTTGAGAAAAAAAACCCGCAAAAATCTAGTGAAGCTCTCTGCACTTCAAATAAGAAATGTGCAATTCACGAATACTTGCACACTAAGGGTTCAGCTCCGTCTCCGTCTCTCATCAATTTGGCTGCGATCTTGTGCCATATCAGTTCTTGAACGAAGAAGTAAAGTTTGTAGTTCTAGTGGAGGCGGAATCGACCCTGGGGCTACTCAGGTGATCGGTTACGGCGTTCGTGTCACGGCGGTATCACAGGTAACTAAGCAGATTACGCCGCACCGGAGGTGAGTCTGCCTCCTGAGTCCCAAAACTGTTCCATAGATTTTCTTACACCGAATTCATTACACTAAGGTAGGAGGCTCAGAAATGGCACATCTAAAGGGCTGGTCCGCCTTTTTCGTGTATTTCCATGTATTTCATTGGACGGGAATAATTTTAGCTCATTTTTCAGACAAAGAGAAATAGACAAGGAATCTAACCCAAGTGGTTTTGTATCTTTCCAAGCATTTTTGAATTACTAATGAATTTTCAAACGAGTTGGGTTGTAGGTCCCTATTTATGACCCTAGGTCTTTTATAAACGGTTCACTTGCAATTCTAAAGAAATATGGGGAAAGTAAAGCCAATGATTGTCTCTTGCAATTGATAATTCTTTTGTCCTTGATTCATTCAATGACTATACATGTCAATTTCAGAACCAACTCATGTCCATTTCATAGCCATTTGTAGGGTCCGTTCTTAATGCCCACTCCACTTCAGAGCCTTCTACCTTAGTTGCTTCTACAATGGAGCAACCTCCTCAAAAGTACAGTGGAAGTGTGTAGGCCACGAAAAAGAGAAAACCACGATGTGATCAATGGCCATGAAAAAAAGAAAAAAAAACTAGTTCAAAGTTAGCCAGTGGAATTGGAAAAAATCCTAACATATATTTTAAAGATAAAAGATGTAAAATTGGAAAGAATTTGGTAGGGCCAAAATCAACTAGTGTAAGGATATAATTGAAGGATATTTTAATTGCCTCCTTTCAACACTTGGCAAATTTCAATTGTCATGAGCTAGTATTTAGAAGCTAATATCCGGGTGGGATGAGATATTTGGATGAGGTTGCACTACAAGAGAAAGGGGTGTTTTAAATAGTGTCCTAGACATCATGTCTTTTAAGTAACGTCTTTTAAGTAAGGTTTTAAGTAAAATTTTACTAAAAAGATAGTCTTTTTAGTAAAATTTTACTTAAAACCTTACTTAAAAGACATTACTTAAAAGACGTGATGTCTAGGACACTACTTAAAACACCCCATTCTCTTGTAGTGTTGACAAGGTACCAATTTTCAAAAGGGGGACTATTGATCTAAAGGAGTGAGGGTCTAACCGTTGAAGTATAAGACTTGGATTAGGGTTTTGAGGAAGTTGTTGCCTCATGCAGTTCTACTCCTTCATGATGCATTGTCCAAAATTGCTTGACTCATATTAAATTGATGACCATGAAGAGCAAAACATTAACCCTTGAAAGACGGACTGGTGGTCGTGAAAATCATGCATTTTGATACCGTGTGACATCATCTACTTTGAATAAGCCAAATATACTCATAAAAAGTCAAAGTACCATAGAAGATCTCCCATTTTCACCCCTAATATCGAGGATGAATAGTTGCACTTTTGTCCTATAAGAAAAGATTCTTTGTCATTCATCAAACGCAAAATGTCCTTGTCAACATTCAAGGGTTAAGAAATGACCTTGCTTAGAAAATGTGGAAGAGGAAATTAGACAACCCTACCCCCTACCCCTATACTTTACCTCTAAATGCCGAAGACCTTTTTTGACCTTCTTGTAATTTTTTCTAAATTGAACAAAAAGCCTACATTTTGATAAGTTTTATCAAAAGAACTTGAATTGTAACCGTAAAAATTCAAACTAGACATGTTAGAAATTACATAAGAAGAAAACACACAACAATATCGCTTACAGATTGAAAAACTTACGGATTATAGTTTTTCAATCATGAAAATGTTAAAATGTTAAAATTGATTTGAAGTCTTTCAATCTTCTTTTCACATGTCAAATCTAAAAAATTGGTCACCAAAAAAATATGAGGTTGAAGGGCATAACATGCAAAACTACAATCAATTTACAGCTTTTCAAAATCTACAATATGGATTTTTTAAATGAATTTCTAATGTGATTTTTTCTACAACATCTAGTGTATTTGAGGCTCATTTCCAAGAGCTCTCAACACTAGAAATTCAAGATTTGTAATAGATGCCCTTGCACAAAGTCTTCAATAGAAAAATCATAATACTTCATTTTCATAATCGGATTTTTGATGCTAAAACTAGACTTTTGAAAGATTTTTTCAAAAATATAGACTACTAAAAATAATAACTTGGTAAGGTTTTATTTAACTTCAAAGTGTTATCAGTACCGGAATTTGGACACGTGCCTCAGGCGTTAAGCCCCAAAGCCCAAAATATGGCCTCTCAAAATCTGATTTTGGACAAACGAGGTCCAAATCAAGCGGTGTGTTGTACAAAAAAAAATGAGTTTCTAACAATTGTGCTGGAAAATTAGCAACCAAAACCATTGGCAAGATCTTCGGAAAAGGGATCAAGGCTCCTCAACACATGGCTTTTGAATTGTGCCCTCCCAATGTCAAGAAATTTTGAGAATTTGCAAGCTGTGAGATACCTGCTCCCAATACCATCTACTTAAATTTCAGAGCAATTGGAGGTCTCCTCAGGCAGATAAAAAATTTCAAAGCTCAAAACCCTCCAAAATTTCGTACCTTTCCAAATATTCAACGATATTTTGACTATTATAATGTCCAGATCCAAACAATGAAAGTCCCTTGTGGGAGGATTTTGGGTTTCAAACTGGGGGCGCTCATGGGTTAAGGGGTTACTCATTTGGACAATTAAAAACCTATGAAGAGCATCAGAATCACATTGAACATCCATTGTCCAAATTGAAATGTGAATCTAGACCATGACTATATATGTTGTGAAATTTCACCCATTGTAGGAAGGATTCTATTCCTAGGCCCAAGGATGTAATATTTAATTAATTAGTACTTTTAGCTTGAAATTGACTTTGTTATTACATTAGAGGGATTTGGCAATTTACCTGGTATCAATTTGAATTTAGAGGAATCAAATTGACCATTGAGAAGTTGATATTCTAAAAAATAAAGCAATAGATTTTGAAGTGGAGAGGATGAAACCGGTGACCATCAGCCCTTTTTTAAAGCTTTTCGAGAAAGTGTCAGGATGGCAATCACTTTAAATTTGGTGAAGCACTGTATTTCTACATTCATCCATCTTTTGGACCAAAAAATACTTTTCAATCATACTTATGCACTTTTTCATCCTGATTTGGCGACTTCATCCACATTTAAAATAGAAATGTGAAATTTTTGGCAAAAAAAGATTACTTTTATCTGGCAAAAAGTAGAATTTTATTTTTGAAATGGTGCTATCTGGCCCCATGGTGCGAAAAAAAAGAAGGGCTGGTGACCATTGAAGAAAAAACGGTCCATGTCCTTGGAAGGAAGAAATGACTACACCAAAGATGATATTTAGTGTTGAGTGACATTTAGTGTTTTTACCCCCCTACTAGCTACAACACTAAATCTGAACTTGTCCACAATTAATGTTAGACTTGAATGTGCCGGCTGCAAACTTCAGAGCCTTGTAACTTTTGCAAAAATTCTTCAAATCAAGAAAATGAGATGTTTTTCGGCATCTACAGTTTTTGTAGATGCCGAAAAACATCTCATTTTCCTGATTTGAAGAATTTTTGCAAAAGTTACAAGGCTCTGAAGTTTGCAGCCGCCTAGCCCTAATCGGTCCGATTCTGTCCGTGAACAGTGATATTCCGTCTGATATGACAACTCTGGTTCACATTTAGTGTTTGAATTGACATTTAATGTTACTTACTTTCATAGGGTAATTGGCTTTTAGTGTATGCCTTCGTATTTAGTGTACAAGACACTAAATATCATCTTTTGTGTACCGGTGGAGCCAGGGCTTTTTTTTGGGGCGAAATTTCGCCAGACTGTCAGAAATCTGACCACTCTGGCTTCGTCCCTCCAAAAACTGGCCTCTCTAATGAAGCCAGCAGGGCTTTTTTTTGGGGCGAAATTTCGCCAGACTGTCAGAAATCTGACCACTCTGGCTTCGTCCCTCCAAAAACTGGCCTCTCTAATGAAGCCAGCAGGGGGGACACAAGTCCAAAAAAAACACCCTGGGTGGAGCTCCAAAATTTCCCCGAACACTGAATGTGATATTAAAGAGGGACCCGTGGGCATCCGAGGCTTATCTGCTCTATCAGCAACATTCCTTATCCACCCCAACTACTATACTGGACCCTGCTGCCAATTGCCCATTTGCGCAGCCTTGCTTTACCCCTTCCAAATCCACATTGAGTGCCTGCGCCTTGCTTGCTCCTCTCAATTCTTCATCGCTGTTTTCCAACCAGAAATTCCAGCATTCCCTTCTTCTGTAATGCTTGTGTTCCATTCCAAGTCGTAGAGATTGCAAAACCGCACAAACAGGGGGAACACAGCACTTGTCCATGGCTGCTCTTCCCACTATTTGTTTGTCGGCTTTGAGGGCGCTCATTCATGGAGCTGATGGCTCCACTGCTGCGCCTTCCAGTGTGCAATTGACAAGCAATGCTGCACAGCCTTCGTCTTCGTCTCCGGGCACAACGTCTTTCGCGACCTCCAGAAGTGTGGACGAGAATCTTTATTATAAAGAAGCTGATGAGAAGTCTAGAGAGGTGGGTGCATATTAGGGTTTTCTCTCAATTGCTCATTGCCATTCTCCAAGAATTTCAATTTCAGTGTATTTTCATTGGGTGAATGTGTTGTATCAGCAATGCCATTGAATGTCAGATTCTTTTGCAAGGAGACTTAAGGTTGTAATCGGTGATTGCTTTCGGGTGGTTTTTGAAGATTTTATTGATTGGATAGTAACATTCTTTGGATAGTTATGACAGCTCTCCCTTCTCTGTTGTAGATCTCAGATTGAACAGAAAAAGTAATTAAGTTACAGTTGGTTATTAATGAGGACTGAGTTTATTGTGAGAACTTACTTTTTATTGGTTGCCTGAGTAGAGAACTGTCAGATGGAGCTAGAGAATTCCTAAGAAAATCTTTATCAATTAATTCTTGGTTCAATAAGACTTAAATGAGCTTGCAATTGTGCTCGAAAGGGACAAGGATACCCTTTTTTTGAAATCAACGATTGATTTTAAAGATGTTTAAGCCAGCTCCTCAAGAATGTTATGAATGTTACTAAAATGTTGCTACAAATTCAGAATTCAACAGTGAGGATTCATCATGTTCTGTAGAAAAAGAGATAGTATTAATCGAGCCATATTCGATTTCACTGGTTGTAATGACGCTTCTGGAATTAGAAACTCGTTTGCGGTAATTCAGTAACCAAGTAGAATAATCAGGGTCAATGAAGGATTGTAACTGAGTTTCTCTCTTCCAGTTTGCAAGCGGTTTCCGTTTGGGTCTTTATTCAGCTTTTGAGATACAATTTAATGGAGTTTTTGTTATGTACAGGTTGAGTACACGCAACGAGATTATGAATTTGCAGGGTTGCAAAGGTTTGGACGTGCTAGTCTCGTTGCCCTTGCAGCAGCTTCACTGTGCTACTCAGCTCCAGACCCTGCGCTTGCCTTTAGGGTAAGTCGATCCCAATGATTTGATACCATTCTACCACAGTCAACACATCATACTCTGTGGGTGTTCATTTCATTGAACAGATTATTAATGTGTCTTCCAACAATTTTGTTCAAGGAGGTTGTTTGTTATTTTACAACTTCTAAAGAGGTGGAAATCTCCAACTTTAAATTTGAAAAACATATGTTACTGTGGCCTCTTGTAATTACAAAGTTTAAAAATAAGCATTTGGTCATGATAACATTTGGGTACGAGTTGCAATTCTGTGTCGTTATCTTACAATATGATTCATTGCAAGTTTAACCAAGTCTACCTTGTCAAGCAATGGCATTATAAAACCAGATAGTACACCAAACATGCCATAAACTGTACATCACAGAAGAGGAATGCCATTTCTGATGTAACTAGTGGACTGTGATTTGCAGGGTGGCGGTCCATATGGTCAAGAGGTGACACGTGGGCAAGACTTGACAGGAAGAGACTTCAGTGGCCAAACATTGATCAAACAAGACTTCAAGACGGTAATGTCATTGTAATGGTCTAGTTTGACTCTACGTCTCATTGAAAATTACATTTCCTTATATTACATTTTCATATGATTATCACAATTAAGAGAGTGTCAATTATTAAACTTCATATGTTTTGTTACGTGCAGTCCATATTGCGGCAAGCAAACTTCAAAGGGGCAAAGCTACTAGGTGCTAGTTTCTTCGACTCGGACTTGACTGGTAATTGCATTCGCCGCCCTTCCTCTATCACACAAAATTGCACTTTCAGTAGATTTTTTAGGCAAGATCACGGATGTCCTTGCATTAATACATGACTCTAGGAGTATTTCAACTATCGGTTTGGGCTAATTTTGAAGTGATTTAGAGCTAAAAATATCAGTAGATTAACCCCTTTTTAGTACTTGAACCCGTTCTAGCACGCGACTTTCAGCCCCGGACTAAATTCCAAGATCCTCCCAATGTGATGCACTTTTGGTTTTGTGGATTTAAGTTTTTGTGGGCTTACGAGACTTGTGTTGTTTTCTAGGAGCTGATCTTACTGACGCAGACCTCCGGGGTTGTGACTTCTCATTAGCAAATGTTCAGAAGGTATTTATTCCTGTTACTTCTGGGCATCATTTGGGAGTGATCCTCTCCTGTAACTGAGGTTGTTAAGTAGACTATTCAGTAGACATATTTGAATGTGAGGTCAGCTATGGGGTTTTGAAGGTTGAATAATCAGCGGGTTCAAATGTTAAAGGGTTGTGTTATGGAGATTGTTTGTGTAATGAGCACGAGAAGTTGATTCCTGCTTGTATGATCAATTGTACAGGCAAACTTGACCAATGCCAATCTGGAGGGAGCTTTGGTAACCGGTAACACATCGTTTAAAAATACCGTGATCACTGGTGCTGGTAAGTCTAAAATTGTAATATTCATCGAAAGTAGTCTTCAATTTAGCTCTCATTCCTGAATTGAATCCTGAGTATCATGATCAATATGGTCCGTCTTATCATCCAAACGTATTGTTTATGGATACGAAAGTGTACCTTCTTCGATGCCGTCATCCTATTGCTTAAGCTAATTAAATTTTCTTACCCATGACTGTGACTTTTTCTATGACAGACTTCACTGAAGTAGGCTGGAGAGATGACCAGCGGAAAGATCTGTGCAAAATCGCTGACGGGTAAATTGTGGCAACCACTTTCCATCATTGTTGTACTTTTGAAATTAGAATTGAAGAATAGAATAAAAATCCTCCTCACCAAAATCAATCCGTAAGCATGACCTCAACGAACCCCCGTTTTTATGGAGGTTGCAACCAAGCATTGGATATTTAAGACATGGTTATATCTCATGATTTTTTACATTCTTTAACGTTATGTTGTCCTTGCGAAGTAACATATTTTGCCACTCGTATGACTTTACATAACATTTTCTCATAACTTAGGCTCTATTTTCACATTACGAACTCCTTTTTAATAAAACCAAATTCACTGAGTAATCTTCTTCTTTGCAGAACAAACCCCGTGACCGGGAACTCAACTCGGGAGACCCTCTTATGTGACTACTGAAGGACCTGAAAAGTAGAGCTTGAACTCAACAAACCAAAGAGATCTGCAAATCAACTCCAGTAGCTGCACAAGGAAGTTTTGAAGACCAAGGGACAAGGATGATAAAAGACTGATAAAAGACCATTGTATTTTTGGTACTTCGATTGGTGTTAGCTTAGCCTGGTCAGAGGTTGAAGTCTTGGAACTAGATTCCACATTGATTTCCTTGAAAGACGAGTGGGATTTTGAGCAATCGGGAAGTAATTTTTTTTTGCAATGGGTTATCCTTGCCAACTCATCCAATTCTGTTCCAGTTGGGTGTTGCCATGTGGATAAAGAATGCTGGAATGA
Organism: Antitrichia curtipendula; assembly: GCA_951230915.1. Lineage (NCBI taxonomy): Eukaryota > Viridiplantae > Streptophyta > Bryopsida > Hypnales > Leucodontaceae > Antitrichia > Antitrichia curtipendula. The sequence continues at coordinate 21,759,063 of OX579636.1, read as the reverse complement.
TAGCAGAGAGATTGTAGATTAAAGCAGAATTGGGTGGCAGACCTGGAGTCCAGGACCCAATTTTGCTCTCTTGCATCCTAATGTACTGGTACTAGAAATTGCACACAGTGTGGAATTGGGGTTCAAATGACCCAAGTTGAGGCTCAAAGGGTTGGAATTGAGTTGACTTCTACACCTGGCTAAAGGTTCATTCATTATTCTACAAAGTCTCAATGGACACTTTTGGATTGCCAATGGAATTGTTTAGGGAATTAAGAGAGCCATTCTAGCATCCAAAAGGGCAAGACTAATCCCCTTCTAGAGTTCACAATAGGAAGCTATGTGATTTTGCTTTGACCACCTAAAATGTGTCTTTCTTGTTCCAAAAATTAGTTGACCCAAAACACATGTGAAATATTTCATGATTTGTTGTTCTTTTGTGGAAAATATAAATTGTGAATTCAATAAGTGGAACTTTGCATAGTGACCAAATGGTCTAGAAAGGACTTCTTTCCTTCATACATTGGCTTTTAGTTGTGTAAATTTTTTTAGTAGTTTGCTTTAGAATGTAGAGCATGTCTTAATCCTGAAGGTAGAGATTTGTCACCAAAGTAGTCATGCAAATATGATCCAATTTTTGAACTAATAACTGGTGCATTTGTCATTTCTACAATGATCTTGAAAATCATTCATTGGACATTTTTTGACTGTAGGTTTTTTACATGATGAAGATAAATGTCAAGCTATTGTATGAGGGAGTGGATTTTCTGAGAAATTTCATTTCAAGTTTGCTCCTATCGGGGATTCAAGTATCCAATTTTGAAGAGTATTTCCAATGGTTTGGCAAATATGACCCTTGTTTGGATGTGGACAAAAACCTTAAAATGTGTATTTTGGAAAATACCTCAAGCTTTGGAAGTCCAACAATACCGTTGATGAAACTCTAATTAGTGCTTTACCTTGGCACAAAATATTGAAGTATTCTTCCTACCTAGGGAGAGCAAACTTCTACATTGTGTCAGAATTAAGATGAATTTTTAAGTTTTCTATAATTGTGAATTTTTTTGTGAAAATAGAAAATACATTAGTTTTTGAATAAAGTAATTTTTATTTCAATTGTAGTTGAGAATAAAAAGTTATGGTACAAAAGCCCTTTTTTCAATTCAATGGGCAAAAGAAAACCTTCAAAATTTTTATTTATTTTTATAATAAATTATGTTTTTATGTACGTGGGAAGCTTTGGTTTATCCTATTTGTGAAAATTATGGACAATCTTGTTTTTCGGGCAATCAAAGCATCTTCTCAAAAAACATTAGCTTGTAGGATTTGTTTATGACCTCAATTTTCACAATTTAAAAAAAATAAAATTTGCAAGGTTAAGATCTCTTGCTAGAATAGTCTCACTATTGAGATTAGTATATTTCAGTTCCATCTTAGAACTATTAACAATGAATTGACTCCTACTTACAATCTTAGAACAAGAATTGACTCCTACTTACAATCATGATAAAGAATTTACTCCTACTTAACAATTTTAATGACTGAAAATCAAGTTTGTTTGTTTAAGTTCTTTTTTTCTAAACTCTTAACTCAATTCTTTATCATGTAAAATTAGAAATTCAAAATAAGTTGACCAAGAATTATAAGTTATGAAGGTTCAGAGCCAAAAATGTAGTTGAATAAGGTGCAAAAAAACTTGTTTTATTCACTTTAAATGCAAATATCATGTAATCTACACGGGCAAAGTTTGTGAAATTTCTTCCACACATTTTTATACCAGTCTAGTACAAAATTCCATGGTTAGATATGCCAAAAAAACCCCATTAATTTTATTCTTTTGCTCTTTGCTTTAGAAATAGCAGATTTTGAGTGGTTTTTGATGGAAAAGAGGCCTTGAGACTTTAGGGTTAGTGTTAGAAGTATCCATGCCGTCTTGTCAATCTAAAGTAGCCTAAGAACTCAAGTCCACTATTAAAAACAGTTTTTTGTAATTCAAAAACTTGCCTTTTTCAAAAAATTTCACCAACAATTCCAACTCTCCTCATTGTATACTTTTTGTATAGAATTTTGAGTTTCTTTTTTCTATGCAAGGTTTGGTTGATTCTACATGCATAGAAGTCCACATAAAAATTAAGATCATTCATACAAGGGAATCCTAATTATTTGAAAATTTGTGAAATGAAATTAAAAAAAACAAATACCATCATTAGTGGAGCTCTAATGGCGGCTGCAAGTTGGATGCATTTCGTCACACCGGGCCAAGTTGTCGTAACGGGCGAAATAGAGTGCCCTTGTGGAGATGCTCAACCACACTAAATTTTGCCTCCCCAACCACTTGACACTTTCCAGCAAAAGAATGCCACCATGGACGGAGGCCCCGGGCTGCTCAACCAATTGCGTCTTCCTGGAGCACGCAACATAATCTGCAACAACAACTTCTTCGTTAATTCAAATTAGGGCTTGAATTCCACTGACAAATGCTGCTGCTTGTATCACACTTGGCCTCCATTTGGCAATTTTTAGTTCCAAGCGCCTTCGTTTTCTTGGGAGACACAAGTTTTGCGGCGTATTCGTCGGGTTCAGCACCGCCTTCACTTGCAATTTTGTGAGCTTGCTTCACTTGCTTCGCTTGTCTGCTTCTTTTCGTTCTTTTCTGGGGAACTTGACCTCGTCCAAATTTGAGCTTCTTGGGGCGTGTGGATTGTCCGTAACAGGAAGAAGCATTCGTTGGTTGTGGGCTGATTCTGGGTTTTTGATTTTTGATTTGTAGTCGTAGTACAAGTGGCATTCATCTGCCCGTCGAGAAGCGCATTCCGAGTAGAAGGCCTTTGAGGTAAATTTCTTGAAGTTCGAGCTGAATTTGAGCATCGTTTTGTTGCTTTTTTGGAGTGCATTCTGAAGTTTTTCGACGAGTGCAGCTATCTTTGTTTCTATTTGACAACATTCATACAAAAGATAGGAAAAAAACTGGATATGATTTGGATTCAATCAATAAAGTTGCTTGAGAGTGGTGTGCAACCATAAACTACTTCTGCTTGCTCACCATTGTCAATTCAGAAGCTATTGAATTGAATTCAGGAGCTATTGTAGAGATTGATGTTAACCCATTAACGCTCCAACATCCCAAATCTGGACGATGAAAGAGAGACTCTAGGGGCTTTTTTTCACCACAGAACTTCTCATTCATTCAAACCAATGCTGGGCTTTTAGAAAACCACACTGTTTTTTTATATAGAACTTGATGAAATTGAGGTAAATAAATATGTATATTTATAAAAATATATGCAAAAACATGCCAAAATTCAAGAAAGGATTCAGGCGCGAAGGGACTGAGGGGCTTCGTTTGTCAAATTCTTGAAATCTAGATTTCAGAGGATGTGTCAAAGACAGAATATGTAAAAGGAGCGGAGCATCTTGGATACCTGGATTCTTCTTTGAATTAAAAAATGACCCAAGGGTTTTAGGAGCTCCTTCCTAGATTGTTGTGTCGGCAGATTATTTCTATGCAGGCTCTTCATGCTAAGAACAGGGTTTTGCTGTGCAGACCGTTTCTGGATTTCATGCTTTCTTCTTGAAGGGAACTGTCGGGATGCTCACGATGGCATCGATCCCTCGATGCTGGGCATCCGAGGCAGCTTCCTGGCGCAACAAATCTCAACTCGCACCTTTGAAAGTGCGCCGTCGTTCTTTTGCTCAACAGGTGCCCTTTTTGCATCTTTCAATTAATTTTCTTCATTTCTTCATTTCCACTGCATGTTATCAGAAACTTTCTTGATTGTCTCCACATTACGAGGATACTATTCATGAAAGTAGAGAACACTATTTGCGTCACTCGAAGCATTTTAACGTGGAGTGTGATTTCGGGAGATCACTCATGCGCTGTGGAAAGATCAATTTGGGTACAATAGCCAAATCTGTTGAGACCAAATTTTTATCACTGTATATGAATTTCTTATGCAATTTCATAGTGAGAGTTCTTGGCCACCTTAAGTGACGAGAGACAATCTCATTTCCATTCGACATAGACATTTGTGGCCACAGACGTGTAGGCAAGTCGTGCCGGCACCACTTGCTAGTTGAAGATCAACCTAGCTTTTGAATAGTTGAGTTGCTGTTGGTAACAGGTATCAGGTTTCAAAATTTTAATCGTCTCCCACATTGTCAACTGCGCACACATAAATTTTTCGTACATGTGGACCAGGCAGGTTAGGTTACATTTTTGTGTTATTGTTATTTCCTGTGCTATGAAAATAGTATTGCCTCAATGGGGCATTGCTATGATAAATTTTGCAGGTTCGCCGTGTCCAAGTAAGATCCTCGATCCAGGAAGAGTTCTCCCCTACAAAAGAGAAGGTGAATTTCAAAAACAAGGACTTCAACTTGCCAAAACAACCGAAAGAAAGCGATGGTGAGAAGAAAACCACAAAAGACTCAACCCTTTCCAGTAGATTAACATGGCCCAAATCATATGAGGAAGCCAAGAGCAAACTGGAGGATCTAGGACCAGGTGACTTTCTCTTATATGGCGGCGCTGCCACTCTAGGAGTTGTCCTCTCCGGAGCTTTACTCACTTCTCTCGATTCCTATCCCATAGTCCCCGAAACGATGCAACTTATTGGAGTGGCATGCTCCCTCTTCGTCGCTACTCGAGTGATCCAAGGCCAACCTGCGAACTTCAAAGTGTCCCCCATCAAGGCGGTGATAGAACTCATGGAAAACGGAAGATTAATCCAACAGACGAGTCTACTACTCCCAGAAGATTTGGACGAGAAGACTGTCGCCACGATGCAGAGATTAGCCAGGGAGCGTGACAATGCTGTGAACCAAGTGGAGGAGATGAAGCGGCAGACGAGTGAATATTCTCAAATCCTGAAAGAGAAAGAAGCTTTGGAAACAGTGGCATTGCAGGTTGCGGAGGAGCGAGAGACGGCTCTGTCGGAAGTGACAGCCTTGAAATTTACTGTTGAATCGATGAGTGAGAGGATGAAAGGGATCGAGACGATGCTGGATCGAGAGATTGGGCTTTTGAAATCCCAGAACGAGGCTTTGGAAACGGTGGCATTGCAATTAGCGCAGGAGAGAGATCTGGCCGTGAAGGAGACTGCAACGCTGAAAGCGAGCTCCGAGGCGGAGAAACAAGCGCTGGAGGAAGTGGCGGGGCAGCTGGCGCAAGAGAGAGATGATGCTCTTTCGGAGCTTAAGGATTTGATGGATGTTGTGGCCAAAATGAGGACCCCAACCTCTGGATAGCAACTCCATTATGACAAATAAGGTAGAGGCTCCCTAACCTAGTCAGTACATTAGAGTTCCATGGACCATACATGTCAGCCTCGATTCGTGCTAAGTGCGAAAATACTTGATCTATGTATGGACATTTAGTTTTTTGCAACTCATTTTTGGCTTAGCACAAACCAAATGTGCAAAACCATTTAAGATGGTGCAGGTTTCTAGATTGTTGTAGGAAAAGGTTCAAAGCTCACCTGTATGTGAATGGAACCGCTCCTCTACATTACCCTTTGTGCAATTGCGAGATCATGGACATATTTCAATTCCAGGAAACCATTGTCCAGGTTTGTCTCGCAGACTCTAGTTTGAACGCTCTGTCAGTGAGGGCAAGGGTTTAAGGGTTTTAGAGTTTAGGGTCTACGAGATCGTCTTTTGGGTGCACTTTAGCATTCATGTTGGGCGATGTACACAGTTGTGAAGAAACCAATTAACCGAGGGTCCTTTGAGAAAGTGAATTTACTGAGGATATTTGGTTGATTTCTGCTGCTTTTTGTATCTGTTTTTTCTGCTGTACAGTACAGTATGGCCATTAGAAGTGGTACACGGTCTCAAGGGTGTGTTGCAGGATTTTAATGTTGTTACTCAAGGATCAGGATTCTCAACCTTCTGTCAACTCTTGACAACTCCGGAGTTCTCGAAATGAAATGACAAACTCTGTCGAGGGACTGTTGAGGGATTGGACTTTGGATGTTGATGGAGAACCTTCAACTTCTCAATATATAGTAATACGTCTCAAATTAGGGTGGAGGTTGGTTTTTTCATTGTAATAGTTGGCCATTGTTTTTACTTTGTTTTTATTTTCAAAGGCAGCATTGAAACAATGTAAAAACAATGGTCTTTGTTTTTATGCATTTTCAATGCTCTGTTGTTTCGTCAAAGTTTCCATTTCTTACTCCATCTCTTAGAATTCCAAAAAATAGAATTTAAAATTAAAATGCATGGACAAAGAACCTATCTAAATTTGTGAAATTGGGTAGCACATAAACTTCTTTCAATACCTTTACAACCTCTACTACCAAGGGTGGACTTTTATGTGGAAGCGGAATTAAAAAATAATTTTCAAATTTTCAGAAATTATAATTGTTTTTGTCAACTTCCATGATATTTATGCATCTATGTGAGGAGAGAGAAAACTATATATAATTACCTTAAGGTATGTTCTCACTTGGTGTTAGGGATGATGTTTGTAATATGAATCTGGTCCAGAAGTAGGTATAAATTTGTTCCTAAGACCCTAATAACAACACTCTTTTAATACCAAGTGGGATCATACCTTCAGTTATGTTGTCAAACTATAAGCAATCCAAAAGTTTAAGTCCAACATTAAAATTAGTTTTAAAGAAGTCAAAAATTTACCCCCTATATACCTCTTTTTCATGGGCAACCATGATCTTGTCCATAAACTATTTTAATTCTCTCCTATTTTCAAGAAATTGTGGTCAATATTCATGCTTTAGCATTGTATAATAGTCTATAGAACTATATAGTATTGTTTGGCAAGTCTAATTTTAAAATAGAGAGTCAATAATTGTTCAATTGTCCCTACTTTAAGGTCCAATCAAGTTGTTTCAAGGAAACATGGTACATCCATAAAATATCTACAAAATGAATGACATTGATCAATCTTTGAGTATACTAACTAATACTTGCAATAGTTAGAATGTTGTTAATAGGAATTGTGTGATTTGGCACTAAAATATTAAAATTTTCTTACAATGATCAATATATCTACAAATTAAAGTATAAATAATTTTATCTCCAAAATCTATACACCAAAAAGGGTCCATGGAAAATTTCAAGAAAATAAAAACTTTGATGTTGTATTTTTTCAAGCATAGAAAAAATAGATAATTAAATAAATAAATAAGACATTGAATTCAAATGTGGTGAAATAGTTGCAAACTAGAAAACTTCCAAAAATTAATTTTCTATATTTGGAATTGCATACAAACAAAACCTATTTGGCATATGTCTACAACATGCAAAATTAAACAATTAATAGATTAAAAATAATAAATAATAATAAAAATCTAGTAGAAGAACTTATTCTCAAAAAAATTGCCTCAAATTCCTAAATTCAAATCCAAAATAGTACTAGAAATCCCAAATTTTCAAATTGGACATTTTATCAAAGGCTATATAGTAATTACTAAATTAATTTTGAAAATTATGAAAAACTAACACAAAGAGTAGGATATTACTGATTCCAATCCTATATTTATATTTAAGTCATAGCTAACTTTGTGTTTCAAATTTTGGGGTTTGAATCTTTAATTAGTGCACATTATAAACAAAAAACTCTTTGCTAAAAGCCTAAAACTATTTACTTTCTCCGTCCCGAAATAATTGTTCACAATTTTGTTGAGATTTTTTTATACCAATTTCATTGGTCATATTGTTAAAAACATAATTAAAAAAGGTTTTAAGTTTTACATCACCAGAATCAATGAAGAACATTTGCATGTGTTCACTGCAACCTAAATAGAATTAGTGACAAGGAAGCCTTTATATGAGCTACTCAAAACAACCTTAAAAAAACATGGCATTCAAAGAAGACAATCATTTCAGGATGGAAGAAGTAGTAGTTTATAAATACTAGTATGCCTTATATTGTTGCTACAACTATGATGGCTAAATACAAGTGCAAACTAAAAGAGGTAGGTAGGACAAAATTTCATTCATAATGCTATGAGTCATCAAGTGCCACTAAAAAACAAAAGAAAACATCCATCTAAGTAATAAAAATAAGTGTGTTTATATACATATGACTTAATTAATTATTCACATATACTCTAGATTTTAGTAAGATTTAATTAGAAATTGAATTTTACTTTTGTTGAGACTTACAAATCAATGTGAATCAGGGGATAGGGCTTAAGTATTGACATTGCATGGAAGACTCATCATCAAAAGTATTTGTAAAGATCTTGTTTTTTGAACTTCTAACCTTAAACTTTATTCTTTTGATTTGTAAACACTTGATGGATCCTTGTGCCTAATTTGATTGTTATTGTGTCTTCTAAGGATTTTGTGCTCTAGTTGATGTTGTCCAATGGATTTATAAAAAAATAATTTTGTTGTCAACTAACAACTGACAACCTATGTTTTAGTTTTAGTTTAAATGTATTGCTCTTTTGATCGATTGAAAATATGAATTTAATAGATATATAGGATTCTACCATCATTTGAGGCTTTGGAGATTTTAACATTAGTTGGTGATTATAATGATTAACTATTGCTTAATGCATTATGTTAATTAACTACCATTTGATTGTACGTTAAATCAACATTATCTTAATTTGGTAAATATTAGTTGTTGTTCTTGCCTCTAGATGTTTAATCGATGATGGAAGGATTTGGAAAAAATCCCATGAACTTTTAATATCTCATGTGTTAGTGTATCAATGATGTAAACATAGAAAATAACTACATCATAGTGTATGTGTTGCAAAAGTTGAGGGTTTAGTGGTTTATTGAATATAGATGTTAGCACCTCAAAACTTCCATCTCAGTTTTGGTTTCATTTTTTACAAAATTTAGAACTGAAAAGGCAAAAGTATCATTTTAATGCTTTAGTTTCATTGAATTTGGAGTTGTTTATAGCAAAAAATATGGTTATAGTAACATTTGATTTTGGAAAGTCTACAAATTTAACCAACTATGTATTCATGAACTTTGATATAATAATAATATTTTATGTAGGATGTATTGAATTTTTATTTTCATTTATAAAAAATCAAAATTACCTAATTTTGAACTTCTATTGTTGTCATTGAAAAATAGGAGTATAAAAACTATTAATAATAAAGAAGAATTTTTTAACTACTTTTTTTTAAGAGCTCTTATGTTTTCATTATTTGGTCAATAGTAGAAAACAGGGTTTTTTTTTTGGACTTGTGTCCCCCCTGCTGGCTTCATTAGAGAGGCCAGTTTTTGGAGGGACGAAGCCAGAGTGGTCAGATTTCTGACAGTCTGGCGAAATTTCGCCCCAAAAAAAAGCCCTGGTAGAAAAATATAATTTTTTGAATTTATTTTTTCATACTATAATTTCAAATTTTCAAATTTTCAAAAATTAAAAATTGCAGAAAAAAAAGTGTTAAAACAAAAAAATATGGAAGACTTTGAAGGGTGAAATGACAATAAATGTAGTATCAAAAAGGACAAAGCTTGACCTACTTGAGTAGTTTAGTTAAAAAAGTTAGTGAAATTTTGGCTTCCAAACCATTTAGTTGGTACTTGGTAGGGTCTTATTTTATTGCAGCTTGTGACTATAGATTATAGAGACCAAGTTTTGATAAGGTAAAAATTTGAGCATTAAGATAAAAGAATCTATGTCATGTATGAAAGTATAAAATATTTGAATGAGTTATAAAATTATGCACAAATTGTGCTATAAAGCGACTATTATAGCCTATAGGTGTACATTCTACTCTTCTATTATTTTCTTTTTTGAAATTGGAGTCACCCAAAATTATCAATATGTGTAAGCAAACTCATATTTCCAAAATTATAATGAACAAATAAATTGCTTCTATATAAGACATCAAGTTTCTTGTTGAAACTTTAGGGGTTATTCAAGCCCTCGAGGTTCTGATTTGACCTTTTTCTTCTTAACCCCTAAAGAACCAAAGTGTTTTTTGGGGGCAGCTTACTATGAATAATTTTTAAAAAATAAAATAAAATAAAATTTTAATACAGGATTTTACCGAGGTGTAGCTTTAAGGCCCAACAATTTTCATAACTTTTGACTACATTGTCCAAAAGTTGTTAAATGCTATGTTGTTTTCATTGCTTGGCGAGCAACCCGGGTAGCAAATAAAACTGCTTTAAAAATCACTTTTTTGAAAAATTTGAAATTTGTTTTCTGGATTTCTATATACATGAAAAAATTTGAATCATTCTATTTTTATTAATGAGATGAAAGTTATAAGAAGTTTTAGTTGTAGGTAGTTTACAAGTAGTTATGAAATCTCTATTCTAAAATAAGCTTTGAAGTCCTTTATTTTACTCGATTTTTAAATTTTTTTTAAAATTAAAAAAAAAAAGGTTTAGATTGTTTATTACAACATTGCAACCCTTTGAGATTGGCAGTTTTCAATTCCATAAATAAATAAATAACAATTTAGTATTTTGAATCATTCTCTACCTCTCTACTTACTTTTGTTTTCCTATATGTTGTACAACTCAAAATGATCTAAATTTTTTCAATAATGTAGCCAACTTGCCTTGAAGAGTGAATCCAAAGAGTTACAATCATTTTGGACTTTTTTTCTTCAAGATCTGACTTCGTGAAGTGCATCTGCCTGATTTTTCCCAAGGCCTCCAAATGAATTTATGTCACTTCAAACACTAATATCTTGTAATCTACACAGCCAAAATTTTGGAAATTTTTTCCACATCTTTTCAAATCAACGTACTACAAGATCCTACAATTAAATGTTTCCAAAAATGTTTTTTTCTAAGATTTGGTACTTGTACTAGAAATGATAGTTTTGGAGTGTTTTTGATGAAAACATAGTCAAAAACCTATAGGGATTAAAAGTGAGCACGGCAAATAGATGTACTATTGGCATGACTTTGCTTGATTTTTCAAAGTCTCTCTCTATATTTTCTCTCTATTAGCTAGCTATTGATGGAATATATTTCAATTGTCCAATGTCCAATTTTAAGTTTTTTTGCATCTATTCAAGGTGCGCTTCCAATGACAATTCGATCAATAGCTAGCTAAGCTCTAATTATAAATGAGTGAAAAGATAGCTAACAAAGCAATATGTGTTTTGTATAGTGGATACTTTTACAAAACAAACACTAATTTACAAGGCCTAAACCCTCACTACTGGAGTACTAGTACATACGATATATAAGGTAGTTTGCTCTTAAAGCAACCTTTAAAGAGAAATTGCATTTCAATAGAAGCACATTTTTTTAATAAATTTTCATAGGAAGTAAAACGGAATTCGCATCAAACCCAAATTGTTTCTTATTTTTGGCCAAACATTCATGGAATTAGTTATGAAATTTTTAAGTTGAAACACACTAGTCATAAAAGCAACCACTAGATGAAATGTATACTATTGATGCATTGAAGAAAGCAAAATGTGCCTATGTCAATGGTTGCTTTTAGAGTACTGAGGATCAAAATTTTTTTGAAAGATGTTCTAAAACCGTTTCTTCAAGAATAGGAGATGTGCACAATGTGAGCATCTTAGAAAGTGAGGCTTTAAAGCTCAACACAATTTTAGGAGGGTCTACCTTACTACCTATACAATAACATGAACTAATGCTAAAAAAGAATTGCTATTTATTTAGTTTATTGTTAACCAATGCCTTTGGAAAAATAACCAATTGGAGTGTAATATTGGAGGATCTAACATTGGACAAAAAATTGGTGGGACAATCAATCAACCAATGTGCAAAAATGAAAGGTGGATATCTAGTCACACTTTCATGAAATTGCTACATTTTAGCTACTTGCCATTTTAAATTCAAGGCTAATAACTTAGTTGCTAGAAGCAAGTATGATCTTTGACAACGCAAGCATCGCTTTAAAGTTGGTCATTGCGGGGATTGGAGTGCTTGGACAAGGCAAGCACGGGTATCGCTTTAGGATTAGTCTTGGCAACCACCCCCTACTCCATCATCCATATTAGTCCAATGTAATGAAATTTGAAGTTTAGTTTCACAATCATTACATGAGATTTGGAGGGCTGGGAGGGTTGTTTTAGCCCGTTTTTAGCGTTGTTCTTCCTGCAGTTAAAGAACATTGATGTCAGAAAAAAAAATTGGAAAAAAATTCGGAAAAAAATTAAATCTTAAAATGAAAAAAAGAAGATGAAAAAAAGATTAATTATTTTTTGAACTATTTTTTTCAAAAAATATGACGCGGCAGTCGCTTTGCCACGTAATGCAGCTGTTGCAACACAGTTCCAGGGGCTGAGAACCTTGGGAAACCTTGGAGAACTCCCAGCCCTCCCCAGGGGCTGAATCTCATGTAATGGGACATATTTTTGAGAGAGGAAGATTATGAGCCTTTGCAAATATGAAGTTGAAGGAAAATGGATAGTGAGAATTTGATACTAGAGGATACGAACTAAGAGATTTTGATACTAGAGGATGCAACTAATGCACTTGGAAAAAAAACTAGCTTCTATAAAGAGGACGGAAACTACTTAGGCTCCAAAAACTTTCTAAATGCTCTCAAGAACAATTCATCTCTTTTAGAGCCTCCTGCCATCTTCCATCAACGGAAAAATTTGATAGGAGGTGCTACACTTCCAGTGAACAATTGCACTTTTATGTTGACATGATGGGTGGAGAGGGATATAATAAGAATTCCACATTTACTGATTCCCTTAAGATTGACCAATCTTAACTGATAGAGTTGTCCACTGATTCCAGTGAAATATAAAATCCTACTTTTTCACTCACCCACTCTAGTAAGATAATCAATAGAACTATTTTTGTCTTCAAGTACTTTGTCTACCTATTAATGGAGCATGGTAGAAGGCCCTTAAAGTAGACAAGTCAATAACCACCTTGA